>CM067073.1:1685000-2050000 GCA_033980235.1 Diadema setosum
ACACGCACACACATACAAATCACACACATGCACACACATATATATACACACAAACATACACTAGAATAATCCCATGCAGGTAAACAGCTGAATTTTGTCACAGCTTTCATGAAGACATACAATGATCACAAATCAGGTTATTCTACCTCAAAAAAGTATGATTAGTACTGAACACCAAAGAGATTTTGTTATATCTATCTTCACGCTTATTTTCATGCTATTTTACTTTATTCTTATCTGTCATATCTCTGTCTCAATCCAACAGTCACTCTAATTACTACTAGATTACAAATACCTGCATCAAATTACTGTATACTGTAAATCGGGAAATATTCACATGCATTTTAATTTCACGAATTTCGCGAGAGCAAAGACTGGCGAAATTAAAATTCACTTGAAAGTTCTTGTCTACGCTATACGCATTGAATGTTAGAGGCAACTCGCAAAAATTTCATGCCACGAAAAAGGCCGTCGGTGCCAATTCGTGAAAATTTCATGCCGCGAAAATATTGTGTTTCACAGTATGCCATATATGTAGCGAGTCTAATTTTTTGTGAATTGGGACTTCCAAATGATTGCACGAGGGGGAAAATTCTCGATCACGGAGTACAGCAATGAATGGAGAAATGAACCGAGAATGTATGCATACATGTCCCACTTATGTAGGGATTTGAATTTACATGTTTGTGTATTGTTAACTTTGCAAATATCTTCTGACTCGCGAAATTCGCAAAACTTCAAGAAATATAAAGTGTATAGCGTTTCAAGTATTAAATAATAATCCTTCTCGTAACTGGTTTTTCATGAGGCTGAATCAAATTTGCATGACAGGCTGTAGGCCTTGTTTGCACCTTCCCACTCTCGTTCAGGCATCATCTGAAGAAGGTCCAATTTCGTATTGAGAATGTGTCAAGCTAATACCTACATGCCATAGTTTGTTATTCCACAGGTCCATAAATCCCCAAAATAAAAACAGGGTTTGGTATTCCGAAGGTTTGCTATCAGAAAATGAAATAAGGTTTGTCATTCTGAAGGTTCATTGGTCTAAAAATGAACATTTGTTATTCTAAAGGTTTGTTATTCTGAAAACAAAATAAGATTCATAATTCTGAAGGATCAATAGTATGCACCTTTCTTTCAATTTCAGATGAACGATCCTTCAAGATGATGAACCTACAATGTAATTTCATTTCTTGGTTAACAAAACTTCTGAATAATGGACCTTAATTTCTTTTTGGATTAACAAACACTTGAACTAACAATTCTCTTTTCATTTTCAGACCAACAAACTTTTGGAAGTAACACACCTTCAGAATATCGCCACAACGCTTGGATTAAAGGACAAGTTCACCTTCATCAACATAAGGATTGAAAGAAAGTAGCAATATTAATAGAACATAATAGAAATTATGTTGAATTTTCCTTACATTTTCTTCATACTGTTGTACTCATATGACATCACGAGCCTTAGTAGTCTCCTCATCCAGCGGTTCCAACACAAAAAATTTTAAAATTCATACTTTGCATCGATTGTCCAATCTTCCTCAAACTTTCACTGATGTGTTCTACTAATATTGCTGCATTCTCTCAATCCTTATGTTAATGAAGGTGAACTTGTCCTTTAAGAGACCCTATTTTACTTTTGGATATACGAACATCCAAGTATAAAGAATTTGTGTGTTTCAGAATAGCAGACCATATTTCATTTTGGGACTGAAAAACTTTTGGAATGATGAACATCGTCCATATTAAAGGCACAATTTACCTTTTGCCTATGAAACAAAAACCCAACATTAGTGCTTTAAAATAGTTCTAAAATGTGATTTAGGGATAGAAACAACCACTGTAAAAATTTGAATGCGTGTAATCGATGTCAAGTGTTGTTAAATACACAAAATATAAACAATAGTTATAATAAAAATGTTTCCAGACTAAAGCGTATACAGTTACGGTTTATTGAGAAAAACACTGATATCTCCTTATATTTTAGGCTTTATTGCAAAAATCTTATATGGTAGGATGTTTTATGATACAACAGACCTACACATGTGAATCAAATGTGATATCTTGAACATTTTTGAAATCACTGCTCCCAAAGGTAAACTGGACCTTTAATAAATTCCTGGCACTAACAGTTTTACTACTCTGACAAAATAAGCCTTCAATTTCCTTTGCTCTAATTCACCACAATGAATTTACTGTTGACCATCCTATTATTGGATTTTAAAAGCTTAAAAATGATCTGATCCAATTCTCCACAGAGGCACTACAAAGCTCAAGCAAATTTCTTCACAAAAGAGTTAAAACAAGAACTAAAAAATATTGGATGTGTTATCTGCATGACGAGTTGGAACAGAGATGAAGTATGCCATCTGACATTACATCATACCATCCTGGGAAGATTTTTCAGTTCGCCTAAAAAGTGTGTCTTGAGACGAAAGCGCACTTCAGGAATCTCTCATCGCATCTCAGAGACATGGTGCTCTCTGCTCCTACTCCGTTTGGTCCCAGAAAGAGCAGAGACGGCAGGCTTCAACTGTTTACATCCATCATGTCATCATTTGACGTCGCGGGAGATGAACCCAGGAGGCCTAATTGAGACATTCTCCTCTGGATTTTCTCCCTCTCTTCCCGTTACAGGTGGGTGCAATCCACCACAAACCGCATCCAAGAATGCCGGGGAAAAATAAATACCATCTTTACTGGTAACGAAAGATGAGATTTTAATTCTCACGCAAACTTACGTAGGCAAAACCAAGCGCTGGTTTTTCAGAAAAAGAGGCCCTAATCTCGACACCGGCTCAGTACCAAGAGTAGAGTCTCAGTCCAATGATAATGGTTTGCATCGTCATGGTACCAATCGTCAAAGTTCAACAAAGTGTTCTTTGATTTAGCCTTGAAATATGAGAAAACCTGTCAATTCTCTGTTAATCCTGTTACAAACTAATTGCCCTCTCTTCCTTATCTGAGCATCATTTAGGAATCACAGAAGAATTGCAACACGTCTATCCATGAAACATCCCGGTCACTTTGCACATGGGGAATACTGCATGTGCTACACTGCATGTGTGTGTTTGTGGTACATTTTTAACAATGCAAGAACGGAACTCACTGAGATTATTTTATCTTTACATAAATGAAATCATTTTGTTTAAATCAACACAGCTTTTGTCGGGACTTCACAGTGCACAAGGCCAAAAATTAATATTCATTGTTTTGTTTTTACTTTCTGCTTGTGTATGATAATCTATTATGATGCATTTTGACACAACTTGCTTTAAGAATCATCAAACCCAGGTTTGGTGTGTGCTTTGCATGGTGTGATACCAAATATTTTAGGAGTGACAAATGAATAAAATTGATCAGTGGTCACTGGTCACTTTATTCTATGTATGCCTCTGTGGTAGACAAGGCAGATGTTGCAGACAACAGACCAGGGCCCAATTTCATAAAGAGTTGCTATGGTAGCAACTCTTACTGGAATGGCAATTGTCATGGTAATGACAAGAATCCAGCTTCCCTGATTGGCTGTTGCTATTGGAAGTTGCCAATCCAGCAAGAGTTGCTATCATAACATCTTTTATGAAATGGGGCCCAGAAGTTTACTGAAGGCTTGCCGTGAACTGACACAGACCACCATTTGCTATCCAGCCAAGGTAGTCAAGTACCACTCAAGAAGAACTACAGAGCTGTTTCAGACTTTCCAGAGAATTTGTTTGTAAATATGCTTTTGCTTTTTTATGGTAAATGTTACATGCTATTAAAATGACTGAAACATTAATTTGAAAAGGAACTTAAATCTTGTTCCTTAGAAGAACACTTCTTGAATAAAGTTTGGCCAATTGTGGTGGAAAAGTGTATTCCAGTTCACTTTTTGCTGGATTCCGGATGTGGTTTGCAGTCAACACTGTAGACCTTCACAACAATTCTATAAAGCCCTTTTTACACTTGTGTTTCTTAACCCCGGACTTTCTCTGACCCAGGACTATCGTTAGTCCTGTACCAATTTTTTCAGCTTTTTACACTGGCCAATTAGTCCCGTACTATCTCTTGTCTGGGGCTAAGGAGAAAACTGACCTTTTTACACTTGTATTTCTTAGCCCCGGACTTTCCAAACCACATGAATATTCATGATTACGCTGTGCACTGTACACGTACATGCACGCACCGGCAGCACTTGATTACCTCGTTTCTGATTGGTCAGTGGGGGTCGGACTTCGTCTCCGTCGCTTAGCCCCGGATTATTTTTTCGTTCTGTTTACACTCACTTGCTTGGTGCTAACCCTGCTATTTTGCAGGGCCAGATAGTACGGGATTATCGGTGGGGCTAGCCCACTTTGGCAAAAACGAGTGTAAACAGAAAGTGGGCTAAGGATAGTCCCGTACCAACGGTGGGGCTAAGGCCCCCCCTTAGCTCCACCGTTGGTACGGGACTAAGCAAAAATTTACAAGTGTAAAAAGCCCTTAAATGTGGATGGAGCATTAAATGTGGGTGGGCATAAGTACCACTGCACTGTGCATTATCAATCCACAGACGAAAATACATACAAGTTATCATGGTCCTCGTTGACAGAATAAAATAATCTCTTTCTGAATTACACTTGTAACCAAAAATTATGATATTTTTACTATTATTATTATTGAATATAATCATCATCATCATCATCATTATTATTGTAATTGTAATTAAATTAAACACTTCATAACAAAGATGAATTAGAATTGGGATTGCTATCACTGATTGCTAAAATTTGGCCACCTTGATAGCAGTGTGTAACTGTACATCCTAAGAACATGAGATGGCGCCACACAATGCCGTAACCCAGAGTATGACAACACCCCAGGTTACGGCACACTAAATCAAATTGAGAGTTGCATGTTTGATTGACGGGCCACAAAATTTGTGGCACAGTTTCCGTATAGACGTGGCAGATAGCACTTGGCACAGACATTTATTTCAATAACTAAGCATCTAGAATTTGAAACATGTTTTTGAAATATAATTCCAAACCAGTTCTTTCGCAAGTCTGAACTCCCTTGTAGTTGTATGCACTACGTGTAAGGAGAGTGAAGTACAAGGGTCATCAAGCTGAAATACACACAGACATGGATATATTTGATGTCCCTGACACAAATTTTACTGTAAACATTAGTCTCTGCATAGGAAATGAAGACCTGGCACCCTTTTCCTGAAGATGTTTGCAATTGTTGTAAGCAGCAATAATTACCGTTACCACGGCAATGAATTAAATGCTCTCAAAAATACACACCGATTGGCTGCTTCCTTGCTGCAGCTTCCTAAAAAGCAAATTTTTGTAAAAATGGCAAACTCCACCACAAAATGGACTCTACCAGCATGACAGTGATAATTTCAGGTATAAAAAAGATTTAAACTTCATCCATTTTAAACAGAATTAGCAGCTATGTATGGCCTTCTTGTCACATGAAATATCTGTCTTTAAACATACAGACTGTACACTATAATACCAGACACTGTATGTTGTTCAGAACATCGATGATATACAGAGTTCATGCATCAAGAATCATAATTCAAAGCATGCAATGTGAAGTGAGTTGTGGAGCCAGTCCAGGTATAGCTACAATGAGTGTGTAATGTGAACTATACAAAGCTGATTGAAGCTGCAAATTACTGCTGACAAGATACTGAAACTAACTTCTGGTTTCAGAGGACTAGTGTGTGTGTGTGTGTGTGTTATACAGTGCTCATTCAAATACACTGTACGGATCTCCCCTGAAACATTGTATGGCAGACTCCACACCTTACCTTTCAAACTTCTTCAGCTTCTTCATTTAAGTACAACGCTGGATATGGAAATGACTCAAGTTTCAATATGGTACCGAGAGTTCCCACAGTCAAAATACACTCATATGCAGAGACCCATGTCAAATTTGTGTCGTGTGGATGCTATTTCTCACCAATCTGTACTGTAGGAATGCGTCAAGTGCTGTAAAACCAGAAACATTCGTGAACTGCAGCCGACAGCCTTTTTCGTGGCATAAAACTTTTGTGAATTGTGAAAAAACTGGAAAATCACAATTTTTATGCACAAACTACTGCATATGGCAAGTTGTGAGGGGATGACATCCTCAAGTTACTATTTGCATATTCACATTGACTGTTTAGGAACTGCTTCATGGAAAATTAGTGAAACTTCACAATCTCATAACTTTGGCAGTTTTCATCCAGTTTTGATCAAATTTTCATTGTTGTGATTTAAAAATGTCACTTCTTTTGGTCTGGACTAACTTTAACCTGGTCCAGTATTTCCCTTTAATGTTGCATAAATAAAACTGACATCTTCTGCTCTATAAGATGTGACAAAATATGATGACCAAGGTATATTTTGAGCATTTTTATTATAACTATTGTTCACATTTTGTATATTTAACAATACCTAACATCAATTTTACCGATTCAAATTTTTACAGTTGTTGTTTCTATCCCTTACTCTTATTTTAGAACTATTTTAAAGCACTAATGCTGGGTTTTTGTTTCATCTGCAAATGGTAAATTGTGCCTTTAAGATGCCCACTGATCAAAAGTTTAATATTGATTCATTTTTCTTCCCATTGTAACAATATTACTAATTTTTGCAGGACTTGTTGCAGAGTTAAGATGTTTGTTTTCATCAAAACAGTGTAGCTTATTCTCTTTGACTTACCATATTTTTGTATTCTTGTTTTTCCTTCTGTTCAAAACATGACAGAGGCAGACATATGCTACTGAATAGTAGTCTGATGGGTTACTACATATGTATTTCCGAAAGATATGTCACTGCCAGTTTAACAATCATATTTTCCATCATAAATATGTACCTACATTAGCATTGTCTCAAATTCTGTTTTATTTCAAGAAAAATGAAAGCAATACCAGTGAAAAACTAGAAATGTCGCTACAGCGACTGGTTATACCCCCGCCAAACAACATTTCATAAGCTTTGGTCAAAACAACATTTCATAAGCTTTGGTCAAAAAACTGAGGAAGTAGTTAAATCCGCAAGATCTTTCCTTGATCTTCTGCCATTAATATGCCGTTACCATGGCAACGTACTTTCGGGTACTGTCGAAAAATGCGTCTTGCACATCTACAACCAAAGGCACACATCTGTACCAAGTTTCATGGAAATTGGGCAAAAACTGAGGAAGTAGTTTGCAACACAAAATTTTCCATCATTTTGGCTCATAATATGTGAGCTGTTACCATGGCAACATACTTTTTGTCACTGTCAAGAAATGTGTCATGCTGACCTATATCCTAAGACAAACATTCATTATGAATTCCATGAGAATTGGAAGAACACTGATGAAGCAGTTTTGCCATGAAGCATTTTGCCCTATATTTTACCAATAACATGCCGTTACCATGGCAACGCACTTTTTGCCACTACGGAAATATGTGTCTTGCACATTAACATATTCAGATGAACATCTGTACCTAATTTCATAAAAATTGATCAAAAACTGTGGGAGGAGTTTACGACACAAGATTTGTACCCATTTTTGCCCATAATATGCCGTTACCATGGCAACGTACTTTTGGGTACTGTCAAAAAATACGTCTTGCACATCTACAACCCAAGGCACACATCTGTGCCAAGTTTTATGGGAATCGGTTGAAAACTGAGGAAGTAGTTCGCGACGCAAGATTTGCAACGGACCGACCGCCCGACCGACCGACCGCCCGACCGACCGCCCGACCGACCGCCCGACCGCCCGACCGCCCGACCGTCCGCTGATTCCTATATACCCCCTTCAAACTTCATTTGGCGGGGGTATAATTACATTTGCTAGTTTATATGCAAAATTTCTATTCCCATGAAATGTTTACAAAGGGTCTTACATGTAAGTGGGAGAAACATGAGATTTCACAAGGTGGAAGATATTAGAGAGAGAGAGAAAAAAAATCTGCCTGAATGGTTGGGACTGGATAATAGCAAGATCACTGATATTCATAAGCCTTCTCTCCATTATGCAATAGATACCATGCTGACACTTTGTGTGTGCGTGTGTTTGCTCCATCATAAACAGGATAATGGACAAACATCCAGTACAACTGTATTGCCTTTGTGACATAAGCACCAATCCCTCCATCTTGCTGGCTGTTAGGGACTGAAGAGACGCTCATACGTTTGGGCTGCAGTTCATTTAGATATTCCAAAGGTTCTTTATTCCAAAGGTTCATCATTCCAAAGGTTTGTTATTCTGAAGGCTCATTAGTATGCACTTTTTTTTTTCATTTTCAGATCAATGAACCTTATCTCATTTTCATATCATTAAACCTTTGGAATAACAAGCCTCTGTTCATTTTTAGACCAATGAACCTTTGAAATAATGCCACAAATGTTCAGATTAATGAACTCTATTCCATGTTTTGATTAAGAAACATCTAGGTATACATACAAAATTTGTGTTTCAGAATTTACAAACCTTTGGAATAACAAACATTGCCCATACATTTTGACACTACATACTGTGTAGTAAATCTGGAATCTACACTGCACAAAGCACATTGTCATTTTAATGCAGTACTGTACCAGCATTTTATCAACAATTTAAAAAAAAATAAATACAGTGAACATACACAGGCATATTCACAAATAAAAGTGCCAGTGGGAGGGATATTTGTACCTTTAAAAAAAGACATACAGCGTGTTGGTTAAGACAATTCAAGAATTGTACAATCTGAACTCTTTTTGCATTACATTTTGTGGAACTTTGTTTTTCCTTTCCATTAAAATAGAAGAACTCAAGTAAACAGAATAACTTTCCACCAAGCCTGCAAACCCCTAGTATCATATCCAAGATGAAAGGCTATCAGAAATACAGTATTTTTCCACACTTTTTGTGAAAAACACCACAGCTTTCATTTTGTCACACGTTTACACAATTTCAAAGACATTGGGTAGACTGGTTTACAAGAAATTGTTCCCCTCTAAAGACAAATACTCTTACAATCCTCCACTTAAAGAGATTGTATAGTTTTCGTTGAGACCTGATTTCAGGTTTCTAACATTTTTTGGTGAGATAATGAGAAACCTTTTATGAAATATGAAAGAGCATGTAATTCTATGTGGAATTCAACGTTTATTTGATGAAAATTGGTTTTGAAATGGCTGAGATATCCAAAAAAGAGCGATTCTAATAAAGTGTGGGACCCACACTTTATTACGATTGCTTTATTTTACTTTGTTTTTGGATGTTTCAGTCATTCCAAACCCAATTTTCATCAAATAAACTTTGAATTCCTCTTAAAATGGTATGCTCTGTACTACATCACAAGTGTTTTCTTGGTATCTCACAAAAAGTTAAAAGCCCAATTCTCATCTCCACCAATACTGTACCATCCCTTTAACATACTTTATCCTCATATCTTAGATAGTAGTACCCCCCAGTGTCCCATCCCTCTCCTAAACATACACACACACACACACACACACACACACACACACACAAATGTTGTCTATAGGCGTGTCTTCATCAGCCCGAAGTTTCAAGATAGCGCGCTATCTTGCGGTTACCAAACTAGTCCGATGTCAAAATAGCGCGCTATCTGTGTAGTGAAGACGCAGATAGCGCGCTATTTGATCGGGAAAATTTCCCCCAAAATCTTGGTCTAGTTCGTCAACTAGAGCGCTAATTCGTGAAATAGCGCGCTATCTTGGGTGCGTCTCCATCAGCCCGAAAGTTTCTCGATCCCTCCACGCTTCTGGTTAGCCAGCTGGCAATGGAAAGCGCATGTACAAGCAGCTAGTGATTGTGTATAGTACATTACACGCACGGTGTATTCAAGGATCACATGTGTGTACTATAGGCCTACTGTTGTTGTCATCTTTAAAACCAGGGAGGTCATTTCTCTCACCTCCCTATTAAAACTCAGTGCCGTGCATGCTAACTGTTTTTTTGTGTGTGTGTGTGTGTGTGTGTGTGTGTGTAAACTTCTTCTTCTGGTCCACTCTATTCATACCTTAGCTGAAGATTCTTGCAGATTGTGTGCATTTTGGATTTGTTTAAACATTGCAATTCGTTAATTTCATATAAGATGCCTCACTGAACGGAAGAAAGAGTAGCGTTATTAATATCCCTTTGGAGAGAATTTGCTGTACTGCTCACCTCCCTGGTTGTAGAATCGTACATACGGTGATATAGGAGATTTTGAGCGGGGAAATCCACTTTCGAACCGCGAGCCAGGCAGAGTAATATTGCAAAGTGCGCATGCGTCAATTTTCGGACTAATTTCCCGAAGCAGGCTGTTCGAGCTGATGAAGACGCACATTCGCTGTATCGGGCTATTTTCTAAGACCGCAAAATGTCCCGCTAGTTTGAACTTCGGGCTGATGAAGACACGCCTTATAACTCTAGGAGCATGTTATTCTTGCTTGAGCTGCTGTACAAATGTGCATGTGTGATTGTATCTCTGTGTTAATATACAAGTTATACAAGCACCACCACCAAAAAAAGAAAAAGAAAAAAAAAAGGATAAGCATGGATGAACCACAATCTTGCATGATGTATACTTTTGAGCATAGGTGGATATTATGGTGCATAGCCCATCAAGACAATATAGTTATATGTGGCCCCATACAAGAGAAGTCAGTATCTTGATACATGCCAAGCTTCAAGGTTGGTTTTTACCTAACCGGGTAACCATATGTGACCCACTACAACAAAAGGATCCTAAAGTCGCTGACGGGTGAGCCGAGAAAATCGAGTTTGAAGTCAGATCAGCAAAATCCGTCAAAACGTTCGGATTTCTGTTTTTGACATAATTTTGCAGTGTAATGTATCTTCTCTCATCTGCCGAAATTTCGAAGCTAAATGATCAAAGGAAAGGCAAGAAAATAGCATTTTTCTGGGCCATGATTTCCCAACTTTCAACGGAACAGAAACATGTCCGAAGATTTGGATTTAGCGCCGCAGCTTGACTCTGCCCCTAGCAATGAGGGAGTGATCTCATTGGTCAGTGCGTGGCATCCTGGTTACTGATTGGTCGTGCGTAGACCACTGGCGCTAAGCTTGAATGAACATCGCGGAGATTGCTAGGAGCGTACCTTCTATTGTCAAAGGTGGAAACTGTCTTGCTTCCCCTTGATCATGATAGCGTCGGAAGGAAAACTTTAAAGGCAGTTTTCTCGAAACGCTGATTTCTTAAACCACTCGACATGTGCTAATAAAATCATCGATATCTCCACAACCGAGTAATTCTATGAGTCATGTTATATATGACATTAAAGTGGAAGAGTAAGGGAACAATGTCATGTCATTTTCAGAAAATTGTCCTCCCCGGACTTTTGGATCCTTTTGTTGCAGCGGGTCACATATTTCTGCTGACAGTGTTACATAATCATACACAAATGGCCTTGGTGATTTCACCTTATCCTACTCAGCTTTAGTACATCACCTAACATTTCTCTTTCAGTACAATGCAAACATCCACAGCTCCGTATACAGTTTTGTTCAGACAACAGCCAAAGACCATCTTCCCCCCCCCCCCTCCCCCAGTCTTTCTTCAAGTCATAAACTTTGGCAGGTAAGAAAATTAGTCCTGCTTCCAACAGCTTCTTTATAGTATGAACCACGCAAATAATGTATGTATCACTATACAATTGTAGGTATGCATTACAAACTGTGGCAAATTTCAAGCTCACAAGTGCTTTTAGATACTGATACACATGACTAGGTGCAAGATACCCTGACTCATTTTACATACCACACTCTACTTCACATGACAATTGGAAATCTATTTACTGGCATTAACCATGTTGCCTTCTCTAATAAGGGGGAGGAAACTTGTGCATTCATCCAATAGTTCACACTTGGCTTCCTTTAGATAATCATACTACAGCCTTGTCATAACGTTGGAAGATGTCCAATAATTCTGCCCTAGCAAGACAAGAGTACATTGTAAACTTTAACACTGTATGTAGGGTAGGAGAGTTCACCATGAGACTAGTCTTTACACAAGCATTCATTCAGACCCCAAACTTTGGTACAATATAACACAAATCCCAATGTTCATCAAATATGAATGGCCAAGGGGGGGGGGGGGGGGGGGAGTAGTCATGAGGCAATATGCTGCTACTACTGGTGTGTGCTTAATCCCTAACAATAAAAGAAATAACAGTAAGCTCAGTTTTAATTAATGTACTTTCATTACCACATTACAATTACTGTAATTTATGCTGTCATGACTACCTGAGTGAGAAAATTAATGTTTGTTTGTTTTGTTGTTGTTGTTGTTTTTTTTTTGGGGGGGGGGTTGGGGTGAGGTCGGGGGCTGCAGAGTATTGATGGGGGTGGGGAAAATCATCACCATACTTCATGTGATCTGCTGTCAATATTTCATGTAGTGGGTGTGATGCATGTTCTATCAGGTTAGCATGGTGTCAAACCAGTAGTCTTCATTTCTAGTCCCAATCATGCGAACACCATTGACCTCATAGCTTACAGAGAGTAGATTGATGTGTGTGCACACTCCATGGGGCTCAATGAGATGAGACTACAGCCGGCAACTCGGGCTTTGAAATGTCTCCCCTGTTAGACTAGCATCCCTCAGTTTTCGCTCTAGGGTCTAAACAAAGGACCTTGGCTTGTGCCACAGCTCTAGGGCCACAGCACTAGCAAATCAATACACTACTGTGTTAATGATGCATGCTTTGGGCCGACTTTACTACGCGGTGTAAACCGCAATGCATGGGGAAGAATGTGTGTGTACACAATCACACACACACACACACACATTATACACACAATCTCTAGCAATGCTTTTTTTTTTCTCTCTCTCTTTCTCTATAGTATATGAGTAAGTCGCAGGTTTGTATATGTATGTGTGTAGGCTGTGTGTCACTACCAGAGAGAGAGACACAGAATTTTCAGACTGCATTTACCAACAGCAAATGTATTTTCGGATGGCCGTGTGCATGATATATTATGAGATTCACAAGCATTGCCTCACAGTCAAATCAAGATAAAGAGTTAATAAACACTCAAATGGGATTGAGAAAAATAGACATAGAATATATGAGAGAAATATAAATGAAAGAACGAACGATTGATGGAAAATCACACCAGAGAAAATGTATAAGAAGACAGAAAAATAGACAGACCAAGGAAGATTACTAGCTAAAGAGATACACACTGCACAGACAGAAAGAGAGAGAGAAAGAGAGAGAGAGAGGAAGAGATGCAGATATAAATAAGAAGAGAGAGAGATATGTACAGACATATGATTGTCATAAGTACAGAGTCTTGCATATATTCCTTGTACTACGAAGACTGAAATAACAGAACTGTAAAACGAGCAATGTTCGTGTGCATTTTAATTTCATGAATTTCACGAGCGCCAGGATTCGTGAAATTAAAATGCACACGAAATTTCTTGTCGACACTATATGCATTGAATGCCAGTGGCAATTCGCGAACATTTCATGCCACGTAAAAGGCCACTGGCTCCAGTTCGCGAAAATTTCATGCCGCGAATATATCATGTTTTACAGTATTCAGGCAATCACTTCTCAGAGCCCAAAGACGATGGCAGTTTAAATGCCTTTCCTCCTACACAGAATTTAAGCAGGTAGTGAGGAGTGAGCAGAGACATTCTTTTTCAAAATCCTTTTTACTGCTATGACTATATGGATATAGTCATTTATTGTTGTCAAAAAGGAGTGTACATGTACATGTCTGCATTTTAATTCATGGTGTGTAATCCAATGTAAATGTCTGACTGTGGGCCCATATACACACTGGCAAAAATCTCATTCGAGAAAGCCTGTTCTGTCGTTTTATTTATCATTAAACCTGGCAACATAACTTGTCAATAGGCCACAGAGATTGCTTGGCATAAAAATATTCAGGTTTTGCGGTCAGTAGGACACATGTGGGACGTATTGCTGCACCTCATGGTAACATTCCAAATACATGCAGGACATGAATGATAGTCACAATTTCTACAACGTTCAAGCTTCTATGCCCATGCAAGGGGGGGGGGGGTTGAAGAGCCTCCTTCTCCCATTTTGAGACATTTTTCTTAAAATCTCTCACTTTCCCTGCTTGAGTTTGAATTTCTCCCACTCTAGCTGTGTATCTCCCACTTAGGATGTATTTTCTTCCACTTAGAATCAAGCTTTCTCATCCAACTTTAGTTTTGTCGCATATGTTAAAAAATATGGCTTAAATTGTACTAAGAGCACTATGTACATTGTATACCCCTAGATCTTCCAGGATCTTGGAGTGGGCCCTGGGCCTGGTTGCAAAGGGACTTAAAGGCTTCAAGCTCCTGATATGGGCTATGCTAATATATTGTACACTCACTAATCAGAGTTTCCAGTTTGCTAGTGGGTCCAGGCAGGATAATATCCCGTATAGATGCTTCGGGTGGAGTCTCTTCGGGTGGTAAAGTCACATGACCAAAATATAAGATTTTTCACCAATGAGCAACAAGCTGGCATGAAAAACTTGGCAACAATTGGCAAAAAATGGGCAAACTGACCTAGTTTAATGCTACATACCATCCCCCCCCCCAAAAAAAAAAAAAAGAAGAAGAAGAGATAAGTTCTTTATTCTAAGAGTTTCATCCAGTGAGTGTTTAGTTGCTTAAATCTTCCAACATTATATGGGAAAATCCTGTAGGAAGGTATTGCACTGTACAATGTAAATGTACAAACTCTTCATATATTTCATTTTGGGTGATGATATACAGATACATTAGTATACCCTATGTACATTGTACACTTCTACACACGAGTGCAAAGTGGCTTGACAGGAATGAAAATCCAGGAGAATCATGTGCCTAAAATACAGTAAAGTCACATGAATAATCAGTGATAACTCTAGTTGAATCAAATGTCAAGAAAGTTAAGACCACTAAGATATTAGCAAATTGTCAAACATGGTGTTCAAAAGGGTATAAAGTATCTCAAAAGATCTGACTTGATCATGTGGCTATGATCTTACTTGTGCAAAATTTCTCTTGTGGTGTTTGCATCAAGTATCAACAATTTCGCATGCAAGAGACAAACTATTCTCTATTGCTATGTAAAACAAAAACCAAGCATACCTTTTGCTTTATTGTTCAATATACTCAAGGAGACAATTGATCCATTAGGACCTATACATTGAATCACACTCGGGTAGTTTTGTGCAGGTTACATGGGAAGATTGTCCCACATAATGTTCATGTGACAAGTCGCTATTTCAAGGTCCCCACAAGACCGACTACTGTCCAATGATTTACTGGCATTAAAACTGTTCAAGTTTGTCTTGACAAATTCTCTGTAATCTCTTGCTTTGTTTCAATCAATTACATTCAAAATATTCTAATAATCTCTTTTGCTGTTCATTCCATAGCACAAATTTACGCATATAAGATTTTTTTTTAAATGCCTTGATATTTGACCTAAAATACGGCTTTATCTTTATATTAAACTGGCCACAATTTCAAACTATTGAACCCTGCAATTTTTTTCCTTCTTTCATAGACTATAATTATGTCAACAATATGGTTAATTATGCTATGATGTCTGAACAATTACACAAGAACAGATATTTCATTGATAATCTAAAATGTGCTGAGATATCAGCCTTCTTATTTGACATTCTTGAAAGTTTGTAAAAAGTATTTCCTATCTTTCCCATACTACTGTGTAAAAAGGAAAAGATGGCAATTAACATCTAATATTCACATCCAGCAACGTTCAGCAACGACAAATAAGTCATGTTTGTAAGTGCATGACCTCTGACCTTTCTGTTTCTGCAGAATGGATGTATAGAGATGAAAGAGTCAATTCTGCAATGAGTCATACACAAACACACATTACTGTACAGCTTTGTGCATAGTCCCTTACAATGTTGACCACCAGGCACAACGAAACTAATCACTGGCATTTGTAGCAGTCTTGAATAAGACTATCATACATGTACTCTACATCGAGTGGATGTTTACCTACAATAATCTGAGAGCCACTGCGAAATATGCACTAGCCACTACCCTGGTTTCTGGTGCACTGAAATGTGACAATATGAACCTACAATCTGACAAATAGTCTTGAAAGAGACTAACAATGCCAGCTCACATACAATCTGTGATACAGCAATACATGACTTTATAAGAAGCCCAAGCACATTTTACACAGGCTCATTTAAGGACAAGTTCACCTGTATACATGTGGATTGAGATAATGCAGCAATACTAGTGGAATACATCAGTGAAAGTTTGAGGAAAATTGGACAATCCATTCAAAAGTAATGAATTTTTAAAGTTTCAGTGCCACCATCACTGGATGAAAAGACTATTACACCTTGTGATGTCACATGCATAGAACAGTATGAAGAAAAAACAAAGACAATTCAACATATTTTAATTTTTCTCGCATAATAAAAGAGCATTCGACTTGCCTCTTTCAAAAGGCAGGGGGAATAATAAAAGGAACAATTCAACGGAATAAATACCACACAATCTTTAATCATTCCTTTCAATGCGACTTCTATAATTTCAGAGCTACAATATGTATTCCGAAAAAAAAATAAGTAATCACAGTGATTGCGCTGAAATCTAGGGTCCAATACCCATACAATGTACAACGTACTTCACAATTTTAGGCAAGTTTCAGCTTTACATTCTGCATAGGAATATTCTACACATAATCATTACTTTTTCAATAGACACTGGAAATTCTATTTTTCCAAATATGGTAGCATCAAAACCCATTGTAGTGCTACATTGTATATTCTCTGTCACCATAGCTACAGTATGTAAGTGAAAGGTGTTTTTTATGGAATAAGGCAAACCTTAGCAACATCATTTTATAGTCCTAACGACACCTATCATTTTTGAGGGATTGTTGTGCATGTTTCACAGTTTTGTGTCTGATTTCTGTTGGCTAAAAGCTGATTCACATTGAACTCTTCAGATAATCTGTTGACTGCCAGTAAAATCTCATGAATTGTCATGGACCACCAAATTTCCAGAGACACAAAATTAATGGCGATCTGTCCACAGGGCAGGGCCATGTCACAGCGGAACAGGGCCATTCTCTACACTTCACAAGAAATATTGCTAAAATCTCTCTGCAACAAATTAAGAACGCTCACGATTCAATTACTGCCAAAATGCTATTAGACAAATAGAAATTTGTCACACGTGCACTGCACACCGCACTTTTTCCACCCCGTCCTTCCTGTCCTGTCATTGGCCATTTCCCTCTACAGCCTTGATCCCAAGCTCCGCCCATTTCTCATGCGCAAACTCCCTTATCGTTTGTCGCCACACATTCAGTCCGATTTCCGTCGCTCAAGACATCCTGTACACACGCGAAAGCGGACAACGAAGAAAGAAAAAAAAAAAACCATGCTGGCTGTGCAATTGTTCGTCACCGCCGTGCCACCAACACACTTAGTGACATAATCTGGAATGGCAGGGAAGGCCAACAACTTTAGATTACAGTTATTGGTAAGAGCAAGACTAGGGAGAAATTCAGAATTACTCAGGAGCCAGCTAATATTGTCGGTTAACACATGTCCAGGAAAAACTTTGGACTGCATTTGACTTAAAGAGTGGGATAATAATGGCGGCGTGTTTACAAATTACAATGTTCAGTCTCATTTTCTGTGATGGATATGGGCAATTAAACAGACTGAGTAACCCACAGAAGCCACATCATACTGACATTTTTCAATATCAACAACTACCTGTGCAAGAAGTTTTCATTTCTGCTTGGATTGGTGAGCGTTATGAAAGAAGTACTACCTTGTCATACCATACAATGCCTAGAAGCTATCTTTAAGTGTCACATCATGCAGGCATCACTTGGAAACACTAATTCCTATTACATTTGGCACAAATGCTTTGTTTTGTATTACAATTTGTAATATATTTGTTATTCATTTTTCATCTGGAAATTGGATGAAAACAATTCCTCATACAAAATCTCTACTTTTCTCTAATATTGGAAACTTTCATCAGTAACACTGTGCAAAAAAAGTAAGATTGGGACTATGTGGTGAATACTGGAATATTTCATGGGGGTCATCACTAGAAGCAGAGGCAGCCAATCAGAGTCTTGTCACTGAAGAACAGTGATTGCCATGGCAACAGGAACCTGTCTGTTTGGTGCTTGTAACCACAAACTGTGTTGGAGGTTGAGAGGTTTCCTATTTATTTACAGCTTTTATTCTCTATTCTTGACACCCTTGCATGGGGGAAGAAAGAATATTTTTTGTTCACTCTTCTCCAATGAATATCATAGCTCACTACCAAAAGCTCAGTTTGGCCTTTAATGCACTCAACGTGCAACTCGCTCGGGGCTTACAAAAACCTGTGAGCCACGTTTCCTCCTACCGCGTTCGCCGTATCGCCGGCAAACACGGGTCGCGTTCGAGGGAATAACTCCGCTTGTCTGGAGACCCGATAGATGACTAAGAAAATTCTCCCCAGCATTTTGATTTCATTTCGTGCTTGGGAGGAAGGAAGAAATTCGTCACAGTTAATAACGGTTTGCTTCCACACCGATCCAACGCAGCCGGGCTGTGTCGCGGGGTCTGCTTGCTCTACGAGCGTGAGATCTATCGTAAATTTAAGCATTTCCTGGTGTTTAGTATTTTCACACTCACATAGGGAGTAATTTCTGCTGACTGGAATGCACAATAATCACAATTCAGCATAGTTAGACTGTTATAAATAGGTGTCATTGTCACTCTCACATGGCTAACTTCTTTTTCTGGCTGCCTACGTGTAGATCAGAAATCAAAGTCAGCAATTTCCACAGGAAGCTTTCTTTTTTTTTAATACAGATTTTTTTTTAACATCCCCCACCCCCCCAAAAAAAAAATATATGGATGGGTATACACTGTTCAAAGCTTCAAGGTCACGATCGTTACGTCTCTAAGTCAAAACTACAAAAACATGAACATTTCCTAGCGACACAGAATGCATTTGTCCACATCAATTATAGTTTGTTTGTACATTTTACATACTTTTGATTGTCTGTTAGTTTGATTGTCTGTTAGTTTGTCTTTTCTTCATTAAATATCCCTTGTCAATGTTGTTTCCCATTTGGGTAGCCAGGGAATCACATTTACTGAAAATGTCATCAATGACCACCAGGCCCGCTCAAATTTCAAGCCATGGTTAATAACTTCTTTGCTTTGCAACTGATAGTAAAATACTTTGTTGTAATCTGTAATGGGATGAAACCTTCCTTAAAGCAAAAACATTTACATCTCTTTGGAATTTCCATGGAAGATCACTGATTATCAAATGGAAATTTGGCAAGCATCTATCATCCCCATCATTTGTAAACACTGCCAGAAATAATGTATCACATGTTTAATGATATGCATAATCTACACTTATTGTAGAAAAGAAGATCAACTATGTTGGTTGTGTACTTTAACTAATTTTGACTTCATTGTTATTGTTATTGTTATTGTTATTGTTGCATCTTCTCAAAAACATTTGCTATGGTCATTAGCAAGGTCTGACCTCATAAAGCTCATCAGTTTTCCTTGAAGCAGGCCGGTCGGGCAAACTTTCCAGAAGAAAATATAAATTTGATCACACAGGACGACAGGACAGCCGCCCAATCGGCCTGTGGATACCAGACAGGCAATGCAGGGAGCACAGGATTCAGTGCTCTCCCTAATCTAGGTTGACCCCTCCACGAACCACACTTAATGAATACAGGGATGCAGTGCACACTCACACACACACTCACACACAATAGAAATATGTGCAGACTTTACAAATATGAATTCCACAAGCATGTATTTGTCCCAACACATACAGTACATCTGGTGAAAGATGAGAGCTTAATGATGTCATTTTTACCACACCTTAAGTTCATAATTTTGTAGCTTTTTAATTGAAATATCAGGCATTTTTTGAATTTATGATGCTTATCTTGCCTCCCCCCCCAAAAAAAAAAACAAAAACAACAACAACAACCAACAACACACCTTTAATAGCGGAATAGAATTTGAAATTTGTATAAAAATGACTATTTTCTCAATGGACTCTTAAAAACCTATGAAACACATCTACGTACATACATACTAGATGTTCACTCATAGTAAGGCTATCAAACTCTGCAGAACAAAACACAAGCTGATGCAGAGTAAGAATAGATTATGAAGCTTCATCCACTTAAAAAAAAAAAAATAATAATTTTTGTTGACATGTGAAAACACACACCAAAGCATGCTAAATCAAAATGTGTGTACATATTCTATACTATTTTGTTATCAAACCATATCATTTTTATTTGGATAAAAAAAAAAAAGAATCATGCTAAATATGATAAAAAAAAAAATACTAGTCCACAACCCTGATACAATTGTACAATAAGTGTGGTTACTTGATGAGAATATATTATGTCTCAAGTGGTTACTTGATGAGAATATATTATGTCTCAATAAAGTTACTGCAGTTTCTTTTTCATAATACACACACACACACACACACACACTTGTATACAATTGTACAAACACACACCTATATACACAGGTATGTACATGTATACAAGTGAACACAGTAGTCCTTAAATACTATACATACAAGTTTTGTTCATATTTTAAGACAGTTTGATAGCAAAACTGGTTAAGCATCATGTCTAAACATTTTAAAGTAAGTTTGTCATCAGATTTTTTTTTTTTAAATCGAAACCTCCCCACTGGTACCTAACTTGTTAATAACAATATTCTTGAAGTAAAGATTAAAAATACTCAACATTTTTTCATGACTTTCTTCAGTTTTAACAGAGATATTAATCACAAATATCTGAAATTAACAAGAACGGAGTTACATCATTTTGCCACCAAACTCTTAATATCCATACATTGTGCATTCTATGAAAAATCTGAACACTGCAAAGAGCTGCAACTGTACATGTGCACTCTGAGAATGAATCCTCCATTTAAATATCCATGCACTGACCTTGGCCTCACCTATTCCCTATCTCCAATGACTGCCAACACTGTCATTAGATGTCCAGGGTATGGAAGACATCGGTGAACTTGCTGATATTCAAGCGATCTATTCTCGACACAAAACATGCAGGTTCTAAAATCCACCACATTTCTTCTTGCTCAGTCAGGAAGAGTTCTTTGTTCTACTTCCTCATGTTTGTTGAAAGTAGAGCTCAGAGTTTGGGGTATTTTTAGATTCAAATATTGCAATACTTTGCCCTCTCTTTCCACAATTACATGAGAAGAAAAAAATTGTGAAACATGTCAGGAAGTAAGACAAAGACAAGATCATTGGTCTAGGATCAACGTTTGAATGATTGCATTGCTGAAAATAACTATAATATGTTAACTAGAAATAATTCAAGTTTCAAGTTTCAGGTTTCAAGTTTATTTCACCAGTCCTCTTAAAAAACTAGAAATGTCGCTACAGCGACTGGTTATACCCCCGCCAAACAACATTTCATAAGCTTTGGTCAAAACAACATTTCATAAGCTTTGGTCAAAAAACTGAGGAAGTAGTTAAATCCGCAAGATCTTTCCTTGATCTTCTGCCATTAATATGCCGTTACCATGGCAACGTACTTTCGAGTACTGTCGAAAAATGCGTCTTGCACATCTACAACCAAAGGCACACATCTGTACCAAGTTTCATGGAAATTGGGCAAAAACTGAGGAAGTAGTTTGCAACACAAAATTTTCCATCATTTTGGCTCATAATATGTGAGCTGTTACCATGGCAACATACTTTTTGTCACTGTCAAGAAATGTGTCATGCTGACCTATATCCTAAGACAAACATTCAATATGAATTCCATGAGAATTGGAAGAACACTGATGAAGCAGTTTTGCCATGGAGCATTTTGCCCTATATTTTACCAATAACATGCCGTTACCATGGCAACGCACTTTTTGCCACTGCGGAAATATGTGTCTTGCACATTAACATATTCAGATGAACATCTGTACCTAATTTCATAAAAATTGATCAAAAACTGTGGGAGCAGTTCGCGACGCAAGATTTGTACCCATTTTTGCCCATAATATGCCGTTACCATGGCAACATACTTTTGGGTACTGTCAAAAAATACGTCTTGCACATCTACAACCCAAGGCACACATCTGTGCCAAGTTTTATGGGAATCGGTTGAAAACTGAGGAAGTAGTTCGCGACGCAAGATTTGCAACGGACCGACCGCCCGACCTACCGACCGCCCGACCGACCGCCCAACCGATCGCCCGACCGACCGCCCGACCGTCCGCTGATTCCTATATACCCCCTTCAAACTTCGTTTGGCGGGGGTATAAAAAAGGTATAGCGAGCATTCACAAAAATACAACATAACCATAGACAATTGCTACAAACATGTACATCCATCTGAGGTATCTACAATGCACATTCATACTTTTGTTTCATTTTGTTGTACTCCATTCTGATCAGGATTCCATGGAAACTTGCATACACTTGTAATTCCTTCTTTTTTCAAAACAGGGTTGATTTGCCCCCCCCCCCCCCCCCTCTATAAACACAAAATCTATCAACACTACAGCTGTACATCATAGCTTTAAAATGGCTGACCTAATTCAAAGGATATTTTAACCTGTACTTTGACTCCAGTCGGTCAGATGCCTAATATGCAAATAACCAAACTTTGCACTCTGCACTAAAACAAAAACAGAAATCTACATAATTGTAGCTGAAATATGTGCAGTCACATTAGTCTTGTCTCCAGGCAGTGGGATATTTTCCTCCATCATGCCCCACTATCAGCAAGGAATAGGTGGTATAGACAAGGGGAGAGGAGCTCAATAATCCCCTGGAGGCAGTTACGTCTTCTGAAGATGGGATTCCGACACACATTATGATGACTGTCACATTCTGCACAGTACAAATCTTGTATCCAGCATAACTGATCCACCAAGCATCATGCAACTAGAAATTTATAGGTTTTTATTTTGTGAGGCTGACAAAAGAAAACTGGGAACTGCAAACTTACACCACAACAATATTTAACATAATCACATCAATCCATTGAAATTTCAGTTGAAACCTTTGCCTTCTGCCAATTGAGACAATGTACAGTGTATAAACCTCTCTCTGCTCTTCCTTTTCCAGATACCAAATGGATTACTCTATATCTCAAGAAAAAGGCAAACCTTGTACCAAATCATACCATTAAAAACTGTCATTTTTGCAATGCATCTTTTCACTCGTCACCCAACTAGCTTTGCACATTGCAAATCAAAATTCGAGAAAAAAAAATCCCAAATGATACAGATTAAAAGATGTACTACAGCTAAGTCCTACTCCTTTCCAGCTGAGATAACATTCTGCAGACATCTTGGAAGACATCCATAACAAACAAACAAACAAACAAACAAACAAAAAACATATGAGTAACTTCTCGATCTGTAATCTCAAAAATACAAACATATGGTACCTTTGTTTTGGTTTATTTCTGCATTCAAACAAAGTGCCATCAATAAACCTGGTGTTTATTGATGCCACTTTGGAATGTGTTCCTCAATTTCTTCTCATACATATATGCTCTCATCTACACTCAATTCTTCTTTCTATTTCTGTATGTACGTAAGCATCAGCGTTTGTAAATGCCAGGGAGTTTATGGGATTCTCGATGTCTCGTCTGCCAAAACATAGAACGAGAGTTTGTGTACCGCACATTTTGATTTGGGATAACACAGTATGCCATTCCTCATCCTGATGCATGTGAATGTTCGACTATGTGGAGGTATGCCAGTTTGTAGTCCAAAGATGATACTGTAGATTTGCAGGTTTTACAGAAACATTTTGCAGGTAATCAAACCCGGCAAAGTGGCATGCTGGAGACGGCACTAACACTGCTCCCACGCGCTGGAGAGTTCGGAATGTGTCGACACATACGCTGAGAGCGTATCATCCCATCTCCATGAACCACGAAATATGAATGAGTATCGCCACAGCAACACAAAGTCTGGATGGAATCATCACATACAAAGTAAAGGGGTACAACCCACACTGTAGAATAGGCAGTGGCACTTTCTGGGAGGGACATTACAAGAATACTGGCAAACTTAATGCTCTTTACTTTAAAAGCACACTGGAGGTACATTTTGGCCAACAGTTAGTACTAAATAGTGGCTGAGATTGATCCAAATACCCTATAACACACATTCCTCTATATTCTTGACCATCACCATCTTTGAGATCAACTTGACCATTTACACCAGAAAAAGAAAATTTACTTGACAACAAAATGTCTGACAAGTAAAGGTCTCTTGTTGAAAAAAAGGGAAACTGCTCATTCAGAGATTTATTTGATGACATTTTTGTCTTCCAAATTCCCCTGTGTAGACCCCATCTTTATATATTCTTTCTCATACTGCTTAAATAAAAAAAAGCTATACGTAACTATCTAGTTTTTTTTACTCATCTCCTGAAAACTGAAAATTTTGTTTGCTGCAATTATTGCAAGAAATTTGCAATTTCATTCAGCAGTTGCCAACTGCTGAATAAAACCAGATCCAGGGTACAAAACAGCAAAAATGTACCGCCAGCTTCAAAACATACAAGAATGCACTTCTTTCAAACTCAAAATGTCATTTGAATACTTAGTAGGTCAAACAGAAGCCACCTAATAGAAACAGAAGCATTATTACTAAACTGAGCACACAGACACACAGTTTATGGGGTTTCTCAAAAGATATTTTCCTACATACATGTACGTTATTCGGCCAATAATAATAAAAACAGCAAGAATGTAGTCTTCTCTATCAACAGCAGTGTGACACTGCTCTACCAGAGGGTCCTGCCATTATCATTACCCTAGCATGGCCAGGAACTCATTTATACACCTGGGCTGAGAGGGACATGGTAGGTAAAAATATTTTGTCCATGAAGGACCTAGGCACATGACGGCATTTAAAATCAGGACTTCAGACAGAAAGTCAAGAGTCTTAGCCACTATAATGCCACAGCGGTACCCCGAGGACCGAGGAAACCTTACTGTTTAAAACAAGAAGTACCCACTCACATTACCTGCCCAACGGCAGATTCTAGTTGTCCTGGCTGGGTGACATGAGAATTTATAGCACCCTTGTCAAATAATTTTACACAGCACTCGCGTTTGCGACAGCGCTGTACCTGAATATCCTTGTGGACATGATGAATGAGCAGTAACTGTCCTAGAACTACTTTGACAACCACTCAAAAAGAAAGTGTATTCACCTTATAGTGGTGGTAACATTCATTGTTTTGTTTTTTCAATGTCTACAACTCACTCAAATCCATGATTTTGTTACGTTGATGACATTGTACACAAGTCTAGATGTGTACAAAACTAATGGAGTCCCTTGCTTGTCACTGGGCATTTTTGCTACAGTGGATATGTAGCTGTCACTAGTGTCGGATACCTAAAGCACAGAATCTGGTCAGACCACTGCCTTCGTTGAGTTTTTTGTACAAGAAAGGACTTTAATAGCGACTAGAGCTTGAAGCAGGATGCATAGCTAAGGAGAATTATCAGTATAGCGGTAAAGAATGACACTTGCAGACAGATCACATGATCAATGCCTTACATACAGCTTTGTGACCAAAAAAAACTGTCATCAACTCAAGATGTGAAACTATTCCTACTTTTTCTTGAAACTTGTCACAAACATCTTCTAATTCCAACAATCAACATCATAGTCAGAAAATATGATTACACCTCTTTTCCTCTGTTCCTATCAACATTTTATGTGGAATTTTCAACAGTAATTGATATTCAACTCCAGAGTGTGTGATTCTTCATGATTTATTTAGTTCCCCAAATCTACACACCCTGAAGTTATCTACAGGGTCATCAAACTGAAGCAATTTTCATACAAAACTAATATGTGCTATCCGAGTAAATACTGGTTCAAAGGCAAGAATGTTTTCTGCCAAATATTGTTTATTACAGCACTGACTGCCGATTAAAAAGGCATACAACAGTCCATCATTTCAAAGAAAACCTGGGGAATCCAATGCACTAGATCAGTCTGAGTAAACCATGTACAAGGTACAAAATGTACACAGTCACTGTATCAACATGATGTTTTTGTGGTATGAAATATATTCCCGAATTGGAGCTGATGGCCTTTTACGTGGCATGAAATTCTCGTGAAATGCCACTGGCATTTGAATCATAGGGTTACAGTGTAGACAAGAACTTTTGACTGCATTTGAATTTTGTGAATCTTGGCTCTGGCAAATTCACAAAATCAAAATGCATACGAACATTCATCATTTTACAGTAGTTATGAGAAAATTACCTTGATTTTTTCCCCCTCAAATTACAAGGTTAGGTAGAAAAAGAAATTGGTGGTTACTCACGGCACATAACCATGGTCTCTTCCATCCATTGGTACCGGCATTCCCGGCGCTGGCATACCAAACGGGAACCTTGGTCTGACCCCCGGACCGTCCAGGGCTGGGGTTTGGGCACGGAGGGGCGAACACACCGGTGGGGGGGAACGACTCTCTCTCTCTCGCAGCGGCTTGCCTGTCCTTGCAAGGCACAGCCTGGGTGTGATCAACGGTGCAAGGAAAGTTGAGCCAAATATGAGTGGGAGGGTAGGCAGCAGTCACTGGTTATGATTAAGGCAGTGGTGTTTGCAGACCTGGGAGAGAAAAGAAAGAAAAAAAAAATGATATCAATACTTACAAATGGTTTGGAAGAGAGACAAACAGGTGTTTTAAAGGATTCAATTTTGCCTCCCATTGGCAGACAAAAGGCAATCTATCCTCTGCCTATTGATATATTCTCACTCCTTGGCAAACATTGGCTCCAATATGTATTCTTTTATATATAACCAGCTCCTTCTGATGTGCCACTTATCGATATCATGGAGGGTGATCAAAATCATACCCTTCTAAAAATCTTTTGAAACTGTAGTTTGGAAACTCGTATTCAAATGATAAGAAGTGTTTCTATAACATATGAGTAAGGGTCTGCTGTACAAATTTTTTGTGTGTTCATGAAATTTGTCACGAAAATTTCATGCCGCGAAAAAAGGCCTTTAGCTACAAATTCGCGGAAATTTCATACCTAATTTCACAATACCTTTCACTGCTCTACAGCATTTGTCAACTAGTGAGCATTGGCTCAAAGTGGGGTCTGTGGAGTGAGACTATCCAGAGTCCAGCCATAGTGCTTTACCCTTGCCTGGATGTGTATTAAGATGATCACCAAACCACTGCACTTTGAATTGATTTGGGAGAGGGAAATTCCTTTCTGAATCCTCCTCCTCCCCCTCTCCTTCTCCTCCTCCTCTTCATCCCCTCCAAGCATTAAGTATCTGTCCTTTTCTTCATTTTTCCTCTATCTTCAGGACTATCTATCCATCCAAATTCCTTACATGTATAGCAATTCATGTTATATCCATGCTCCATCGAGTTATCATCCTCTCTTTATTCATCTATGCACCTAGTGGTAGGATGGATCTCTCTATTTATCTATCTATCTCTCTCTCTATCTTATACTACATGTAGATGCACACTGTCCATATATTAGCTGTACAGCAGAGAAGTAGTGAAGGACGGATGCCAACCTTGTAAATGTCATTGGAGTATTCTGACGGCTGAAAAGTGCTTTTTTTTGTGGAAAAACAGTATTTTTAATACCTTTCCTGCAATAGACATGTGTAGTAGTAAACTTTGGGGGAAAAACGGTACTTTCCATGAAACTAGCAGTATTTTGGGCAAAAAACAGTACCGAATACTGTTAATAAAAGTAACAGCTGGTATCTCTGGTGAAGTATCGATGGACAGGTGCTAAATACTGTGTACGCCATATATTTAGCAAATCTAAATTTTCGCGAATTGGGACTTTCTGACAATTTGGCGAGTGATTAAATTTGCGACTGTGGAGTACAGTACTTATTACAGAAATGTATGTGTGCATGTTACACTCATGTTGGATCAGAGCTAATATTCTCTTGTGTTTTTAAATTTGCGAATAGCATCTGATTCGCAAAATTAAAAAAAAATATATAAACATCACGAAATATTCGGCTTATATAGTATCTTGTAAATTTTGATAGCAAAACATAATAATGGACGAATATTATGGCATCCAGCTGCAACTTTTTTCTTAATTATGTATGCACAATATCTCTTTTTGTTATTCTCTTTCTCTTCTCAGATGAGAGTTTGCAATATTCCACTTTTTGGATATAATATGTAAAGCTGTAGACTCAGAATTCGCAATGTAATGCTCTACAGCAACCATGAAACTGTGCCCTGTAAAAATGAGCGACAAGTGAAAAGACAGAAAGAGAAAGAGATAAGAAAAGAAAGAAACATATACAGAGGAGAAAAGAGAAGAAGAGAAAATTATGGATGTACTTTCACCAAGCAAAAGGGATGCTAAGTGATCTTCACCTACATTATCGGCACGCCGTACACCGGGGTACCGTTGTAACCCGGGGTACCGCATTGTATAGCGCCATCTCATGCCCATTATTTATAATGCGTATCCGAATTCAGATACGCCGATTCCGAATTCGGATACGGCAAAGTCGTCCCAAAGAACTAGCACCATAGATGTTTTTTTCGAAGTAATTTCTAACACCACACCATTTTGTAAACATGCTAACACCACACCATTTTGTAAACATCATCTACCGTAACTTTTATTTTTCAGAAAAAAAAGATAATCACCGAAAGCCCAGAAAATTCACCCCAAAATCAACTGTATTTCTTCAAAATTTGATCATGTGGGCTGCCATCTTTATAATCTTCTACGCGTGCGCGAATGGTCGATAATAAGAGATGAAATGCGAAAGAAAAAAGGTTCAGAGCAGAAAATAAATATTAGTTGCATACACTAATTGTTGCATAATCACAAATAAGAAAACATTTTTGTGCATAATAATATTAAAATAATACTAAAAAATATTTTGACACATTTTTTGGTAAGCCAGGGTACAGCGCTGAAAAAAAAAAAAATAATTCAACAAAATGGCGAATTTTCATTTGGTACCCCAGGGTACCAAATATTGCATCATTTGTAGCATCCCACATTCTTTTTTTCTATTTTTTTTTTTTTTTGATAAGCAAGGATGAAGAGGCTTACATGACAATTTCAAGAGGTTATATCTCTGAGAAGTTGGCCTTTCTGGAGACCACCTGGAGCTGTGAGGAAAAGAGGCAATGGTTTGTTTTATGATATATTCCTATACATACTTATATTGATATAACTGGCCTGTACGTACACTAAAATTCAGAGTAATCAACACGGAACTAGATGCAATGTCAAATTTGCGGTCTAACAGGTCTAACAGTAATGGTACAGTATACAATGTAATATGACCTTACTATATTTCTATATATTTTTATATACTTCCCGCATAATATGTCTCTACTATATTTCCCAACAAAAATAATTCTGAAATTGCAACACAAAATCAGCATCCCAGGTATTGACATATTGACTGTTTCTGCCAGAAGTAAAAGGGCACAATTCCCATCCACTTTGTACAGCCTTACAGGCCTTCTGGTTTTCTACTGGCAATATGCCTCCACCCCACCCCCTTCTCTTGCTTGACCTTTTCTGTGCAGTAAAGAGACGCTGTGTTCTCACAGCAAGTATGCAAGGGAAGGGTAATCTATGTGGCATCGAAGGAAAAAAAAATCCATCTGGACAACAAGGGATGAGAGATGAGAAATGAAAAGAGATTGTTGGACAACATGGGTGTGAGAAGATAAAAATACCAGGGATGAAGGAGACATTCCATGGATTGGCTATACCAGCATATCATAAAGTGCGACTCCAGCATACATAATTCCCTTTGGCTTTGCTTACACCTACAGAAATGGTGATACAATGTGCATTATCATATTCAAGAGTCTGCACATTTCTGTATAAATTCACAATTTTTGCCATTGTCAACCTGACAGAGTGTAATCAATCTTTCATATTTTATGATTGCAATGGTCACTGATGTTCCCTGATCATTTCACTGGTTTTTGACATCCATGAATGTCACTGCTATCTGAACTTGCCTTGCATTAGAAAGTAATGCAGACTGCAAATTTGTAATTCTGAGGTCTGTGTAACACATATACTTGGCAATTGGTTGCTTTCATAGCAAAAAAAAAGAAAAAGAAAAAGAAAAGAAAAAAAGAAAAAGGCAATTGCTATTTGAAATTGACCAATCAGGGCTTGACCACAGTGATCAAGCTGAATTGACAAGGGAGATCACTTCTAGATCACTTTGATGGTTATGATCAGCACTGGTCAGTAAAGATGAAATCAAAAGAGCTGTGATAGTGGCCCTAGATTATCATCTTCATCACATTTTGTAGAGTTACTCTGAAGATACATTTAAATGTACAATATGATGACTGTCTATACAGCTGGAAACAATACATTGTACATCAAAACTACACTGACACAGATGTCAACATGCATCAAGCTTAAATAAATTTTCAATAACATATTTTAGCTGATAAGGCCAAAGTAATCTGACCAAACTGTGCAAAAATATTACAGAATACATTTGTATCTACATAGGTAGATTAAAGGGACTGTACAGTACTGGTTGAGGTGGGGATTCATGTTTTGAACATTCCTAAGTAAGATAATGAGAAACCTCTTATGAAAGAACATGTAATTTTAAGAAGGATTCAACGTTTATCTGATGAAAATTGGCTTTCAAATGGCTGAGATATCAAAAAAAGTAATGATAATAATAAAAGGCGATATGCCACGCCTTTTATTACGATCTCTTTCTTTCACATTGTTTTTGGATATCTCGGCCATTTCAAAACCGATTTTTATCAAATAAATTTTTTTTGATACCCCTTGGAATTGCATGCTCTTTGACATCTCATAGAGTGGTTTCTGAATATCTCGCAAAATGTTAAAAGCTAAATCCTCACCTCAACCAGAACTATACACACCCTTTTGCATAAAAATACAAATTAGGTTTTAATAATTTAATAATTCATAATATTTATGAATGATAATTAAAGTTTTGTTCATCCTTGAGTACAGCAGAGAAAAAAGCAAACTCTTTGACAAGAATAAATAAATCTTATTTTACATTTCCCCTGATTTTGTTTCTATCATTACATTTGTATGTAGCCTATCATGCATCCCTGATTATTTTTCATCCTTTGAAATTATCAGTGAAATGTAACTTTCAGATATATTGTCAATTTTGCCCCAATTATGCATGCAACCAAAATTTTGTAACTGTACCACGCACAAGGAAGTGAGTACATAAAATGTCACAAGCAACCAATGTTCTCATTTCTTCAATTATTGCTGGAGGATACATTATGTTCCCTGCACTAAGTTGCAAGGATTCACTTTAACCAATTCCATGCCAAGCTTGCATATCATATATCTGCAATTGAACTTGACTGAAGCTTAAAATAAACAGAGGTACGCAGGGGGTTAATGTTTATTCCTTTCTTCGGGTAAGACTAAGAAAATGCACTGTGCTTTCGTAAGGGCAAGAAGCATTATTCTTGGATGGAATTTTAAATAACAAGACACCCACAGGCAAACTTATGGCATATGAAAGTAAACATTCTTTTGCCTAGAGAAAACATTGCAGCATGAATCATACATAGTATATTGATGACTGACTGAGAAGCGAATTACAATTTCTTCTGTACCCTGTACAATTCAAATTCATAACTCCTTGTTCTTGTTCTGCAGCCAGTATTGCCTAGCGAAGAACAGGAGGAGTCCTAGAAAAAGAATATTTTCCACAAACATAATAACATCTCATAATTTGTTTGCTAGTTCCACTTACGAGAAATAAAAAAGGAAGCCCCTGTTCCATGATATTGGGACTTGTGTATCTTTTGAAAGAAGTTAATTCAGAATATTTGTACTGTTTGCATTTTAATTTTTTCCTTCTTGAGATTTTCAGGATTCATACATATGCAATCTGTAATGGCAAAGATACATGTTTGTCATATTCTGCCTTTTGTTCTTATGATTTCTAAAGCTTCAGCCTAGTCCTTTCTATTGGTTTCCTCTCTATACCTGTGTACAACTAAAAAGCACACGCTTTATCAAGCTTTGGTTACATAAAGATTCAAATTGCTTGGCAGCAACAGATGCTCCCAGCTGATTAACCCTTTGTAAGCTTTGAGTGGCTATTAGCAGAGAAAACCTCCATAGCATTGTACACAATGTCCAACGTCCCTGGTACAGAAGGGGTTCAAACTAAAGCCACAGAAAGTAATAGGAGAGTTTTAACATATTGTATTGTACACTGACCACTAGGACCACTGTATAACTTAACTCTCTCTTGACCATTCTCTAAAAAACATTATACAGCTGTAGACCTTGTACACAAACAGATTGCCAATGATATCGCTCGAGGTAACTCTGGGAATACTATTCACAAGAACATAATAGGCCAAAATTCACAAAGGTGGTACAAATGAAACCATGGTTTCAACCATGGACAAAAACCATGGAGCGCCAAGTGTCGCAGGGAATATTTCATTATGAAATTAGTCATTTCCTCGACAAAATGACCGGTTCGTTAACGAACTTATTATTTCGTGGACGAAATGTTCATTTAGTTACAAAATATTGTCATTTCGTTACAAAATAATCATTTCATCGACGAAATGACTGATTTCGTAACGAAATATTCCATGCGACACTTGGCGCTCCATGATTTTTGTCCATGGTTTAAACCATGGTTTCATTTGTACCACCTTCGTCAATTCGGGCCATAGTGTCCATCTTCTATGTATCCAAACATTGTGATCCACTTGCTAACTGCATCCACCACAGTAGCAAAAAAAAAATGTGAACAACTGATGGGTTGTGCTAGTACTATAACTGCGCACTATAAGTGTTGTAACTTGCCTTAAATTAACATAAATGTACAACCCAATTAAAATGTATTCTGTGCATTTCCTTTTCATTCATTCTAGTGCTTCAACATCATCCAGATACGTAATTATACAGATAAAAGTTTTCATCATGATTACAATACACATACGTAGTGTGACAACAGAATAATGATTTCAGTGTTACAAGTATGACTTGCTTTCTACTCAAGTCTGTTCTCACAGGTCTTTTGAGTTTTAGTCCCCCCCCCCCCACAATTGCACACACACACACACACACACACACACACAGAGCAAACATGCCAACAAGAAGAATATGCACATTTCAACACGATTACTGTTGGGAAACTGTATGGCAGATATGAAGCGTGATGCTTTTACAATATATATGTAACTTAGCTACAAAACTGGTAGAAGGCTTAGAAAATGAATTTGTTGTTTTCGGGTGATTTTAGATTAAACAGAAAAGTCAACATCTTGCTTGAATGTATACCCCTACCCCCCCCCCCCACCTCATTTCTTGTCCAGCTGACTACATCATTTCTTTTCCCTCAAGGACAATTCAGATGAAAAGGAAGGAAATTGTATCCAAGGTCACAGGTCACTGCAAAATTGATTTGAGACTTGAATGCCTGCTAAACAAATCACACCCACATCCCAGTAGGAAAAATAAAAGAGAAGAAAATAACACCAACAAAAAGAATAGTATCAAGACAGTATATCACTTTCTCCAAAATTCAAATTGCAACTTTTCAATTTCCTAAATTACAATCACTGGTCCAGGTGAGTCACAACAGCTTCCGAGTTTCTAAGATTATTCTACATGGAAAAACCTGACAAACAAACAAACAAACAGATTTACACAACACAAGGGAAGACTAAGAGAAAAGCATTACAAAGGTACAAACTTTAACCAGTATTCAGGTTACCATAAGCTGATATTCTTCTTCCAAGATTTGACAGAAAAGACTTCTTATTGAATTTCACAATATCCAGTTCAATTTAGGACATTAAAGAGGAAATCCACCCCCGAAAAAAAAAAGGAGAGAGAAAAAATATTCACTATAAAACAATACAAAAATGACAAAATTGGATAAGAAATAAGGAAGATATGACATTTTTAAATTTCACTTTTTTTTTGGGGGGGGGGGAACCGTTCTTGACCAGTCCCGATGAATAAATATTCAAATTATCAAGCAAATGATGTCATGCTCTCACAATTTTTTATCTATTTCATAAATACAGAAATAACAAAAATCTCACATTTCAGCTGTATAACTATAAAACTTGACTTAAAAACCACCACCAAAAAAAAAGAACAAATGTTAAACCCTGATACACCTTGGTACAAGTGTATGAGAACATGCTTTTTACTTAACAAGTATTATTGTACCATGGTAAAGACTAAAACACTTGCACATGATTAGTTGCTGGCAAGTTGTTGTCATGGTAGCATGTACACATGTACATTATGTACAACGTTGTAAATGTAATGAAAGCTTCTGCGGTTGGGTATATGCGTCAAACAACAACACATGGTTGGGGCAGATTCACACATGTACATGGGTTTATCAAAAAAGAAACACAATAACTGCAGTTCCCACACAAAAATCATATGGAAATCAACAAATTATGATTGATTGCTTGCTAAGTTGCTATCATGGCAACTGCAATTATGTCAAGTTGCAATTGTTGTCATATACTTTGTGAGTCCAAGAGTGCATGGTACATTACATGCTTTATTATGCAAACCCTAGCTATTGAATCCAGCAAGTTTTAAAGGGACTGTACAGTACTGGTTGAGGTGAGGATTCAGCTTGTAACATTTTGCGAGATATTTAGAAACCACTCTATGAAGTGTTAAAAAGCATACAATTCTAAGGGGAATCAAAAGTTTGTTTGATGAAAATCAGTTTTGAAATGACCAAAATATAAAAACACAAGGTAAAACAAAGACATCCTAATAAAAGATGTGGCCTGACGATTTTATTAGAATCGCTTTTTTTTGATATCTCAGCCATTTCAAGACCAATTTTCATCAAATAAACATTGAATCCTTCTTGGCATTACATGTTCTCTCATATTTCATAAGAGGTTTCTCATTAACTCACCAAAAAAATGTTATAAACCTGAAGGTAAGTCTCAACCAAAACTATATGTTCCCTTTAAAGTTTGCTACATGCATAGACAGCGTGTGTACAGTACATCACTCACTGTGCACATGCTGTGCCATGTGCAGGGTTTTGATGTCTACCTACACTCGCGCACTCCAACACACACTCTACAGACATGTGTCTATCACAGTTCATCCCCACCAGGAACGGCTCTTGCTTGGTGCATTTCTGTGTGGTCTCCACGTCACGCTGATGCTGAACATCTCACTGTGCCTACTTTTATTTAACCCAATAGCAGCCACATCCAAGGTCATCATGTTTAATTACAGCAGCATTCTGTGGCACTGGTATCAAGAAGGTTAAAATCAGTTTACATGTGTACATCCATTGCATTTACACGTAAGACTAACACAAAAATTCAGGGATGTTTTGCATCCAGAATTATGGCTACTTCATTTCTCTTTCAGTGTTCATGTGGCTTTGTACAATTCTTCTCTGATGTTCATCATTAAAAAATGGCTAAAACTCAAAAACCCTCTTCATCATTACAGGCAGTTATTTACACTTGGTCTACTCTTGCTATCCCTGTTTATAGCTGTCTATTCAGAAGTTTTATAAATTTCTTGAAATTGCACATGTTCATTATTGCCATCAACAAATATCACAGTAAGTTAACATCTTATGTAGACTACTGTAGTCATAGTGCAGAAAGTGTACAGAAACAGTGGTGAATAGTGAAGACCAGACACAAAAACCTAAATATTAAATACCTACACCAACAAGCTAAAGACATTTAGAATAACAATGTAAGATACAGGATGCACAAGGGTTTTAGAATGATATCACAGATGAATTTTGTTGCTCAAAGAAAAATAACAAGATTTCCAAACCAGGGGTTTGAAATGCCACTTCAAGAAGGTTTGCAAACCCTTGACTTTGTCTCAAGACTGGCAAAATCCCTCAAGAGCATCTTATACCCTTCAGATGTATGAATTCTGTATGCTTCCTACCCTAGCAGTCACTGTCTCCCTTCATGCTTATTATCAGGAAACATGCAAAACTTGAGTTGGAGGGAAGGTCCCTTTGTATCTATACATGTATCATTCAAGGTGGTCCCTGTACCAGCAGAGAAAACTTTTAAAATCTGAAAGGGAGATTTTGGAGCATTTTTAACATTCAAGTGGTTAAATGATATCTTATGCCACTCATTGTATTATGAGATTGAAAATGTATATTTCCATACTACATTTCAATAACAAATAGAGAAATCACTCATCAACATACTTGTACGATCAAAACTTCTGACTTTCTAAACTCCGTCTTCTCTTTAACGTGTAATTAAGGAAACATAAAGATACCCCACAACTGTACTCAGGGAACGCCTCATAATTTGGAGTCACAACCAGTCTTTTGTACAGATCATTGGTTACCAAAGCTGCTATAATAAAACCAATAATCATCATAATAATGATAATAATTTTGGGCCTTTACATAACTTTTTGAGGCCACCAAAATTTCAGATTCAAAGATTTTAGTAGCCCAAACGGGTCACCAGACAAAAGAGTTAGCGTTGATCCCCGAGTATAGATCAAGACCAACAATTACTTTCGACAAAATTGATGGAAATTGCAATGAATTCCTTGTTGTTCTCATGGGCTACAAATCTTCAAGGGCCATTATTTCATGATGCTGATTAAAAGCAAATATGACGAGATAAGCGAGTGCCTTTCTACCAGGGCAGAAAAGGAACAATCTACAGTGGACCATATTTCAACAGGAATTATGCAAAACTACAACACTATGCATCACAAGACTAGAAAGTTTAAATCTGAGGCATATTTTTTTTTCCCACTACAAATGAGGTAAATTTCATTTGAAAACAACTTGTGGAATCTTTATATTGGCATCCCAGAAAAAACAAACAAACAAACACGTGTATGCTTGTCATGGCATGGTCTACAGTGTATGACACCATAACTGTATATTCTGGAGATAAATAAAAACATTCCTCTGCAATATGCTCACTATCATTTGGAGATACTGGAGAAAAGAAAAATTGTGCTCATACTGCAGAGAAATGTCACAATACCATGTTATGGCACCAGAGGAAAATCACAAGTTGAAACCAGAATTGCTGCAAATGCGTGATTGGCTTAGCAGTCCGCTGTGGGCGACTGAGATAGAAAAGCTCGGCCAGCAAGCTGAATACATCCCATAAGGCCCAAAGGAAGTCATGAGTGGGAGGTACACTATGTGACAAAAACCATGAGTTTTCTAAAGCACAGTCAAGAGTCACGCTGAAAACAGGGACAGCACTTCATATGCAGTTTAATAGACAAATCACTCCCACGTATGTGACTTTTCTGTGAATGTTTCAAGTGCTTTTTTGGCACTGTTGCTTCATAACTTTCACAAAAATGTTACACCCTATTGTCAGTGCGAATAGCCCTTGTGTAAATTTCTCATGGACCGCATCAGACTGGCATACTGTATCCTGCATTTGTGTTTAGCGAACTTTGCAGACTGCATGCTGTTCATGAATTTAACAGCATGGTATCATTCTGACATGAATGTGATATGCACACACACGGTTTATCATCCAATGCTGTACAAATGTATACTCCACAATCATGAATTTATCCACTCACAAAATTGCCAGTAAGCCCAGATTTGCAAAAACACATATACACACAAACAAACAAACATGGACTCACTAAATATATGGCGCATAAAGTATGCAGAATAATAATACATGTATCTCGGCTTGGATGAGGAAACAACCATTCCTTGCATACTGATCAATTTCTTTGTGTGCTGGAGCCATCTCTTACTGTACAATGTACATTGTATTCGCAAAAAAGATAGAAGTCTAGTCTAAAAGTCAACCTCAGAATTGTACCATACAACGATAAATGGAAGTTCATGGCAAATATACACATGTACATCAGGTCAGCGATCATTTGAATTAAGAAATGAACTTTATTCTTCATAAGATGTCCCTTACTTCCCCTTAAAATGATATAAAATACATTATAGACCATTCTCTTTAAACCACTGTAATTAAAACTACCAAGTGTGCCTTACATATCTTCAGACACTCGCTCTTTGGCAGACAGAAAGCAAATGTCAAAGGCTGGAATGTCTGCTACTTTGCCCATGACTGGTTAAATATTGGCCATGACGATTTTAATTCATAGTCAATGATTGTGAGAATCCTGCTGGAAAAGCACTTGTCTCTACTCTAAACATCTGCTGAAGAAATTAGAGTCACTACCAACTGTGGGTTCAATGTAATCACTTGCAAATTCATTTTCTCTCATCAGTATCCATGCAACAAGAAGCTTAAGGTTCAGTATCATCGATGTGTATGACATTGTGTGCATGCTCAAGTTGGAAGAATTGCACCCATATTTTCTTCTCAAAGAAATGTAACAACATGGTTGTTACATATCAACAACAGGAAATAATTTTCACAGACCCCGCTTTATCAAAAGATATAACTGATAAAAAAAAGGCCTTACCATACAGGCTGCCATAGACTTATGATAGAAATTAAGTATATCAATTATAACTCATCACAAAACAGGGCCCTAGTATCTAATCACAGGGTGCTATAGTCTTCATATCTCTGCTACACAAACAATCTTTTATGTACCAGTTTTTGTCCACAGAAAGGTACAGGATACAATTTGAAATATTACTCATCAGCTGAAACTGCTAATCAAATTCAAATTGGAAAATCATTCCCTGATACAGCAAGGAAAAAGAAACGATGTACAAAAGTATGGAGATAGTGCATAGAATCTCACACTGGTAGGCATGGACTAGGCATAGACTGTACATGTACACTGTAGGTGTAGATGGTGGTTCCATGACATTTGCTCCTGCGACAATTGCTCCCACGAAATACGGTGTATCTGCACGCTAAGCCAAACATAAATTCTACCCACAAACATGACCCTAACCATAATCCTAATCCTCACATCAAACTAAACCTGAACCCTATCACAACCCTAACCCTAAGTCCTTGGAGAAAATAAGACTGGAGCAATTTTCGCAGGAGCAAATGTTGTGTCACCAGCTGTACATGTAGTTGATACAAGGTCAAATGAGACAAAACAAAGAAACAGTTTATTTTGATCATGTGAAAATGAAATTAAATATGAACGCTGAGGCTTTGTGAGAGAAAAAATGAAACACTTGACATCATGAGACAAAAGAAAATACAAGGACAACATAAAACTTCTAACTCTTCAACAGGTATCAGGACAAGACCAGGCAAATACTTCTGAAGCATCTTTCTGATTTTCAATGAGAAAAATTTCCATCAGACCACCCGATAATTACTGGGAAAGTCCATCATAAAGAATTAGCAAACTTGAATAGCTAAGCAGGAAAAAAATAGAGGAATGGGACAGTGAGAGTTTGAGCAAATTCTGATCAAAACTAAGAATTTCTTTTTGAAGTTTCAGTTTCAGGAAGTTTTAATTCTCCACTTGTACATAACACTAACAGAAAATTAGACCCCGTTTACAGTGCAGGGCTGGGCCGAGCCGCGGCCGAGCCCAGCCTCAATTGCGGGGCCAAGCCCCGCAATTCTGTCCGTTTACAGTGCGGGGCTCGGCCCGGGCTTTTCATTCAAACCTTCCAATATTTTGTCGTAGTGGCGCTCTGCCTGTAAACAAACACAATTTGGTATAGTCTGGTTTTCAGACCCTTTGCCAACTGGATTCTGTGGCGACAAAGTCGCTGTTTGGGCAAAGGCCTTTGCCGAAGGAAAAATCCTTTGCAGGACAAAACCACCTTAAACTATACTAGTTTTCCACATTGAGGGGGTTAATATCGTGAATAGCGAAATAGTACCGGCAGAGGGTCTGGAAGCCAGACTAAAATTGGCCGCACATTTGGCCCAGTTTGTGTTTACACTGAGAAAAGACCGGGCTCGGCCGCGGCCGAGACCACCTCCAGAGCGTGGCCAAATGCGCGGCCAATTCTGGCCCCGCATTTGGCCTTTTGCGTGTTTACATTGAAATGAAGGCGGCCTCAGCCACGGCCAAGCCCCGCACTGTAAACGGGGTCTAAGTGAACAATATCAAACATATTTTTCACAAGTCATGAAAATATAAACAAGATTTAACATTAAAAGTATATTATCGTGTCAAATAATACATGAATTTCATTATACAGATCTTAAAGTGTACAGATGGAGGAGACGGTTATCATTAAGCAAATCGCTTGACTTGGACAATAGCCTCTGAACATCTATGCCTCATAATTTTTTTTAAAACTAAAGGAACGGAATACACACGCGTAGAACAAATAACGTACATTTAATCTTAAAGTATTTTAAATGACATATGACCAAAAAGGGCAACACAAGGTGGAATGTAGAAAGACAAAAAAAAAAAACAACAACAACAACCAAAAATACATGTAAGGGACCCAAATAGGAAGAGTAGAGAGAAGAGAGGAGAAGAGAATACAAGCGATGAGATACAGTGTTCAGGAGTTGGGAACTAACAAAAGCGTAATTTCTAATTCAATTCTTATTGGTACATTGCGAGAAGGACATTTTTATAGGATGATTTAAAATCTTGTAAAGAAGAACTGCGTTTAAGGTCATCATTCAATGAGGTCCATATATGTGTCAATCAAACACAATTTGGCAGTTGTGTGAATTCTGTGACGTCACACATGATCTTATACCCCCATTTGCTCTGTACTGTTACAAAATAAGAAATTTCAGTTTTCTTTCAATCAAATTTGCAATCCTACATACACCCTTTGTACAATCATTACAAGTAGTTTTATACAACTGCTGCACAGGAGAAAAAAAAAAAACATGCTAAAGGACAAAAAAAAAGAGAGATTATATAGAATAATACGCACAGGACAAATGGAAGGTGAGCTCACATGCTACAGTACATCACAGAGTTGGTGATTTCCCTTTGATTAGTCACATTTTCAAAATTTCATACATATACTTTCTCATTTTCAGTCAGAATTTGGTCAAACTGTCGCTATCCCATTTCTCTCATTTTCTGCTTCTATTTAACAAACTTAACTTGCAGGGTGGATTTCCACTTTGTTAATTGTATATCAGTGTTCAACAACCCCTCCAAGCCCAAGCACAAAGCACCACAGAAAAATGATCATATGGGACTACACAAACATTGCAGACGTGCTTCACAATTTTGCAAATACCAGTAGTATTTCAGCAATGAAGAGATAAATATGTAGGAATTTCAGTATTGGTGTCCTAAGATACTAATCTACAAAATTATCTGAAAATGATTTGAAAACCAAATGGTATAATTGGAATAATTTTTCAATTTTTTTAAATCATGGCAATGAAATCTACATAAATTTGTAACAGTATTCTATTCTCTATTATCTCTTCAAGAACTCCAAAAGAGAATCTAATTTTTTTCCCTCCATACTAACCTGAGATCTACTGATATAGAGAATAATAAACAAAATTTTCACATACTTCATCCAACAAAACACTATAATGTCTCGTAAATTGTCACAGGCATCAAAATTGCTTGGAACTATTACAATGTATATGCAGTGCCTGGCTGACAGTGCCATCTTTTTTTGTTTGTTTGTTGTTGACTTTCTTTTTCTGGGCAGTGCCCAGCACTCTCTGAATACTGAATGAAGCATACAGTTGCACATAATGAAAAGACAAAAATAAAACATATGATGAATAGTGTATCATTCTGACAGAGAAATTCTCTGAAAGCCTTGCTATTTATCATACCTGAAACACAAACACAATGTAAACACTTTGGCCCCAATTCACAAAGGTGGTACAATTGAAACCATGGTTTAAACCATGGACAAAGACTGTAGTTTTGTATGGGGCACCAAGCGTTGCATGGCCTATTTTGTTACAAAATCAGTCATTCCGTCGATGAAATGATTGATGTTAACATTTCGTAACGAAATAGGCCATGCGATGCTTGGCGCCCCATACAAAACTACGGTCTTTGTCCATGGTTTAAACCATGATTTCAATTGTACCACCTTTGTAAACACAATGAACTTAGATTTCAGACTCAACAGTGAATAAAATATCAGGCATTGGATCTATCAAACTTGTGGCACAGAGTAATCAATCTTCACATGGGAAATATGAAAAGAAGAGTCCCCAACACAATTTGTCAAAATGTTTATTCAAGACATGTCATTTTGGGAATTAAATTCTTAAATCATTTTCTTGACTGTTCTGTCATTTGTATCATTCCAAAACTGCTAGAGGTAAGGTTCAGACATCTTTGTGTTCTTGTAACAGGTTTAAAGAAAGATCAAATTTTGTACATCAAAGGAATGAAAATAAAGTGAATGTAATTGTATTATACAAAACAAACCACCTACAGTGCAATGTACACATACAATTTTGTATGTTGTTACAAGTAACCACATAAATATATTCGATGGGCCTTCAAATGCTCAATGTTATCAATTCATCATGCAAAATGTATGTAAAAGTGGTACACAGAAACCCAATTGGCAATAATGTATTACAATTTTCCTGATTTTCCCTTTGCTTTCACCTAAGGGTAAATTTTGAGAATTCTCTCGCAACATTGACTTTGACTATTAAACCTACAGTGACATGACTAAAGCTTTGAGCTGAGGAAGTACCGGTACACATTTATAGGTCTATTGCCATCACTAAGCCCTCACGACCACAAGATGTATAGTCATTGCATGCCACACAAACCCCAAAGGTAGCAGATCTACAATGTCAATGACACTTGCAATCACTGCAATATGTTGGCTGGGCTGCCCTTTGCAGTTTGGTGAAACCTTCTCGAAATGAATGTACTAAACATGAACACGAGGCACTTAAAACATTGTAAGTATTATTAGGAGCGTAGCTCCAACTTCATTATGGAGGTTAAGAGTTGGAGTTCAGACAGTCTGCAAACAAAAGAAACAAAGCTGAACACTGTAACACACTAAAATGACACTTAGTATTTAATAATACCACTACCGAGTATACACCGTTACACGCACTCTCAACAAATGCAATCAGCTGGACAGCCTCACCCTATTTCTAGAAAATTTCACATTGCAGAAATAATGATAGTCAAGGTAAAATCCCGGAATCCCTTCAAAATTAAAAGCAAGGAGGGTGATATGTGATGGGAAATAAAATCAACTATCTAGTTTCTTTTAATGAAATTCCCCTGCGAAAGCTCTGCTAGGCCAATACAAAAAGGGTCAATGCGTTGTACTTTATGCGGATGCCAGTAGCATGCCATGCCAGAGCTACGGCTCAATGCGTTTGCTACTGCACGCTAATTTCTTGGTACGAAGTGCTGTACTTGGGCTGCGAGCTTCGTACCTGCGATGTTCCTACGTACGCTAACCCAATAGTGAAGGAGCATGGTCAACATAATGTACACTTGGCTATCCATCGGCGTTCAACCCGCAACGCAACTCACCCAGTTAGTGGCAGTAGCAGTGCTCACCGTAGGGAAGGTCGCGACAACATATTTCCGAATTGTAACGTTATCATGACCAAACGACATGAGTAAATGCATTCTCACCTGTGAAGAATACCTAAGGTGTTATATCCTCTTATCAGAATGTAACTTGAAGTCTCCTATCCACAAATAAAGGGCTTTATGCTTGGTACAGAGTCCAGAGCTTGGGTTAGCTCGACCCGAAGCCGACATCCAGTACTTAGACTCTGCCTCCAGTCGTTTGGACCCATTCACACATTATAATTTGGCGACCTGCAAACAAGACACCATTCCCGCTACATAAATTATGGCGGGGGGGGGGGGGGGGGGGGGGGACTTGATTTAGCTCCTTGCTGCTTGTCCAATCGAAAAATATTATTTTTCATACAAGTAGGCCCTATCTCAATTCATTTTCCTCCTAATTACATAACAATGCTAGTACGTTCATACGGCAATATGAAGTGCCTGTGCACTTTGCGAGTGCTGTGTATTTTTTTTTTTTTTGGGGGGGGGGGGTGGGATGTTTTGTTTTGTTTGTCTTCATGTTGTTTATGCTTTCATCTTTGCCAGAAAAAGTTTTTTACAAATATCAAACATTCCATCAATGATCTCTGTATACTAATATTATGTTTCCAATATACCTTTACATTAACCTTGAATAGAATAATCATTATACAGATTTTAAGCAACTGAGAATTTCTGGGGTGAAGAGTGTGGGTGGGGACAAGACAAATTATTTTAACCAACAAAGTGCATGACATCCTTGGATAATTCACTAATCTAGTTTGGCGCCCTCTGTTGACCAAAAGCACCAGAATAGGGAAAGGAGGTTGTATGAGAGCGCCCCCCCCCCCCCCCCCCTCCATAGTTGGCGTCGCGGAAATTTTTAATATGGGGTAGATAATTCAAGATAATCTAACACACAAAGGGGGAAAAACTCATGGCAAAAATACTACTTTTTTCTCTTTTCATGTCTATTTGGTCGTTGTAAGTTAAACATGATGGCTCATCACTTCAAGCCGCCATTTGTCATTTGCAGATGGGAAAAAAATATTTTAGTGCTTCAAAATAGTTCTAAAATATGAGTTAGGGATTCAAACAACCAACATAAAAATGATAATCTGTTTTATCAACCTTAAGAATTGTTAAATAGGCAATAGTATGATTAAAATCGTTCCTAGAATAAACCGTCTACACTTATGGTTGATTGAAGAAAAAAAAATATTGATATCTTTTGATTTATTTGCGGCTTTATTGCCACTATGGTAGGATTTTTTGTGATACAACCGAACTATTGCATCTAAAATGTTAATTCGATTTTTTTCCCCATAACTGCCGACAGTGGTAAACAGTGGCTTTAAAGAATGTTTGGTCTCATTTATACCGGCCAAGAAGAAAAATAAGCCAGTCACGAATATCACTAATTTCAAAATTGCTTTGTGATGTCACATATGCTGTGTGACGTACGTTTCACAAAAATGACCGTACAAAGAAGCGCCCGATGTCACAATTGTTTTGTGATGTGACGATTTCTTTGTGACACCATTTCACAAATAGTGCGCTATTTGAAAATTGTTGTCATAAAAAGTGTTTCCAAATAATATGCCACGGAGTGTCAAGCACACCAACATTCTGAAATAGCTGAAAATATGATAAGGCTCATTCAGCCAATCACTAAAGCGTGCAAGGATACATTTTTCATTAAAAAAAAAAAAATAGGGCTTATTATATTTTGGATTTAAAAAAAAATATCCTCTAACGATTGGATGAAAGAGCTACACGTGATTATAGATATTTCCAGCTATGTCAGAAAGTTGGCATGTTTGACACCCCAATTGAAGTACTACAAATGTACATGTATTTGCAAAATGACGTCAACTCTATGCCGACATTTTGCAAAATGATATCACAAAGCAAATTTTCTAAAATTGTGCGCAGCTAGCTTTGTACCGTAAAATGTAACAATTTTAACAAACAATTGTGACATCACAAAGCAAATCTGATATCGCGCACTGCACCGCACCATCACTCCTGTGAAAATGTAACAATTTCTAACAAAACAATTGTGACGGCACAAAGTAATTTTGACATTGCGCACTGCTTCATACCATCACTCTGTGAAAATACAGTCAGACCGCAACGCTGCTGTTAATGAGCTCAAATCAAAAATTTATCGTACGCGCAGGTTTTTGCGCATGTCCTTCCCAACACCCGAGATTTTGCGAGATAATTCAGAGACAAAATGCATGGTCTACGAGATTCATTTATTGACGACATGAAGATCTACTCTCCGTGACTAATTGACATGATTTGTGAATATTTGATATTAATCAGACCTTTTAATGCTTATATCATGTGAAATGAACTTATGATACCGTTATTCTTATCACCGCATCCTACTGACATTTTTTAAAACGATCCTAGAACATATTATGACAAGGCTTTCTATCTATTGATCACCCGACCCGTTCCAAAGTTGAATCAACTCATTACTGATATCCAACGTTCTAGAGATTCTTGTTATAATAGCACAGTAAGAACTGAATTGGTCCCTCACTTAGAAAACTATAAAAATTGAAAGTCTCGTCGAGTGAAAATCGTGAAGTGGCAATTTGAGATACATGCAAGATCATGTGCTCTCACGGTATCATTAGTTAAATTACTCAGCGATGTATACAGTGGAATTAGATGGAATAATTATTGTAATTCACAATAGAGATCCCCAAAGAACTATGTGTGCACAATAAGTTTTAGATCTTTTATTATTGATTAATAATGAGCCATTCATTAATGCAACAGTTACTGCTAGCTGAGTAAGCAAAGTCCAAGCCAAAGTTGAGCTGTCGATCAGAGTGGAGTGTTGTTCTTGTTGTTGACGTGGAGATCTTAGCCCGAGCGCGTATACATACATCGTGCGCGCGCATACACACACTCATAGGGTCCTACACTTTTATCTACACACAGAGTATTACTGTATGTACAGCACACGTTTACTGTCCTTCCGCGCTGACCAACTGTTTCAACTCTCCACTCAGAGGGAATTAACCAATCAGAAACGCGTATTCGCGGCAAACTGATATCTCGTCAAAAATTAACTGTACAACGGAATGATTTATTCGATCACCTGACCCGTTCCAATAATCAGTCCACATGAAGTCATCATATTTTCATAGTATGATATTTCCTCTTTCATTTCATACCTCTTCGATTTTGGTCCACGTTTATTTAATTGTTCTAATGTACCCCCTAAGAAAAATGAAAAATATGCAAATTTTATGTTTTATAATGTCCTTGTTCAGTATATTTTATATGTCACAACCTTTCAAGTAGTCGGATGTCATCAAAGTACAACTTTTCAGCTTTTTATCGATGTATTAATCAGGAAGATTGGTAATGTCGTTTAGATTTACAGGGACTCTAAAAATATGGTCTTCCAGCTCATTACGTATTCATGTCCGCAAGGTCCATGCATACGCGTACGATAAATGAGAAGGCTTTTCAGGGTGTTGCGGTCTGACTGAATAATGTATCAATTTTTAACAACACGATTGTGACGTCATAAAGCATTCTGACATTTGGCATTGCTTCACTAAAAAGGAGGAGGTTACGGCGTTGGTTTGTCTGTTTGCAAAATAATTCAAAAGTTGTGTACGGATTAAAATGAAACTTGCATAAAATGTAGATATTGACACAAGGAACACCTCATTCAATTTTGGTAGTGATCCGGGAATATTTATGGATTTTTGAAGGATTTTTCATCTTTTAGCATAATTTATAAGGTCACCGAACTTGGGGTTCAAGCTACGCGTACTGGAGGTTTAGATACGCGCACTAAAGCGCGCGCTCTGCTCGGCCAAGGCGCCGTGCAATGACGTAAACAAAAGGCTTCTATCTTGGGAAATTGCATGCGTGTAAGGGTGGATTTGAGTTGCTGGCTTGTCGGAGGTCTGTGCTCTCCAAGTGCTTTTCTATTTGTAATATTTTTCACAAAGCAATTCTTCTCCTTCTGATTATTAAATCTGCCTCCTTCAATAAGCTGAAGATTCTTGCAGTTCTGACATCGTGCGCTGCTTCGTCCCTTCACAACATCGCATCCAACACACTGTACGACTTCTCGCTTCACTTTTCCCCCCATTTTCCCTTCTTTCGTTTATTTTTTACGCTAGTTTTAATGCAAAATATGAAATAAATATACCTTGCCTAATTTCGAGTTTCGGTACCTCCAAAAGAACTACAGCATTCACTTCGGGACTGCGCCTCTCAGTGAAAAAGTCTTTTGGAGTCACCTCTGCCCATAGTTTTAACCAGAAACTCTCAAGGAAAAGTATATTTGTATACTGTAGCTGTTGTAGTTGCACTCTAAGGAAACAGAAGATGATAAATGATGACGATCATTTTGATGATAGCTGTGATGATGACGGGAGGAGCTATGTAAACAGTGGAGAAGCGTTCACTCGAAAGTCATTTCTAGGTATTGCGTTTCGTTTTACACAGACAGTCATAATGTCCCTCGAGATGGTTGTTCATTAGAACAGACAATATCAGAAAGAGAAAAAAAAAAGAGAAAGAGATAACTGTGAGCAAAAGGATACATTACGTACAATGTATATGTCATTGACATACAATGAAACTCGCCCATATCAAATGCAACGGCAGAGGCGCGTGAAAGTTTACTTTGTATTTGTTTTGTTTAGTTTTGTTTTGTATTGTTGTTGTTGTTCGTTTGTTTGTTTGTTTTTTTTTTTTTTGGGGGGGGAGGTCATTTTTCGTTTGTTTTCAATTGTGTGTGTACATGACGTGTGTGCACGCAGTGGCGGATCCAGACGGAGGCGCACCCCCACTTTATTTTTTTTTAAGACAAGAGAAATAAAAAGAAAATTGGAGGGGCGCGTGCACAAATTCCTGGACCCCCCCCCATGTGTGTGTGTGTGTGTGTGTGTGTGTGTGTGCGCGTGTGTATGTGTGTCATTTCTTCTTTTGTTTTCTCTTTACTATGATCTTTAGAGCATGACATCGTCAACTGGCGTGAATATTCATAAGGACTGGTCAAGAAATCTTTGCAAAAAAATGCGAAATTTCAAAACGCATAACTTTCTTACTTCTTGACCGATTTTTGTCATTTTTGTATCGTTCTGCAGGGAATATTTCGCTCTTTTTCTAAGTTTATCCATTTTTGGGTGGATTTCCTCTTTAAAGGACAAGTCCACCTTCATATACATGTGAGTTGAGTGAATGCAGCAATAATTAGTAGAGCACATCACTGAGAGTTTGAGGAAAATCGGACAATCCGTTCAAAAGTTATGAATTTTTTAAGTTTCTGCTCAGTCACGGCATGGATGAGAAAACTACTATAGGCGGTAATGTCACATGCGTACAGCGATATAAGGAAAATAAATAGATAATTTCACCAAACTTTACTTTTTTTTTAATAAAGCGCACATTTCTTCGACTCGTTACTGACAAATGTTAAGGGAAATAATATTCCCCTTGCCTTCTGAAAGAGAGAAGTCGAGTTTTATGCGAGAAAAGTGAAAATATGTTGAATTTTCTTTATACTTTCTTTGTATTGTTGTACTCGAGTGACATCACAACCTATAGTAGTCTTCTCATCCAGCCGTGACTGAGCAGAAACTTCAAAAATTCATAACTTTTGAACGGGTTGTCCAATTTTCCTGAAACTCTCACTGATGTGTTTTACTAATATTGCTGCATTCACTCAACCCACATGTCTATGAAGGTGAACTTGTCCTTTAAGTTGAGATCCAGTTTGCGATTAAAGCTGCTACAAAAACCCAAAGAAACATGAGAAATTTAAAATCATAACTTCAAGAATATTTCTTGTTATGTTACTAGTGAGGTATAACTGGAATGGTTTTATTTCTCTCTATCTGACGATGGACGTATGTATGGCCTGTCGGTGCCGTACAAAGAGATAAATATCTTTGGTGCCGTATCAGTGTGCCGTATGCACTGGCCGTATAGGGAAAAAAGCGCCCTCACAAGGGAGATGCGCAATACAAGTTCTGAAAGTAATTAAAAAGACCAACTTGTGATGTTCATAACTTCCGTCTTTTAACCATGTGTGCTCCGAGTGACGATTGGCACAAAAAAGGAGTGGTGGTTTTAAAGTCAGACAACTAGGCCATCCTCCCCCCCCCCTTTCCAGGGTGGTATAGTATTAGTTGAGGTGAGGATTCAACTTTTAACTGTTTTCTTTTTTTTTCTTTTTTTTTGTGAGATATAGAAACCACTTCGATTGTTAACGAGCATACAATTCTAAGAGGAATTCAAAGTTCACTCGATGAAATTAGTTTTGAAATGGTTGAATAAAAGGTGGGTCCCATCTTTTGTTAGGATCGCTTTGTTTCGGATATCCCAGCCTCCTCCTCATCCAAAAATGTTGGAAACCTGAAGCCCCATCTAAACCGCGTATACCATCAGATCGACAAGCCATCGAGGACAAAATTATTACCAGGGCAATGTTTTCAAACGTTGACATTTCACTACTTCTGAGCGACAATCCTTTCATCCTAAGTCAGTAGGGCTACTAAGAATAAAGTGACAGGCAAGGGAAATAAATGTGGGTCTCTCGATTTCAAATTGCCGCAAGTGCTTTATTAGTGCTCCTCCAAATGACAAATCCGTTTATTAACGACTGGGTGAAGTTAAAAAAAACAACAAAAACACCAATAATGTTACAGGATGACCAAACTTGCCTATGTATTAATGTTAATTGTGTCATCAAAGCAAAACTAAAGCCCTATAAAAGAATTTTATTAAGCAGATCACTGAAAACCATATGGTCAAATGAGTCTAATTTTTGTCTAATGAAGTATCGGAGGAAAATCCTGAACAGAGGAAAGTAAAGAAGAAAAATAAAATCTGCAAACTTCAGCCCTCTTCTACAAATGTATACTTTTCAACGTTTACTACAATGGGAAGAGTGATGTCAAACACGCAGAACGTTGAAAACAAATGATAACTGTCTGACAAAAGAAATAAAAAGTTATGGAATGTTAGTTTGTTTGCTTGTTTTTTGTGGGTTTTTTTTGGGGGGGGGGGGAGGCAGAACTTTTCAATAAGTCAATTTATTCATTAGGCCTGCGTCCATTTCAAATTTCCCACTCAATTTTCCCATCGGTATTTTTATTTTTTTAACCATTTTTTTTTTTTATAGTCCCGAGTACAAAAGAATTGCTGTGTTCACCAACTATCACTTTGTTTCCCACAAACCCATCCCAAATCATGCTCTGTCATCCGTGTGAATATTTCTCCTGAATTTATGTCATCATGAGAAAATTGGCGAAGATAAATGAATGCGTACTGCGCGAAGGCGAATGGCTCGTGTCTCTTTACCTGTTGGCGTACGCGCTGGCGCAGCAGCGGCGTGGGTATGAGGTCCACTGGTGTTATCCACAGAACTCAAGAGTTCTTTGGTGTTATCTCGTCGCGTCAGCTCCAGCTCTCGAGTCTGGCGCGGGCAGGGCGCGCGCGCGGCAATATTGAAATTATTGAAAATGTCAGATGTCAACATGGAGGAGAGCCAAGAAAATGGGGTGGAATCTCCTGAAAGCATAGAAGATCAGGAGAAAATGGCGCAGATTGATCTAACGGACTTCGAGAAGAACAACAGTTTCAACACCTTCGTAGAATCAACCATCCCGCAAATCTGCAAAGACGAGCCATGCTGCTTTGGGATAGACGAAGCTGGAAGGGGACCAGTGCTTGGTAAGTCGAATGTCTATGACAGCTGCCCAATACTTCAGTCCCGTCTATAGCAGTAGGTGCAGGTATAATAGGTGGTGGCTGTGACAAGCCACCAGGTTTGAATTTATTCAATAAATTTATACACGTACTGTATAGATCTATGAAAGGTCAAGTCTCTAAAATAGTGCGAATAACAATGATGATGAATGGGAGGGGGTCGGGCTAACTCGGCCCACGGGACATCTCGTCCCACCCGTCAAGGGTGGGCCGAGTTGTCCCACCCGTTGGTATCGATAGTGATCGTGAGCGCTTGTCTGTGTTTGAGTTTATTTTGTCTTTATGACGTTTTTTCTAACCCTAATTTTTATGGAATTGTGTTCAGTGGTTTCTTTAAATAATATTTTCCTACTTTTGGGGGATACAACGACGTAAAAATGAAATTTCAGACGTTTTTATCGCGGTTCGCGATCCCCATAGGTGCGCAGATCTATATAAAATCAGCAACAAAAAAATAAATAAAAAACTTTTTAACAGTTAACTGAGCTGGGTAGACCTGAGGAATAGATTTGTGAATTATTAACCTACAAAATCAAATGCATATGACCTTCGATCATGTAGTTCACACACAGAACTCTAAGAGTTCTGTGAGTTCACATCGAATGATCTGCTACATAATTTGATTTCACATAATATATAGAAAAGTGGGAAGTGCAGCAAAAAATTTCAACCACCGTATAAACCTACTAATACGGAGTGGCTGGCTGCTCCCTCTGCCGCTCGCACCCCGCGCTCCGCGCCCCGCCGCCCTTCGCCGAGTGGGCATGGCGCTGCTAGCTCAGCTCTGCCACTGTGTGTGTCAGCGAGCTGCAGTAGCGAGCGCGAGACCGGTGCGGTGCGGATACGGCAAAGGTGAAATCATGCGAACAAATATCAAACATTTCACCAAACATGCGCAAAATTAAACTCCCTCGAAGATGAAATTAGTTGAAGGAACCCTGAATACACCTTCATACATGATAAAATTGATAGTTTTACAGAGATTTTTTGACAAAACGCAACTAAAACGTAGTGGGCCGAGTTAGCCCACCGCGCAGAAATGAACATGCACCTATGGGGATCGCGAACCGCGATAAAAACGTCTGAAATTTCATTTTTACGTCGTTGTATCCCCCAAAAGTTGGAAAATATTATTTAAAGAAACCACTGAACACAATTCCATAAAAATTAGGGTTAGAAAAGACGTCATAAAGACAAAATAAACTCAAACACAGACAAGCGCTCACGATCACTATCGATACCAATGGGTGGGACAACTCGGCCCACCCTCGACGGGTGGGACGAGTTGTCCCGTGGGCCGAGTTAGCCCGGATCCAATGGGAGCTAGCTTCTGTGCAGCTGTCTTATCGAGTATGTAATTATGACAGAGACAGAGCCAGCTACAATTGTAGCGCTACTAGCCAGATCAGAGGGTAGAGGAGGCATTCGGCCATGGCATGAATGATCAATTGTAGTTGTACTGATCACTGATAGGGCCTAAGTGATATGTGCTGATTTTTTCTTTTAATTGAAATTCAAAACCTTTTGTTCATGGTTATGCAAGCCGTCCATAATTGAACGATAATGGCCTCCAAAATTAGACTGCCTGATACATTTAGAAACTATAGGCTGTGTGCTTTTGAGCATGGGCAAACCATGGCCATGGGCATGTGCATGGCACGGGGTACGGGAGGTCGAACCTTGGTGCTGGTGCCGATACTTCAACCACTTCAGTTTTATGGAAGCTGGAAGCTTGAGGTAGGTTTTGTAATGCTGCCAGTCTCTGATGCTATTTTAGCCTCTTACTTTTTTCTTTTTTTTTTTGACACAATATACAGGGCTTAACCCTACTAAACTTTTTTTCACTGTAGCTCAGATGGGCTGTTTGGGCCACTGAAATCTTCAAATCTGACATTTTAGTGACCCAGAAAGAAATCTAGTGTCCCGAAATAAACTGTCTGAAACCTGCCATCCAGTTTTAATCTCAAGTACCGGTACCTGATTGAGCCACCAAAAGATAGCTTCTTTTTTTCTTCTTTTTTTTTTGGAAATTTGGTGACCAGACATCAATTCTTAATGGTTCCAGGCCACCACTAATGTTGAGTCCTGCATATAAAATCTGTATGATGACAAAAGTCAGAAGTACAACATTGATAAATTTCGTATTTTATCATTTTATTATTCATAAAAATATAACATTCAGGAAACTAAAACCTGCAGGATGTATGGCATGCCTCTGTATTTTGCCCTTTTTAGACTGCATGCTGAGTTCTAGTTTCTACATCCAGATGATCAGATATAAAACACCCAATGCTGTTAATCCTGTTTTAAAACATCTTCACAAACTCACAAAGTCATGCGCTGAATTTTCTTTGAAGAATTGACTGTCACTCATAGAGTTGTGTTGTTTAGACTCCTTCACAAATAAGATATCATTTTCAGAAGATTCTAAAGCCAATTTTCAGTTACATCGCTCTCATTGGGTTTATGTTTGAGATTGTGTGTTTTTCTTTCAGTGTTTGTGTGCACCTAAGTTTGCTTAATTTTGGCCTTCTCTGATGTTTGTATTTGTTTTTTTTTTTTTTCTCCTGATCTATGATCTTATTCAGGGCCAATGGTATATGGAACCAGCTTTTGTCCTGTGTCATGGAAGAAAGAGCTTGGAGAGCTGGGTTTTGCAGGTAAACTATCAGCTGTGATCTATCCTACCAAGTAGTTACGCTACCAAGAATGTTTAGAAATACTGTAAAAGAGGATGTTTTCGTGAAAGTAATTTTTCGTGCTCTACCAAATAAGATGAATTTTGCCTGTTTATAATTCTGCGGAATGAAGACATTACATAGAGGTATATATAGCAGGCAAATATATTTGCATGCCTTTATTGTCGTGCTAGTTATTGGTTGCACGAAATGTGCAAAAATTTCCACCTTTACAGAAGTATGCCATTGTTTTACATTGGATTGCCAGTCAGACAGTGCTATAATGGATTATTTCTGTTGATCCATTCTTATCCCTGTAAGCCAGAGTTATAAAGATTTATGCAAGCTTTATATGTGCATATCTGCAAGTTGGAGACCATATGCAAGAATCAGATCAAACTTGACTATTTTCATAAACTGCATAATCTGCAATGGGACTGACAGGTTACTGTTCAGTGAAAATGTTAGAAATTTCTAGGTAGGATGGGTTTTCTTCAAGACATGTGGAGAGACAAGTAAATGCACATACAAGGCTTGTGTTAGATGTCTGAACATTGAAGTATGTAAACTGTGATTGATGGTAAAGGCAAGTACCAAGTCATTCTCATGCTCAAAACTTGCTGAATTCTATATCTCATTTGGCTACTTTAAGATGATCTCCAGCTGGCTGTGTTTAGATTAATGTTGTATTGATTACCGGTACTGAAACCAAATGTCCCACATGTCCAGTGAGAAACAAGCATTCTTGCTTCCCACTTGAAGCTTTCATGTGTATTCTTTCCCTACTTGACAAATTCTCTTTGATAAAGATTCAAAGACCCTGAATGAAGAGCAGCGAGAGGCCCTCATGAAGAAGATTCAAGACTCCAGTGACAAAATGGGTTACAAGATTGAAATCCTGTCTCCAAACTACATTGCCAATTCCATGCTCAGGAGGTAACTTCACCTGTGACCCAGAGAGCAGTATTCACCATCTTAGTCCTATACAAGGCAACATTTCTTATTGGTGCAGTTTTTATTATAATGAACTGAGTGATAAACATAATATTTCATTATCATATTGTTTTGCATGTTTGTCGATAATAGTCTTAATTAGACTGTTTTGTAGATTACATTGCTTAATGACATCCCTTCCCCCAATAGACAAGCATTACCTTACATGAGTTGGACTTTTATATATGTAACACTTGACTAAGACAATGCTTCACAATATTCTGTCAAGTTTGAGGATCAGTGTACAATGTACACATGTAGCAATAACTTGTAGACTGAAGTGTTTATTAAGTGTTTATTGGCTCTCGTCAGGGGAATTTAAAGTGTAATAATTCATTGTGTAGTGGAAGTGGTCTGTGATAAGATGGACACTAAGATGCATAACATGACAGCAGGAATTGCAAGATATTGCAAGATTTGTGTATCATACATATTTCAAATCACAAGACACTGGTCAGTTTACTTATATTCAGTATACAAATAATGAATGTTTATGAGTGCAATGGACAGAATATTTCATGAGGTGAAAGATGAAATGATCCATTCAACGAGGCGCAGCCGAGTTGAATGGATCAAACATTTCATCTTTCACCGAATGAAATATTCTGTCCATCGCAAGAATGAAAAACATTTGTTATTTGTGTTATATAATGCCTGAAATAGATCCTTGTCATTTGATATTTTATTAATTTAGAAACAAAGAGAGAATCTAAGATCGCGAGAGTGCTCGCTGAGTGCAGCTTTACGCTTGCTCGCTGAGCGCTTTACGCTAGCGCGCTGTCGCATACACACAGTGCAAACGCAAGCTTCTAGCGCGCTGTAGCACACTACACACACTGCAAACGCAAGCGTTTTATACGCATGTGTGCCGGGCTCTCAGCGAGCGTGCAATGGACCAAATCGTATGAATCCAATATTGCATGGTAAATGGAGCCACGATTGCACGGATGATGATGTCATAGTGAAATGGGCCGAATGATCAATGTCAAACAACCAATCAAATGACAAGGATCTCTCCAGGCGTTATATAATAGAAATTATTGCACCTCATACTTACATGCAATCCACAAAATATGCCTTTATCTCATAAGATGACTGCAATAGATAAAAGAGATATTATTCAGTGATAATCGCATTTTGTTTGATAGACGTGCAAAGTTACCGGTATGCCATTTGTGTGAAATTTTCCCAGAACCAAGTACAGCCTGAATGCTGTGTCCATGGACTCTGCCATCGGTCTTCTGCGGAGGGCACTTGCTGATGGGGTAATGGTGAAGGAGGTAGGAGCATAAAAGCATCTCACATCCTGCCATCGACAGTGAATACTTTGTTGAGTGCCTGCAACATTATTAAGCAGTATGTCAGTAGTCATTCAATCTAAATGCCTGGTGAACCAGTAGAATTCAGCGATAGAATGGCAGTGTAATTGAATACCTCTGGTTTGAATTGATTGTCCATGAAATGTGATGGGCAATGAAGTGGACATTCAAATGGAGTTGTGAGTTCCATTGACCACAGATGTGAATACATTCACATCACTCCAAAATACTTTGACAGACCCAGAACAAGATGAAGTGAGGTTGCTACAAATGCCTTTGTTGTGACATATATATGTGCTCAAGTATTTCTATTTTATTTATTTATTTATTTTTTTAAACATGAGACATACCAGTGAAGTTCAGTAGGTAAACATTTGACTTGTAAAAACCAAGAAAATCTGAATTTGAATCCTGCCCCGTTTTGCCCTTAATGTTTCATCTTCACTCGGGCGCAGTACTTGATATAAACTCATTGAAGACTGGTCTCGAGTATACTCCGGTAGGTGTCTAAGGGAAATGTGTGATATTGCATAATCAGTTCACCTCAATGGCTTAACGCGCAGTTTGCCATGCCATGCGGAGGTCTGTAAAGGAAGGGCTGTAGGGTAGAGCACTTCTATGGCTCAGAGGGGTACCCTGGGTGATCAGACAATATCAGTTAAATTCATGTGGTTCCTTTTACAATCCCATTGTGACAGGTCTTTGTGGATACTGTTGGAGATGCAAGCAAATACCAGGCTAAGCTTCAGGCTCTCTTCCCAGACATAGAAATCACTGTCACTCCCAAGGCTGATGCAAAGTTTCCCATTGTCAGCGCTGCCAGTATATGTGCAAAGGTACCTCAACTCTTTTTCCATTTTCTTTCACTCTGTACTTTCAATTTGACTCATTAATGTGCCCTCTGGCATCTGCAAAGCTGGGCTCAGCTGTTCCAATTGTTTAACTGATGGAGTTGCAGAACTAAATTCTGGCTTCTATTTATACAATTTACTCTTGTCAGAAAGATCACTCTTTAGAACTCTCATTAAGACAAAGTAAGTTTTCTTGTCCCCAAATCAGAGTTTTGTATCATTTCATCAGGTTTGTGTTTTTGTTTTTACTGCAGGCAGAAAAGAAAAATCCTTGCAGTAGCTCTAATCAGAGGCATGTCTCGCACCACAATCAATTTTCAATGTGCTTTACAAACTTTCACCCAGTTGTGAAAATGTGAAACATCTGTATAAAATCTGAATCCATGTCCATGTGAAAGTAACATTACTGCAAGACCAATGAGATCACTACTGATATCCTGACTGATTGTAACTGTCCTATATTTTTGCCAGGTGACCAGGGACAGAGTGATTCATGGCTGGGCGTTCATAGAAGGCAGTGTGGTCAAGTCCGACAACTATGGCAGCGGGTACCCATCAGGTGACCAGGCAAAATTATATCTATCTGAAAAATTCAAAAGAGAAGCAAGTCTGACGTTGCTGACCCCTGCTATCTCTCTGCTGAAAATGTACTTTTGTTTTATGTGGATGTGGTGCATATTGAGGGGGTTTTTTTTAGCTCACCTGAGCTGAAGGCTCATGTGACCTATTGCGATCGCTCTTTGTCCGGCGTCCGTCGTGTGTCGTGCGTTGTCCGTCATGTGTAAACTTTTTACATTTTCATCTTCTTCTTGAGATCCCCATAACTGATTTTCACCAAACTTGGCAGGTAGCATCCCTAGAGGGATAGGATCTCAATTTTTTCAAATGGGCACCATGGCCCACCTTGGGGGCTCGAGGGGGGCCCAAACCCCCTAAAATTAAGGAATCTTTAAAAATCTTCTTCTCTAAAACCAGAAGTGATAGGGCTTAGTTAATACTATGAGTTAGTACATTGATGACTGTTGTTTCAAGTTTGTTCATGGGGGAATCAGGGCTGCCCCCCCCCCCCCCCTTGGGACCCAGGGGAGGGGGGTGGGGAGGGGTCCTTATGGGGTCTAAATTGTACATTTTCATCTTCACTTTGAGATCCCCATGTCTGATTTTCACCAAACTTGGTAGCTAGCATCCTGAGGGGGATAGGATCTCAATTTGTTCAAATGGGGCACCATGGCCCACCTGGGGAGCCCCAGGGGGCCCAAACCCCCTAAAATTAAGGAATCTTTAAAAATTTTCTCTAGTACCAGAAGTGATAGGGCTAAGATAATACTATGAGTTAGTACATTGATAACTGTAGTTTCAAGTTTGTTCATGGGATTGGCGGAATCAGGGGTGCCCCCCCCCCCCCCCCACCCTTGGGACCCAGGAGAGGGGATGGGGATGTTGTTCTTACTAGTCTCCTGTTAAACCATTTCATATGTCAGTAGCTTTTTGATCATATTTTTTCACAGCATGTATTTGCTGTCCCTAAAATTTGCACAGAAACAGATACCCTGTGATGATTTAAGGAGTGCCAGCAACCTTTTATTTATGAGTTCACATAATTCAAATAGTCCCTTCTGGGGAAGAATATATTTCTTTTGATAAGTTTACTTCTTAATTTTAACTATTATGTTATGTCAGGTGTCAATGAAAAAAACAGTGATTTTCTGCAGTGTCACGACACCTTGAATTGCCAAAATCTGTTCTGTTGGATTTGAAAGGTATGATATCTCTAATGCTTTTGATTTTGTCTGTATTGTCACTTGTAGATCCTTCAACCAAGAAATGGCTAGTTGACAACGTTGACCCTGTTTTCGGATTCCCTCAGTTTGTTCGATTCAGCTGGTCCACAGCATCCTTAATACTGGATGACCACGCTTTCCCTGTACAGTGGTGAGTTTTCCCAGCAAAACCTTGATATTGAGGACATTGGAATGCTAACATACTTTCTAAATGTGTTTTCTTGATACTACAAACCAAACTGGGTCATACTGTGTTACTTCACAGGATGTTAAAATAAGTTCACACTTATTGCAACTGATTAAAAAATTGCCCTATATCGATGTACATGAATTGATCACTGTTTTAGAAGTAGACATGGCAAAAGAAATCATCGTTTTACATACACGGGCAGGATTCGAACTCACCACTAGACCACTGCACTTCCGCCCAATAGTTATTGCTGGTTCTAATCCTTACAGCATGCAGCAGGTACTGCATAATTATTCAAATTCATGAATTTGAATAAGTTCACACTTAATTGACTGGTCTCGGGGAACTAGCTAATGACACCTGTTTGAAGAAGAAGAAATATGCATCTTCATTTTTCTTATGCTATGAAGAGGTATGCAATAGTATGGACATCAGGGGGGTGTTTCATCAATTTAGTCAGCGCTGTCAAGTTGTCGGTCTCTGACAATTTCAGTAAAATCCTTGGTTTTGATTGGCTGAGATGCTCTGGTCACTGACTGTTACTATGGTTATTGTCAGAGACTGACAACTTGTCAGTGCTGACTATTTGATGAAACACCCCCCAGATTCACTTTGAAGAAAAGTTGAATGATGTTTATTGCTTACACAGGGGAATCTTCTTATAATGAACTGCGTGGAACAACCAAAATTTCCTTGTTATATCAGGTATCTCGCTATATCTGACCTCATTTTAGCTAGGTTCCACTGCATTAGTCTCAAGGATGTGCATGTGATATGACAGTGGGCAAAGCATTTTAGAAGATGCTGAATGCCTGGTACTGTAAAACCAGAAATGTTCACGTACATGAATTTTTATTGAAAGGGTTGGCTACACAAATGCACCGATTCGCAAAAATTTTCTGCCGTGAAAAAGCCTGTTGGCTTCAATTTGCAAAATTTCATGCAATTTGCAAAAGTTTCTAGTTTTACAGTATGGCAGCTGTTTTATGCTGATTTTTTTCCCTTTCTTTCTTGAGTAGAATTTCAGCTAACTAATGCTACAAAGAAAAGCTGTAATTTGATGCCTTGTGCTGTGATTTCACAGGGAAGATGATGATGAAGAGGATGAGGTGGCAAAGGGCTCGGCATCTCTGCTTTCTTTCTTCGCCCCAAAGAAGGCCGATCCCAGAGAGAAGAAGCACCAGTTCTTCAATGAGCGCAACCTGAAGCAGGTCACTACCCTGTGAGGGACAGGGGTGGCCGGGGTGACCCAGGGACCAGTGATGGTTGTGGTGCCCAGGGAGGGGAATGTAAGCCTTACTAGACTGTTATACAGTACCCCATTCATACAGGACTTTTAGAGCTCTCCTGGAGCATTCTTGAAGCTCTCTAAACTCTGTATGAACAGACAATTAGGCCCTGGAGTGCTCTAAAGTTATGCTCCTCTCGAGGCTAGGTTCAGGAGCACTTCTGAAGCACTCAAAAACTCTGTATAAATTGTCACTAACTTTTAGAGCACTCTGGAAGTGGTATGTGGTGCACGCTGTGCATACAGTTTACATTTTAGAAGTTCTCGCATCCCCAATGTTTACCATGACATTTATGCCCTTTTCAGCCACTCCGAGTGTGGTCTCGGCGAACAGAGATTTCTATATGAACAAACTCAGAGGGGCATAAGTCAAAGCACTTCAGCGATGTTCCTGGGCCCAACTTTATGTATAAATGGGGTATGTGATGTCAGTCATAATGATGTAATGACAAGTAAGTCGCAATGATCCCACATATAGGAGAGGACTGTCCATACTTGTCTTTGCCATAGTATTGGACCCATTATTGCTTTTGCATGAACATTCTTCACACTGCTGGACTTTCAACAAACATGGGACTAACTGTATGTGAGACCTGCACGTATGAGAAATCTGTGAACAGAAGCACATGTCAGCGTCATTACCAAGTGATAGCAACAAGAAGAAAGCAAAGATTGCTAATGTGACTGTGATCATTGTCATAACTTGTTTTTGTCTTTCACATACACAAAACATGTTTATGACAATGAGGATGATACAATATGTCAGGGTATGCAAACATCATTTTGTGCCTTACAGTGTGTATCTGTGTTCTGTGTGATGTATATGTACAATACTTTGTTTCTTTGTTTTTTAGAGTGAATAAGAAAATAATGGACGTGATGACTTTCAAACCCCAAGCTCAAAGAATGCAACTAGTTTGCTGTACTTTACTAGCCCTCTAGCATTACTTCATGTGTTACGAGATATTCACCTTAGCTTGCTACCTGTCACTACAGGGGAACTCCCTTAGAAAGACCTGAATTTTGACAATCACCTTCTTATATGAGATTTCTCAGTATATCAGGGTACAAAAACATTGCAATATAAGGAAACGGGACCTGCAAAGTTACCTTGTTATAAGGTTGGTTTTTTTATATGCAGCTACTCTGTAACAATGTACTTTCCATCATTTATCCCGTTCCATACTGAATTCTTAAATCCCTGTAGACTTAACACACAGGTAACCAGGTTCCTGTAGGGAAAGGGTTAAGTCCATCATTACTAGTGCTATACTTATACTATACTTTTGACCCACTGCCTCCTTTTCTATCCCATGTGACTGTCACATCATTACCTGCACAGCATGAGGTATTAACATGTCTTGTTCAATCAGTTGCTCACATGCAAGGTCATTTTTCTCATCCGTGTTTACAGGACATAAATCAGCATATATATACATATACATAAGGTTGATCAATTTTTTTTTTTTTATTGCAAATGTTTTGTGTAAAAGTTTATAAAAATTAATAGCATATTCTCTAGTACTGATATGAACCCTATTAAATGTGGTTTGGCTATGTATCACAAAAATCTTGTTTATTTAATTCCATTGTAGGGGTAATGATGGCATGTCATGAAGAGAAGTCAAGTGTGTATTTTTTCATAGGTTTTCAGAACATTTTGTATGTATGTTGCTATCTTAGCCTCACTGTTGAACACTGGATCAAAGTTAAAGGGATGGTATAGTATTGGTTGACTTGAGGTGAGGCTTAAGTTTTTGTGAGATACTTAGAAACAATTTTTATGAAATGTTAAAGAGCATACAATTCTAAGAGGAATTCAAAGTTTAATTGATGAAAATCGATATTGAGATGGCCGAGATAACTGAAAACAAAGTAGAACAAAGTGACCCTAATGAAATGTGGGTCCCACCTTATATTCAGATCGCTTTCTTTTGGATATCTCGGCCATTTCAAAACCAATTTTCATCTAATAAACTTTGAATTCCGTTTATAATCATATGCTCTTTCATATTTCATTAAAGATTTCTCATTATCTAAAAAAACAAAAACAAAAAAACAAAAAAATGTCAAAAAACATTGGGAACATGAAGCCCCATCTCAACCAAAACTATACCATCCTCTTAATGAGCCAAAACTGTGGATAAAAATATTCCAGCCACATTATTCATAGGTTTGAGGACATGTCTAAGTCATTTATAAATTTTTTGTTCTCTGCATGTTATCAGTTATTGATTTTACATGGTGCTTATTTGTGTGTATGTCCCATGACTTGTATCTTTCACGGTGTTGAATAAAGATTTCACCTCATTGATGTGACATGCTGAAAGCCCTTGTGGACCATCCTGCTTAAGTTGACATAAATGGGATAGAGAAAATGTGTTGATATACACATGATTTGACAAAATGTTGACTTACATGTCAATACACTGTGTGGGGTTAGCAATATTGTGGGTCACCTTTAGTTGTTGATTCACATGTAACTTCCAGTGTCACCTAACCTCAGATTTTTTTTCCATTTACCTTTGGATTACCGTAGGAGACCTTTTGGTATGATGCAAAACTAAAGGGCACATTTAGCCTTGAGCCCCTTGACTTGCACAAGGAATTAATGTACGATGTACAGTTACGTGTAGAAAATGTGGACTTTCTATTGCCAGCAAGATGATTTGTCCTACTTACTCAAGAATGCATTGTCATTTGCAAGGTTTAGCAGATATGTTGTATAAAACTCTGCAAATTTGGACTTGTGAAAGACAGTCTTGCATGTGGCAGAAATTCATCAACAATTCAGAATCACATAGACAGAATTGATAAGAAGTATTGCACCTTTTCAAGAGAAAAAAAACCTTCAGAGCTTGAAGGCTACATGCAAAGTAGTATATATGTTATTACTGGGGGCAATATTCTTTATTATCATCTATATAGGACGTTTTAGCGGCGCATTAAAAACGCGTATTGTAGTCCACTCAATTTTTACCGTTCAATATCGGAGCATATTGAACGAATCGCATAGACCAACGTATTAATTCCCCATAGGGTACCGTTGTTAATTGCCGTTCAAGATCACACGATATTCAATTCTGTCTCGTTTATTGCGTGAGCGCTTGCTGAATGCGCAAATGCTTGCGACTAAGTGCGCGTCATTTTGTTACATTTTTCACACGCGCGCAAACATCTTGCTAGTTGTTTGTTTCAATAGGCAGTTTTAGGGGCTTCCCCTTTTCAGCGCTGGGATGGGACTGCCGAGTCAACTTCAAAGACGAGTAGAAGCCGGGTAATTTAGTGCAGTTCATGGTTGCTCTACTTGATTGTATAGATGATAATAATTATATTGGATGGCCTTGATTCATGGAATACCAGGGAATATTGCACTCGTTAGAGTCAATATTGCACTCATCTTCGATTCGTGCAATATTGGCCCTAACTCGTGCAATATTCCCTGGTATCCCATTCATAGCCATCCAATATAATATAATTATTACCTATACGAGGGAGTTTTGCGAGGCAATTCCGGTTGATATTTTGCAGGGTTAAAGGTCAGCAGTTGATATTTTGCAGGGTTAAAAGGTCAGCGGGCAATATGCTTTTCGCCACGTCGCTGCGGAACAGCAGGGAGGTGAGAGGAATCTCACCTCCCTGGGAACAGTAACATTGTGCAAACAGCGCAATCTTCCGGTTTGGGGAGGTGGGAAGAGAAAGAGTGGAATCTCTCTCCCCACCTCCCTGCTCTAAACGTAAACATTCCGATCGACCACGAAAAGAAAACATTCCAGGACGTCCAGGGTGTCAGTTACACGCACCGCAGAAGAACGCTGATAAATCAACTCATACAAGGTCGACCACATACAGCAGCACTAGGCAATGTGACTAGTCCATTTGTGATCAGTAATTGCACAGTGACCATCAGTTTTACAACTCTCAAACTTTTAAAAGAGAAGTAAAAATAAAGTGTAAGAACGTTCAGAAGTTTGAAGTTTGCCTGTTACAACTACATGTATCTTTGAAGTTGGAGTTGAATGATATAAACTGATGAACAATTTTGCAATTATTCAACATGTTGATGGTCTACAGGTAGTCAAATGTGGCTTGATCTGTATCATATATACTGTAGTGTATAGCCGTATTTACATATTTTCTTAATTTACCTAGGGGGATAGGTAATAATTATGATATTGACTGGCCTTTCTTTCGGGAGGTACCAGATAAATATTGCCCGCACTGAAAACATATTGCCCTCGTCTTCGACTCGGGCAATATGCTTTCAGTTTGGGCAATATTTTCTGGTACCTCCCTCAGGGCCAGTCAATATTATATAATTAATTTCACACTGGTCAATATGCAAAATACTGCATGCACTCGTACAATGCACATACAGCAATCACTATAACTCTCACTGGCTACCAACAACTATCAACATTACAAGTGGAAACAAATTACAACTATAAGACATGGGATGTGTGGTATAGCACAATATTTATATTTAACAGTTGCATCATAAAATATATCACATTTTCGCAATCATGGACAATGCAAACATGAATGTGTACCTTTCATTATAGTACAGATGTAATTTGGTGAGTACTCCGAGTATGTGATACAAAATTGATACATGTATTGGTCTTACAGTGGGTGCAGACTTTTCATCTTGCTTGATTTCAGAAATTTGTGTCAAATCAAAGCCTTTCTTTAATATAATACATGAAGTTATCAAATGTTATGACCAATGTCTTATATAGATAAGAATGAAGATGGTTGTACAATGAATGATCACAATAAAGTCTGATACAAAAATGGGAAAAATACACCCATACCATTGTCAGCGTACATATCTTTCTATGTTTCTCTATTACAAGAAAAACTGTATGTACTAGAATATGTAGTCATAAAGGAGTTTATCTAAAATCCGTTGTTCACATGGGCAAGAAAACTAAGATTTCATACAATATCATGGTACATTACATATATACATCACAAACAATGCATCAAAGAAAAATGATAATAAAAAAAAAGGCCCATCACATATTCTTGAAATTCAAGTGTCTGAATGTAGTCGTAATTCCTTGTAAATTGTCAGATTATAACTAATCATTGAGACGTGAAAAATCAAAAACTGAATGAGGACAGGACTGACTCACAAAGTGAACCAAAACTTGATGTTTGTGCTTCAAAGTATGCCATATGTACAGAATGCAAGCTGACACAATGTAATACAAGTTGAAAAGCTACCTTAGAGTAAGCCAGTCACAAATGCATTAAAGAGTCATGATACGATAACTTTACATTTTAAGTTTAAATATGTTTCTTTTTCATTAATTTCCATGTACACTATGTTCAAAGATGAGATGTATGCATAGCCAGTTTGAGGAAAACTCACATGAGTAAAAACATAGAGGTACAGTACAAGTATAACGTCTATGGTACATACCTCCTTACAGTCTCCATTGTCTCTTTTGACACCATTTTGTACATGTGTATTTATAAAGATGCTCAAAATTGCTATCTAGTGTGTAGCTTTATGTTAAAACAGTTAACCACACCTAAAGAAACAAATATGTAATAAGAGAACTTTCATGAAAACGGCATTGACCAATACTGATTCTATTACAAGCAGGTACACTATATACATGTACTTGATATCTTCACATATTGAATCAGTTTGTATGTGTATGTGCATCAGTATACTTACTTTGATTGAAATGCATTTCACATTTGTCTCTTTTATTTTAAAAGAAACGTTAAATTGTACATCAAAGAAAGCATAAACATTTTCTCTCATGTCTTTACTTTATGTCTGATTATGTTCCATTTTTTACAAGCTGATACTACACAACATTACTTTTTCCTACTAGCTACTGCCATAGAAATGCAGAGACACTTGCTTGAGTTGACAGTTTTAATTGTTACAGCAACATCATATATGTACACTGTACAGTACTGATATGTCAAAGACAGATAACTCTTAAACAAGACCGCACATAAAAAAAAAATGATTAGTTTTTAAATTTCTCTGAAATTTCAAATATGAACAGTGGTTTATATGTTTAGACCACTGTCTTTTGTGAAATATCGTGAAGCAACGTAGTGAATACTGTATCATCGATAAATGAAGAACAAAAACAACTAGAAATGTCGCTACAGCGACTGGTTATACCCCCGCCAAACAACATTTCATAAGCTTTGGTCGAAAAACTGAGGAAGTAGTTAAATCCGCAAGATCTTTCCTTGATCTTCTGCCATTAATATGCCGTTACCATGGCAACGTACTCTCGGGTACTGTTGAAAAATGCGTCTTGCACATCTACAACCAAAGGCACACATCTGTACCAAGTTTCATGGAAATTGGGCAAAAACTGAGGAAGTAGTTTGCAACACAAAATTTTCCATCATTTTGGCTCATAATATGTGAGCTGTTACCATGGCAACATACTTTTTGTCACTGTCAAGAAATGTGTCATGCTGACCTATATCCTAAGACAAACATTCAATATGAATTCCATGAGAATTGGAAGAACACTGATTAAGCAGTTTTGCCATGAAGCATTTTGCCCTATATTTTACGAATAACATGCCGTTACCACGGCAACGCACTTTTTGTCACTGCGGAAATATGTGTCTTGCACATTAACATATTCAGATGAACATCTGTACCTAATTTCATAAAAATTGATCAAAAACTGTGGGAGGAGTTCGCGACGCAAGATTTGTACCCATTTTTGCCCATAATATGCCATTACCATGGCAACGTACTTTTGGGTAATGAACTGAAAAAAGTACGTCTTGCACATCTACAACCCAAGGCACACATCTGTGCCAAGTTTTATGGGAATCGGTTGAAAACTGAGGAAGTAGTTCGCGACGCAAGATTTGCAACGGACCAACCGCCCGACCTACCGCCAGACCGACCGCCCGACCGCCCGACCACCCGCTGATTCCTATATACCCCCTTCAAACTTCGTTTGGCGGGGGTATAAAAATAGTATACGATGTGTTGCCATTCATGCCTAAAACTTATTCCAACCTGCTAGTTACAACAATGTGTGTTAGTTCAAAGTACATTTGTGATTGTCTTCACTAAAAATGACACCAAAAGTTTATCACACATTTTAAAGGGATACACCTGCTTCTTGTTGATGCAAAAAAATAAAAAAAAAAATAAAGAGAGAGAGAGAGAGAGAGAGAAAAGAGAAATGCCCTGCATAAACACAGAGTGACTTACTTGTTAACCTTCCTTGAGGGACTACACCAATTATCTACCATCTGAAATTTTCAGCCCAAAGGGCACTAATGCAATATAGTACTTACAGAAACTTACTTGAGACCTTTTAGAACTAAATTTTTAATGAATGTACATACATTCATGAACAATGAATATGGCGTAAATATTCCACATCAATGAGCATGTGTATTTGCATAACCATAATAATCATGATAAAACAAATGTAGGAATGTTAAATCAAAATGGCTAAGTAAGCAAAATGTGCTATCTTCTAAACATACTGTAAAACGAGGAACGTTTGCGTGCATTTTAATTTCGCGAATTTTGTGAGAGCCGAGATTCATGAAATTAAAATGCACACGAAAGTTCTTGTCTACACTATATGCAATGAATATTAGAGGCAACTCATGAAAATTTCATGCCGTGAAAAAGGCTGTTGGCTCCAATTCGTGAAAATTTCATGCTGCGGAAATATTGTTTACAGTAAGCACACATATCACCAAAGGACGCATGTCTGACATAATAGGCTACCTCTTTCATGCATTAACTTAGAACTGTAGATAAGTTCAATCTTCAAAATGATACAGGAAAGCTAGTAGACATACTGGATATCTGATGAAACGAACCAACACTACGTACAGAGGGACCTCATAACAAGAACTATAAAACTCATGACAGTTACCTTGCATAGGTTTCTCACTATATCAGGGTACAAAAACAAAGAAATATAAAAGAGTTGGGACCAGCAAAACCACCTTGTTATAAGAGGGTTTTGTTTATATCCAACCTATTTATAACAAGGTTTCGTTGTAAGTATTTGGGTCAAAAGGGTAATCTCAGAATTAGTGTGTAAGCTATTTGCAGGAGATGACCAACACAGTGTGCATTGTCACAACTTCTGTCTAACCCTCTTGGCACCACTGTTTTATAATGTCATTGACATTGTACAAAAACAAATTGGCAATAAGATTGAAAGATTATATAGTGGTAGGCAACTGCAGTATGAATCTTTTATACCTCTCCTATCCTTACTGTGCCCATGCACTCAAACAATAATTTGCGATTTTTTATTTATTCATTTATGTTTTTACTGAACTTTGTTTAATTTTCTTTACCGCTTCCCCCAAATATAGAGTAAACCTTGGACACTAAGTGGGTTAGACAAACTCATTCAGTCAAGAATCAATGCAACACTGTCCAGATGATTACCCCGTGATACAATAGGGATTAGAAAGATTATGTAATCAACAGTCAGTGTCACTGTGTTTTACATTCAATCATCTCTGCCCATCAGTGAATGCAGCAAGCAAGCATTCCGATATGCAGCAATCATAACATCAGTACAGTTATGGAGAGCAGGCAGCCATACGACATACACACACTCTTTGATGTCAAATCATTAGACATCAATGCTCCAAGTTCTTTACCTACATTCTTAGCAATATATACATTAAGACTCCGTCGCACCAAGTCTGGTCACGGCCCCATGGCCTGGACCTTATAAAATTGCTCCCAAAGCAATCGCAGAAGGACCATTTGGTTACCATAGCTAAGTGTGTGTTTGGTGTGAACAATGGCATTGGAGTAGTACATGACCAAATAATTGCCACCTTTCCTGGGTAAATGATATCTTGCATAAGCATTTTCAGCTTGTGTTCGAATAAAAACATCACTCTATGTGATGGCATAAACTTTAAATGCACACATATTGCAGACATTCTACATACACAATACATGTATCTTCAATAATTTGGCTTATGGGAATGCAGCAAAGTTAGGACAAATGCTCTTATGTTTTGGCAAAATAAGAAAAATGTTTATGCAAAAGTGCAAAAAATTTCACTACTACAGATGTACAGGACTTCCACACTGAATCTGTCTCATGGATATAAAAAAATTTTTAAAAGTGGAAAATTTTGCTCCATTAATTATTATTTTTTTACTTGCTCAATTATGTGACATGAATTTTGTGTGTTATCGGATGATTGTCAATATCTTATCAATGTGGCCATGTATCACAAACCAACAAAAAGTCATATGACCTGATTTTATGTGGACTCAAAATAGGTTGAATGAGTCAACTTAGTCAACCTGAGTTTTTCATACTTTCTGAAAGAGCAATTCTTCAACATTGTTCTAAAGTTTGGGGTCATAAAACAAACAGGAAATTGTGTTTTTAGGAGTTTTTTCTAGAACACTTTTCTGTACAAATGTGTGCTTAGGTATGTTGAAGAAGCTCCTTTTTATTTTGTAAAAACCCTTTACACACTCTTCACTTAAAACTCTAATGACTTCTGTAAGGATGATGGTACTGCTTTAAAAGTTGGTATTAGTCATGGTTAAAATGTGTTAATAGGGCATGCTCAATTTCAGCTTAATGTCATAATCCCTTCCTTGTTGTTGTTATGGATTTCTACATCCTTTTTTTTTTGGTCCCATTCATTACACAAGAGCACGGCTTGGTAAGATTAAATGCTTGAATAGACCCTCAACTGCAGAGTCTCTTTTCTCAGTTCACATTTTCCAGAGTGTGTGCTTTCTTTCCAATATTCAGATAGATGAGGTGAGTCCATTTGAATTTTAAAGCTTAACCCTAAAGGGGCCGGGCTTTTTTGGCTATGCTCAGACCGGGAATCCGCCCCCCCCCCCCCCCCCCCCGAGATCTCGGCCATCAGTGGTTCGATCGCGATGAAATTTTGCATGCGTGAGACCCGCGTCATAATCTACAAGATTGTGTTATAAGATTTTTTGAAACAATCAATTTCTAATTTTAATTAATTAATTATGCAAATTAAGCTCAAGGTGATATTTTAGCTTAATTAAAAGCATTGAGAGTCTAATATTTGATCTGTAAATCTGTTTTAGCATATTCAACAATTGTACATCACAAAAACTTCCAAAACTCATTTCAATTCTTATGTATTTTATTGTTTTCAGAATTTCTTATGTATTTCTCTGTTTTTCAACTTTTGTTTTTTCTTTGTTTTTTCATTGGAAATTGTCACTGACCACTTTTCTACCATAATTAGCACAAAATTAATCAATGAAAGTGATTAATTGTAAAAATCAGGTTTTTATGCCTTTCATGACAGAGCACTGTTTTCCATAGGAAATGTACACAAATTCACAAAATTGTGCCCGTTTTGGAGCGACATTCCGTTACAAAAATGGGCGTGGCTTCGCAAAAGTATGCGCGGACGTTGCAAATTTGGTCTCAAAAGTTGCGCGAGACTTGAATGAAGAAAGTCAAGAAGCCTCGGGATGAGGCCTTCTCGCGTTACAGAATTATAGCGCGAAACGTCGAGGGGGGGGGGGGGGCAAATTCCGCCCCCCCACCCCGGCCCTTTTAGGGTTAAAGTCTGCTCTTTCAGAATCTGCTAAATGCTCAGCTAAATGTCTGACAACTTTTTGTTGGTTTTGTGATGCAGGGTCACAAATGTACTAGAATGAATTCACAAGGGAAAAAGAAAATTAGCAAACCAAAATGTGATTCCCTCTCCCCTCCACTGATATAAATGTGTGTGAATATTTCCAGGTATACAACATACTAATGGGAGACAAGTGATCGCTGTCAAAACTGATACAGGTTTTTCACTATTGTGTTGCATTGACTCGGGGAAAAGTTAACCACTCGTATCAATAATAAACAAAAATAATACACAAACAAATATAATACGTTCTCTTACTTACACTAGAAACTTATGTGTAAGTGAATTGAGTAAATCTTGAGCTCACAATATTTCAAATTCTAAGCAATCTCTGGCTCAAGTATAAAGGTTATGCATTTACAGTGAGAGTGTTTACTTACATTCTACTCTGAAATATAAGGATAATATAATATGGTGGTCACGCTTCCATTTGGTCCATCTGTCATGAGCATTCTACTTGCAAGTTCCATCCTGTCTTCTTGATATACTCTGTTTTTTACACTGCCGTCTGAAATGCCTGTTTTCGATCCTGTACAGTGAGAAATTGGATGTATGAAATTCAATGATTGGCACAATAAAAGCTTGAAAGAGACAGACTATGTAATGAAAGCAGTATAAAAGAATGACAGCAGATACCAACTATAGTGTATACAAAAAGAAAATTATGAGTATAAATAAGTACTAAACTGGCCTTTATGTGTATGGTCTACATTTTGAGTTGCATTCTTTTTGTGCCCTTAGACAAATGAAATTTCAAACAATTCAATATTGTATTCATGATGCAAACATTGATACATAGTAATGACAGATATTGAATTTTGTTTTCAGTTTGAGTGAAAGCAGTAATATCAGTAGAACACATCGGTAAAAGTTTAGGGAAATTGACAGTCCATTCAAGAGTTAGGAATTTTTAAAGTTTCTGTGTCATCAACACTGGATAAGGAGACTACTACAGTTCATGATGCCATTCTGAACAACAATACATGTAGCAGTATTCCAAGAGAAAATACCTGAGTTGAATGATTTTAGGGTAAACTGTTTCCTGAGTCATGCTGCTAATCATTCTTTTTTTATTCATGTGAGTTAATTGTATATTTGTGTCATTCACAAAAGATGAAGCCACTGCATTTTTTACTTGTGAACATTATTTACCACTTTACACTTAAATTGAGCAATCTATCCAGACACACACCGCTATCCTTGGTTTTGCCACCGGTCTGCGCCCTGACCCTGGCTGACTGTCCACCACCATGGGACTGTCCACTGGCTGACCGTCACTCTTGCGTTTCCTTGGGACACTAGCCACAGGAGGTGTGTTGGTCCTGGGTGCTGGGATGGGCGTCTGCCTGGAGCGATGGTGGCGTGACAAGTGGTCATCGTCCTTAGGAGAGGAGTGGTCAAGAGGGGGCGGTATAATCTTCCTGGGTTGTCTCTGTGAAATGAAGGCAAGAATGATTTTTAGGCTACCAATACCTAAGACAGCTTCTTTTCATTCTTATAATAATTAAAAGTATGTTTGATCTACCACAACTGGGAATGTCAACAGCTGACAAATTTTCAGTCAATGCTAATAATGTGAAATGCAGAGAATTTTTCAAGTATTTGAAGGTACACATTCGTTGCATTACTACCGTTCATGACTGAATGTATATAATTAAACATAAAAAACATAATCAAATCTTTTGTTATGAAATGAAAACATGTAGGGAAGATAGTTTTAAAATTAGTCAAACATCATAACAATACATTGTAATTCTTTATACTGAACTGGAATAATAATGGCATGATGCAAAAATGATGCAACAATTTAGCATTTAGCATCTAGTTCATTCAACACTTTATAAAAACAATACAATCATACAGAGTAAAATACAGGTACATGTACATACAAGTGCATGTCATATATAAAAGAGCTATGACATGTCGGGAATTACATACCTCTCTGCTTGGCGTATTACAGTCCATTTCTATGGGTGAGGAATGGCTTCTTGGCGGGGCGATAAAGGGGGAGTACTTCTTGGGCGGAGCTGTGGGAGCCTTTCGGGTGGGCGTGATGTTTTGGCTCTGGGCCTGCAGGACGGGCCTCGAAGGAGGGGCGGTGGTAGGCCTATCGGGGCGCTCAGACTTTGACGAGTGGGGTTTTCTCACCCTGAGAGAGGCGCGGGGTCGGTTGGGTACCGAGCCGTCCTGCCGCTGGAATCCCAGGTTCCTCGGTGCAGGTGTTGGGATGTTCAAGTCCTGAAGATAACAAGAAATTTATTTCCTAATCATAATAGTAAATTCCAATTGTATCCTAGATAGAGGATGACCACTTCCTAGCCCTTTGTATATTAATATCTACTTTGTCTTTGAGTGTCAATACACAAATCTACCTATGGCCATGGATGTCAAGTGGTACATTGATTGGTCTAATGGTCTAATGTTAAACATGGAAGCCACAAAGTTGATTTCCTGCAGGATGATTTGTACAGGTCAATAAAGGCCCACATTTACACCACAGCCCTGCTCAATCAGCATAGAATTTTGTATACCAACCCTTCGATCCTAAATGGAGGGTGTGGTTTCTTATTGCTTAAATTTTCACTGAAGGCACTGTAGATACTCTACTCCACTGCAGTAATGTTATGGAAATTTTTCCTTTGGGTAAACTCCTCCATCATGAGTTAATCCCAGGTACAGGGATGGAAGAAAGGAAGTGGTATCTTTGAGCATACCATGGATGTTTTGAGATCTTCGCCAATACTGCCACCGGTGTTGGCTCGTCTTCTTCCGCAGCTGTTCAGGTTGTTCATCCCTCTCTCTGTCTCAATCTCACCGTCCTGGTCATCTACTGAGCTTGACTGAAACAAAACAAAAACAAACAGACCAACCACAGAACATGGATGTCAGTGTTAAGATCATAACAACTACCCGTACAGAGGGAAAATGAGTATGATTTAAGCAATGCTGACTGCTTCTGAGTTAACGACTGAAAATTTGTAATATCATACCATTACCTGTTTAAGATTATATGGACAATGTACTTGTGAAAGAGAAATGTTTTGTGGATAAGAGGTATTTTCAATCACCCTCATATTTACCAAAATGGACTATGCTGACTTTTTTTTTTTTGGGGGGGGGGGGCGTGGGTGTGGGGTTGGTCCCCCACACTGGTCATCTACCAACACAACTGTTCCACAGATCATTGTTTAATATGTACTGGTAACATCCACATACAGTTTACACAAGACTTTCCTCAGACTTTCCACTTGGTTTGAAGTGAAATTGATGCCTCTTTTCACTCTCTCGGTCCAAACAACATAGGCTGAGACAATTCCTCCATTCAGTCCTCCCTATAATGTTTCTCTGACAAACAAAGATTTTACTCAGTCCCACACATAGCATTTGATGCATGCAAATATCATCTCCCTGGCATATTGTAGAGAGGAAATGACAGCTGTGGCATGGGCATAAGAAAAGATACCAACTTACCATCACTTTCTGAGGTGGAGGGTTGGGAGCCAGTCTCTTTTTCCGACTACTGAAGGGTGTCCCCAGTCCTTTCTGTTATCAAAAAAAAAAAAAAAAGAATGACAAAGAAATAAATCGACAATGTCAAGTGACATGCCTCTTTACTTCTAGGTTTCCAGCAAAATGGAAATACACTGCTCTCTATTTGATTGCAGTGATAGTATATTTGACCCATGCCATTACTCATGGCATACCCAATCAAACAGAACGATTTTATCATACTCACAGGAAAATGTTTCTCACAATTCTACTCATTAAGGAGAAATATTCCACTTACTTTAACTTCAATTTGAAAACACTACTCTAATAATGTGTACATCTGTTAGATTCTGAGGTGAAATTGGCATTTTAAAGGTAATCAGCCACACAAAATTGCCCACTATATCCAAGAATTTCGCCTCTTAGCTTGAATCACTAGGATTAGAGATATGTTTGTGAATCCATCCAATTACAAACTAACAAAACTTTACATACAAAGGTTACAAATGTACATTAAACCCTTGCATTCATGTCTCATGCATGTGAGTTTGATATATGAGAATGGTAGCAATACTAATTGAAGGCTTTTGAAATGAATTGTGGGTAATATTCACAAGATACATGATCAAAACCAATGATTTCTGACAAATGCTAACACAAAAATAACGTTCTTTCAGCAGAATTTTAAGAGATTCTAGCATCGAGACTCATTATGGAATGGTGGAAATGGAAATGGCCAATCATGAAAAAATACATAATCATACACGTCAGAACAAATGTTGGAGCTGGCATTGTAAAATGAGAACTACATGTAACTGTTTAAGATAAAGGTAAACAACTCATTCAATTGCACAGACAATATCATAAGCACGGCACAAACTATACCAGTCATGTTACTCGACAATAGTTTAATTCTATCTCCACTGTAGAAGTATGCCACTGCCCACGAGATGCATTACTAAGAATGCAAGACCTTTGAAGTTTCAACTAATCTAGCCAGCTACAAAGCAGTGTTTCAGAGCATAGTATGAAGGCATGAAGAAAATGTTTATATTCAAATTATATGATCACAGTAAAGAAAAGTTACTATTGGTCTACAACTTTTTTATATTTTTCATTCTTGCGTTCCAGAGTTGCAGACTACATTTTAGGAGCCTCTTCTTTTTTATTAATAAAAAATGACAAAATAGATGTACAGACGAATGCAGTGGTAACTTTGCATATGAACATCCCCCAAAAGACAATGAAAATGTAAATGCAGACAATGAAATGAGGAGGCACACACCACAATGGCCTCGCCGGCCGATCGACTCCGTCGATGCTTTCGTGGCCTCTCGCTCGACCTCAGCATCTGAACGGCGTCATCCCGCACCTTGGTGGGTGTTCCTGGCATGTAGCTATTTTGGGCAAACTAGGCGAATGGATAGGGCAGGGCAATGAAAAGTGACAACCAGAAAGTATTTAACATGAAATGAAAGCAGCATGTGATACAAAGCATTTCTGCACAGAATATGGCAAGAAACAGCCATGGATAGATACATCTAAAGCTTCATTTACCCCATCAAGTTTTGGCATGAAGTAGGAAATGTTGACTATCCCCATATGCCATTATGATCCAGAATAAAGTCTATCTTACTACATTTTTCTATTTCAGCAGTTAAAGGGACTGTACAGTACTGGTTGAGGTGAGGATTCAGGTTTATAACATTCCTATCCCATTCCTCAGTGAGATAATGAGAAACCTCTTATGAAATATGAAAGAGCATGTAATTTTAAGAAGGATTCAACGTTTATTTGATGAAAATTGGTTTTCAAATGTCTGAGATATCCAAAAAAGTGATAATAATAAAAAGGCGACAGGCCACATCTGTTATTAGGATCTCTTTGTTTTACTTTGATTTTGGATATCTCAGCCATTTCAAAATCGATTTTCATCAAATAAACTTTTGATTCCCCTTAGAATTGCATGCTATTTGACATCTCATAGAGTGGTTTCTTAATATCTTGCAAAACGTTAAAAGCTAAATCCTCACCTCAACCAGAAATGTACAGTCCCTTTAACCCCGTACAACTGCAGTGTACTTTTGAATATTTGTGACAAACTGACATTTCCCCCACCCCCCCCCCCCTTTTTGAAGAGACCAAAACTTTCAGTAGTGGAGCTCTTTACATTTTTCATAGTGAAAATTAATTACAAATAGCAAAGACAGAGAATCCCTGATTTGTCAGAGTAATGAGATTTAGACTGGCATAAAAAGATTGAGAGACAGTGAATAAAAAGAACAGACTCGAGGCAGTTGATGGCACAATAAAAAATGTAAATCTAATGAGACAAAATCTTAGAATGAGACATATTTGCAATGTATACAGCAGAAGAGCCACCCAGCAGAGAAAACTCAAACAAGATCTATGCTTGCTCCAAAAAGATGAAATTCTGAATAGAGATGCAAATGTGAATTAAATTGAGGAAGTTGAAAACAGAACAGACCAAGGTCCAGCCCAGACAGTTATTACAAATAGACAGTGGTCAATACCAACACATCAACACAGGTTTGCAGAGAACACCACCATACCACAATGGTGTCATTTACAGTAAAATGGTGTCACAGAGTGAAGTTCTCTCTGGTAGTCTAGAAAGAGGAGTTTGAAGATGAAATATCTGTACTCAGGAAACCTGGGTTATGATAACGAGAGCCTAGAACAAAGAATGGCTGATTTCAATGTGTTGAGTGGATCTAGAGAGAAAACTCAAAAGAGATGATGATAGATGATGTACATCTATGAGTCGTTCACAGTAGTTCCAATCACCTTTGCAATCAAGGTTCATTGATGAGCACAAAAACGAGATGTTAACACTTGTCCACAATTAACATATTACTCACACAAAAGCCCAAATAAAGACACATTTCTCATACTCTAAAATTCATAAGTGTTGAATTCACGGGGGTCATGAAACACACACACACACACAAGTACACATAAATTATTTACTAGAAGGAAGGAGTAACACTCAATCTATCACAAAAGTAGAAAAGAAAATGTTGTGAAAATTCTTTCCACTTTCATAAAATCAAATGACATTTCAATCATATTATCAGGAAAGTATATCCCCAGCAAGAGTACAAAAAGAAATATCATTATATATGTGTTGCTTTTCTATACCAAATAATTTTTACTTTATAGTTCTATGTTTTGGTGAATCTTCTCACAGATATGGTTGCATAAGTTCTTCCATCACAATACATTGGATCCTGAAAAGGCATGTATATATCTACTTCATCAATTTCACAGTGCCAGTTGTCAAGCAATGCTATACAATCTCTTTATATACCCCCTGCCATTTTCATATGAACTTTGGTGAAAATGATCAAACAAGTTTGCAATTGAGGGTTAAAATTCTCTATGATACAAGTTGATTCAATAGATTTATGAAATCAACTCTTATGATGACCTTTATTTATTCATTTTTTAAAAATTATTATTATTTTTTAATCTGGCTATTCAGTTCAGTTGATTTTAAACTTTAGGTTATTTTAAAGAGACAACACTGTAACCTGATTTTCACATCTTTCTGACACTGTAACGGGCAACAAGGAAAAACCAAACAGTTATGTGTAAGACACAGCATCCTTGTGAGAACCATGTGCAGAAATAAAACAAGTGATAAGTGTCACATCAATACAAGAGCGTGCAATAACATCATGTAGAATTACTGAGTTGTAAATGTGAAAACTTGAGTCAAATCTGTCCATTGATGATGAGCACCTAACAAGCACTGGTCATAGAGGCCAGCAAAGCAGTTTTTATAACACTTTGTAGAAATAAGACTTTCAGAAGATATATAGAAGTGGGAATGTATAGTTATGGCAAGAAGGCATAGTATGTATTTAAGCATAGATTTCAGCGCTACAGGCAAGATATGGCTCAATATGATACTCTAACATGTTCATTCTTGCATGATCGGCATACTTTTGTCAAGTGAATGACATTCATAATCATGTATGTTCAACAGCATCCATGTTGATACAACACTTCTTACACAGTTGTCCAACAGATCCTGCTAAACGATTATCACACATATATCTATTTCTGCAGCTGATGACGTGTGATTTTCATGCTTCAGTGGAATCGCCATGGAAACAACACTTGCAGTTGTCCAATAGCTTCTGTTGAGCAAAGAATCTTGGTGAGTCGAATTAGAAAATGGGGAAAACAAATGTGGTGACACATGTTGAGAGACATCCAATAGTTTTACCATCAGACATTCACTGAAATACTGTCCAAAGTTTTCAGCAACAAAGTTGCGATCACAGACTATCCTTGTCTATATTGATTGCCATGACGCTAATTTTCAAAGATAAAAATCCATGCGCTTCAGTTTGCAGCTGTTGAGATATATTATATTTTCTCTTTTGCAGTTGAGAAACAAATTAGAGTCAGAGTTCAGATATTTTTTTTTTTCAAGATGTTCAAAGAGAGATTTTGTTTTTGTTTTTGATAGATATGACACAATTCGCCTTTCTAAAAATTTGTTTGGAAAGCTTTCTTACAACTTTCACTAAAGGATGCCCCTCAAAAATTCAATGCTTCAGGACGTGAGGGGAGAGATGGGATAGGATGGGATGGGATGGGATGGGGTAAAAAGGGGGAATGGTGTAAGGACGGTCAGTCAACCAAGAAGCAACATGGAATAAAAGTGGATCCATTCTACCTGTCGCAATACTTTTCTCTGCCTCTCACTCTCCTGTGGAATGTAGACAAACACCGGTAACATCAACAAAAATAGCACAGTGGATGTAACACGAACAGGAAGAGTATATATGATAGTAAAACTACTGTCGAGAAAAGGAAGATACTGGAGGATATGGGGTAGATATAAGCAATTCAATTTGCAGAGACATGTCTAAAGATGTATTCCATTCTGATAGTATGGAAACAAGAGATGCATTAGGAACAGGAACATAGGAAGCTATCCATCACTAGTGCTACAGTTTAGTTTGTGACAATGCACAAGTGCAACAAGGTTCCACAGTGGAAGAAGAAATTTCATGATGCAAGTCAGTCGTTGTTTACCCAAGGTGACAAGCAATGATCAGCAGACAGCAATTAACCAGGCATGTCATGTCATGAGAAAGTATATTGGAAAACATTGGCTTTCACAGCAATTCAGTGGAGAACACCACATATTACAGCCCTTGTTCTTGAGGCATGTGTGAAGGAATAGGAGCCATTTGAAATGTCTGTGTACATATGATGGATAGCTTCCTTGTGGAAAGGTGATACACTTATGAGTGATGATCTACACTATTCTATCTGAAGAATTGAGATATTTTATGGATAATATAATATATAAATCACAACATTGAAATGAAGATACATATCGATAGAAAAAAAATTAAATATTGACTTTCAGAGCACATCAGTTCATTCAAAGAAATCTTTTACATTTTGGAGAATTAAATCATTAGATCTATAATGCCATAACTGTGCTACAAGCTGTGAATAAAATATGAAGCAGATTGCGATGTATACCTGCTTCATAAGTCGTCTCTTCTTGGAGCTGTCCGGCATGGCCTGGACATCAGCGTAGAGTTGAGCGAGGGCCTCCTCCGTGCAATTCTTGCTCTCCTGGACCTTGACCAAGGCATGCCCTGGTCTGCTGATGGGCAGCCTGCGGTCACTCTCAAGCTCGTCATCAGACTGGACAGGGCAAGGCATTCAAAAGTTCCATCTTATGAAGTACTTATTACATTTAATGTCATTTAACCGCAAAGCAGATACTCCACATGAAGCAATAACATTACATGAAAGACTTACATGTGTGGATTTGCCTATATGACTGTTCCTGAAGCATCGATCTTGTAAACATATGTTTCAAGGACATTACTCAACTAAGTTTATCACAGAGGCAGATTTCAGAACTTAGTGACTGATGTAGAACGGTGACTAGATCAACCAACTGCTCAAAGCAACAATTCTGTTGAAGTGTATTTCTACTGTTCTAGGAAAAGAATTTTTTTTTCTACCAATATTCTTGTTGACACATTCTTTCTTTCATGTTCAATATGTTGTAAAGAATTTATCTTTTTTTAAATCTCAGTAGAAAGACATCATGTAAAAAATCAAGTCACACTTATATTGACAATAATTTCTACCACAGTATGATACATTCATTGCGTCAAGGAGGATGCCTCAAATCGGCCAAGGTGGCGAGAAGGTTTGAGAGACAGAGTGGTTGCTGTTTACACTTTGAAGAGTGAAGTAAATCCAGTCACCACTGTTATCAGAGACAAATCTTGATCAACACTGGATGATGATATTTTAAAGGCTTCAAGTCCAATACCCAGAAAGCTGTCATCACTGATTCGATTTGTAAAAAATGAAAGTAAAACAAAAACCACCGCGTAAAAGGATGAGGTCTAATAGAGGTTACATCTCACAGGTATCCCATCTCAGAGCTATCACATGATCTGCCTCATCACATGACTATAAGAGAGAAAGGGGATGCCCCTAAGATTGGACAATACCTTGGCACTGTCCTGACAGTCCATCCTTTCGTCCTGGTCATCGGGCAGCACACCCCCATTCTTTACAAACACCTCACATTTCTTTAGCATGCTCTCTGGCACCTGCGAGATTTCAAACAATATGACACTAGACATTCTAAATCACAAAGATGGTAATGATTTACATACATCTGTTAAATGTATGTCGCACCCAAAGAGATTTTATTAATATATAGAGTAGGCAGTCACCATACGCGTGCGTACAAATGAGGCGTCCAAAGTTGAAGAGGGAGCGCACCCTCACATCAAGGCACTGGATCTAAGGCTATGTTCAAGTAATATCTTCTCATATCATATCTTGATTTTTTATCAATCCTCATAACACATTTTATTTTTTAGAAACGCAATGTGGTTGATTGTTTAGATGATCAATTTCTACAATGATATATCATTTGAACCATTTTGTAGAGTCCAGACATTTTTGTTATTCACAAAATAAACATTGGGAACTTGAGTGTAGACTAGAAAGCAGTTGAGGCATTATAACGTTTGTTTTGCACACACACCCACTTAAGTTAAGAAATTAAACAACATAAGCAACATTACGACACTTTAACATTATGATTGCTTGAACACTGTGACGTAACTATAAAACGACACAAGGCTGACTGCGTCGAATATTCAAGTCAAGTGCATTTAACAGAATGCTGCTATCTACTGTTCAATAAATGTGCAGGATCTGAGCAATGGCAGCTCCCTTGTGCGGCCGCCTCCGCTACTGGACTACTACCTCTTGTGGTATAATCTCTGTGGTCGAACCTAATGATCCTTGGGAATGGTCTGTCACTTCTTTAACCCTATTCTAACTGGGCTATTTGAGACCAAGTTTTTACTGGGGGGGGGGGGGGGGGTCAATTTGACCCCCCCTTCAGATCTCGGCCGCCGATCGCGCGATCGCCGCAAAATTTAGCCTGAACATAGAGCCGGATGTCAACTACAAGATTACATGGTCATACAATAGAAAAATTTTGATTTCATATTTTTTAATAAATTAATTATGCAAATTAACGCATGAAATCGTATTTTCACCTATAACTCCATCAAAAAGACTGAAGGATTATTAAATTTTTGTGTCAGAGTTCCTCAAGACACATCAAACAATTTTCTAGTAAAAAAATAGCGCAATCAAAATCATTTTCTTTTGTTTTTAATTGTTTTGTTAATTTCTTATGTATTTTTTTGTTTTTTCGATCTTTTGTTTTCTATTGTTTTTTTGCCAAAATTTGTTGGAGGCACTTTTTCAAGCTTATCCACATTAGAATTGATTTATTTCAATGGTTAAAAGTTGAAATAATCTAATTTATATCAATTACACAAAAAAACACAGTTTGCATTGGATTTGCACACGAAATCATGAATTCGAGCGTTTTTCGGGTTGACATGCATATGCAAAACATTGCATAACTTCAGAACGGTGTACCCGGACGTCGCAAATTTGGTCTCAAAATATGCGAGAGACTCGAATGAAAAAAGTCATGAAACGACGCGGCAAAATCTTTGCGCGTTGCGGAATCATGGCGCGAAACGTCGAGGGGGGGGTCAATTTGACCCCCCCCCCCCCCCCCCCAGTTAGAATAGGGTTAACTTGTGGAAAATTGAGCAAAGAAAATGGTAGTCAAATAACATGTACACTGCAGTTTGCCTCATAAGTGCATCAACCTCTATTGATAACAATGTTAACTGATTTCACCACTCTGTAAAACTATTACGACATGTATCTTACCTTAAATATGCTATTGAAGTAGCTGATCATGAATTCCACAGCATAGTTGAGCTTGTTGATATACGACTGATCCCTAAGGTCATTTGTTGTCAGCTGAAATCCAAGGAAAGAGAAAAGAGACAAATGTGATTGAATTAAGATCATCAAAAATTTCAATACTAGAATAGAATTTGAAGTCACTATATGCAGCATGGTTAAGACATTGTCCATCCCATTTCTCATATACAGCTGTACCATGAAAATTATCAATGTGATACTGATATCGCATTCATGATCATTTGGGAAAATTAAAAAAATTTTGAGCTCTGATAGTACAGGTTGGAACATGTTGAAGAGAGCACTTAAAAGTTACAATTTTGCTAGTTAGGAATTGCTTCTTACTTTTGAAATGTGCAATTAAAGCATCTCCAAAGTTGTATTCCCTCCTGCTGTTCTCATCGATAAGAACAGTGTTAGTTGATTAAATGCATTGTTTCATTCATAGTATCCTGCACTGATGGTCTCCTTTGTATAGAAATAAAGAAACTCAAGCAGAAAAACTGTTTCATTGACACAAAACACATGATTGTCATTTGATTGACTTCATGACATGTCAAAATTGTTATTTGTAACAGGCTACATTCAGAATATGTGTCTGTTTAAAAATCCCTTACAAGAAGGCTGTCATGAAAAGGAGGGCTGAGGTTCATAAATGCTTACAAATCTTGGCCAGAGAACGTGGGGAGCGAAGAGGATGCCCAGACTGGAGGCGTTCATCTTGTTCGATTCCTCGTTCTCTGCCACAGTGTTCAGGAGCTCCATGACTTCTCTGAGCAGCTTGTAAGTGCAGGGCTGCAGCATGAGGAAGAGGTAGCGCAGGGCCTTTACCTGGCTGGTGGTACGGGTGGCCCGGATCCGCCCCAGCATCTCAGGGGTGTGGTGGGGGAGTACCTCAAGTTTGTAGGTGAGGTCTGTATAGGATGGGGGGGGGGGGGGGGTGGGAGTAGAAGCAAAAAAATATGTAAAATGCACAAGTGAAATTCTAAGATCTATAGATTTTACCTGAAGTGTGGCTACATGTATTATGTCTCCATGCAATGTTATAGAACACTGCCTTCATGCATGAAATGTATTTTTGGTGTAATTTGTCAAAAGGTTGTGCAAACCTTGTGGACTTTAACGCAGCCTTTTATTCTCTCAATACATGTACGGCATTGGTCATGCTAACTTCAGTTACACTGTAGTATCAAATAATGGAAGACATCATGTATTTCACAATGAATATAACAAATACATTATGAAATAATACATGTAACATTAAAGAATGAAATGTAATGACCATAATCATTATTTCTGGTATAATTAACAAGAGTAAAGGGAAATACTTGAGAAATCATGAAAATGAAGAATGAGAGAAATAAATGTAATCAATAAGAAATATATTCTTGTCCCACAAATTTAATACACGAATGAGGGAGGCCTTTATATTTTCTAGTCAGAAGCATGAAAAGATATTTACTTTTTAAAGATGCCTCCACCACAATCAGGGAGGCTTGACAGCTTTGGGACAAGACAACGTATTCTGAAGCTACTTTTAGATAGTGATTTGTGGTCATTGTTTGTTGAGCTCAGTTTGATTGCTCTTGGAATAGATACTGTTTTTTAAGGAGTCTTTAATACCTGCAGCCTGGACATGTGCACCGTAGTGTCTGTCTGTGAGGAGTGGTTCAGGGAGCTCACTGAGGAAACTCTTGAGGACACAGGCTACATCATGTGGGGTGAACTCTGAACTCTGGAGGTCAACCGCCCTGCCCTGATTGAGGAGGTCCTTCAGTCGCTGCTGGCGGTGTGAATTACCGGGGATACGAAACAGGCCCTCCACATGCACGTCTGTGAATAAAAGCAAAGTGCACATGATAGAATAAGGATTATAGTCATTGTGTCCGGCTGTATATTTTGTGTTACATCACTGTACATGTGGTATGACACACAGAGACTACTGTATACACCATATATTTCGCGAGCCTAAATTTTTGTGAATCAGGAATTCCCGCCATTTCTCGAGTGGTTAAATTTGTGATCGTGGAGTCCTGTACTGAACGGAGAAATGTACACGCGTATGTCACATCTACATCGGTATCAGAGTCAATATTTTCATGTGTCTTTAATTTCGCAGATAGCACCTGACTCGCGAAATTCACGAAAATAAAAACCTTGCGATTCAGTGTATACAGTATATAGATGTAGATACTCAAGAATCTTTCTATGCCAATAAACAGCACCTACCAATTTGATAAAAGTGGAGATCTTTCTTTAAAAAAGAAATCCACAAAAGATCAATCTTCATTTCACCATATTCACCTTTCAGGCTTTCAAAACAGATGCGGTTTACTGTAAATTCATATCAATTTGTTTAGAAACTTGCTTGTGACAATGCTTAACATGCATGTGAGTGTATACCTCAGTTTAAAAAGGTTTCTCCCTCTTTAACTCACCCTCGTCTCTTTTCCTCCTTAACTTCTTCCTCCCTTCTCCTCTTCCTATTCATACTTTATGAGCACATGGTTTTCCCACGCAGAAAGGTCAACATACTGATCATAATGTATTTAGAAACCAAAATATCACAAAGAAAATACAGTGACTAAATTCAAGATATCTTCCCCAAATCACAATCCAGGCTATTTAATTTGTTTGTTCACTTCACCAAAATAACAGTGTAGGAAATGATCTGCTCATCAACATAAGATGTTGCAAAACATATTTTCCCACTCTTGTGTACCTTAAAGGACAAGTTCTCCTTCATTAACATTAGGATTGAGAGAATAAAGCAATATTAGTAGAACACATCATTGAAAATTTGAGGAAAATCGGACAATCCGTTCAAAAGTTATGAATTTTTGAAGTTTTTGTGCAGTTACCGCTGGATGAGAAGACTACTGCAGTGCATGATGTCACATGCATACAACAATATAAGGAAAATATAAAGAGAATTTCGCAAAATTTCATCTTTTGAAAAAAAGTACACATTCCCTTGACTCGTTACTGACATATGTTATGGGTAATATTATTCCCATTGCCTTTAGAAAGAGGCAAGTCAAGTGCTCTTTTATTATGCGAAAAAAGTGAAAATATGTTGAATTTTCTTTACATTTCTTTATACTGTTGTACTCATATGACATCACGAGCCTTAGTAGTCTCCTCATCCAGCGGTTCCAACACAAAAGTTTTAAGAATTCATAACCTTTGCATCGATTGTCCAATTTTCCTCAAACTTTCACTGATGTGTTCTACTAATATTGCTGCATTCTCTTAAAGGTCCAGTTTACCTTTGGGAGCAGTGATTTCAAAAATGTTCAAGATATCACATTTGATGCATATGTGTAGGTCTGTTGTATCATAAAACATCCTACATATGAAATATTTGCAATAAAACCTAAAATACAAGGAGATATCAGGGTTTTTCTCAATAAACCGTAACTGTACACGGTTTAGTCTGGAAACATTTTTATTATAAATATTGTTCACATTTTGTGCATTTAACAACACTTAACATCGATTACACGAATTCAAATTTTGACAGTGGTTGTTTCTATCCCTAACTCACATTTTAGAACTATTTTAAAGCACTAATGCTGGGTTTTTGTTTCATCTGCAAATGGTAAATTATGCCTTTAATCCTCATGTTAATGAAGGTGAACTTGTCCTTTAACAAGCAGTCATATGATACATCAAACAGACAAACATTGTGCTCTTTGCATCCATGAGAGAAGTCTGCTTGCCCTAACCACAGAGCAAGTGTGTTTGTAGCATCATGTATCAATGACTATATATGTTTGATAACTTGCATTTGTTGGCTGACTCTTCCTTTCTTTTTGGTACACCAGCCCCCCCCCCCCCTCACTCTTGCTGTTGCTATTTCACTCTTTTCCTTTCTTTATCCCTCTTAGTCTGTTGTTCCTCATCTTGTTTGATGTTGCCTCCCTATTCATCCTTATCCTTTAAAGGTTGCCCCCCATGTTCATCGGGATCATCACTGACCCTCCTCTGCCTTTTGTCTGTCCACCATCCTGCTCTAATCTCCCTCCCTTTTGATACCTGTTAGGCTCCTTACCTGTGACCTCCAACCCTCCCCTTTTGTTTTCTTTGTTCTGTGTCCATAGCCCTCCCAGGACTGTTCTTGTTGTGTGTAGTCCTTATCTGTGATTGCTGTTCCTGCCTGTTTGTCATTTTGCTTTTGACAAAGATTCTGCTAGGATCAAAAGCTAAGATCCCTTTTGACTCCAATGACTATAGCAGGATACATCAAAATGATGCATTAATATGACTAGACTTACTATTTCTGAGGTAGTGATGAGTTAATGTTAGTAGACTTACTACCCTTGAGGTAGTCGACCAGTTACTATCAGTAGACTTACTATCTTTCAGGTATTCAATGAGCTGGCGAACCTGACAGTAACCTTCCTCACTAAGCGGGGATCCAAACACAGCTAGTTGGGGTTGGATTGCCGCTGGGAAGAGAAAATCAAATGAGCAATGGATTTGCAGTGAAAAACAACACATAAAACCTAATCAAGTAGACAAATATTTAAAAGAAAAACAATGCCTAAACAAACATGATTTTGAACTACTTTTACAAGGCACATGAACCACTTTGGCACCATTCATTCTGGAAAGAAGGCTGATAGTTTATCACAGTGATGACTAATGGGGATTGACATTACATCAAATATAGATTTCATGGAGTATAAAAAAATCATGCTGCTCTAAATCTGTGATCCAAGCAATATATACAGGTAGAAATCGAGTGAAAGAATCACTGTAGATTCTACCTTTCTCCTTTTTCCTATGGCGCGTAAACTTCCTTATGATCGTCTTGCCCTGTTTGACATCCACGTTGCCCATCAAGACTTGTCCTAGACTGTCTGTGCCGCTGAAGTCTAGGATGTGTGACAGCTCAATGCAGCACCATTCCACTAACGTCTCAGCATATTTGTGTCTCATCACCTCCACGTAGTACAGAGGGTTGCACAAGAACTCCCGGTCACTCATGTTGCACCGATACCTCCTCAAATTTCTGTCAGGGGGATACAGAATGAGGTGACACTTAAACATTGAAAAACAAAAACCCAAACATTTGAAATACTACAAACTCCAAGTACATGATACACTGTACATGATAAACATAAGGATCACAACTGCCCTATGACAGTATGAGTATCATTGCAATTCTGCATAACTCATCATATAATGCTCACTCTGCCCTGCTCTTTCGACAGCATGCAGCATTGATCATTGTCTACCTAGGAAATGCAAGAAAACTGACGCACATTCAAACAAACACTGCATAGGGTTTTAGGGTCTACAGAAAAACAATAAAGTTAAACAACCAAACAAACAAAAACCATGCATGACCATGATCATGACCCAGCTTACTTCGTTCAAGAGGGACCAAATCTGGATCATCCATGTAGAGGTCTAGACAATGGGTATTAGTATAATTAAGCAAATTATCCAAGGAGCAAGGTTCGACCTCCCGTGCCAAAATTTGACCACATGCAAAGCATAAAATTTAGGTTTCTAACTAAGACGACCCTGACGACATGTCGACAGTTACCTGCTACACCACCACCACAAACCCCAGGTCGTCATGGTGGGCCATATGGGCCACGATCGACGATTCAAATATAAATTTTTGTCTTTACATTTAACACCAATTCGCAAAATTTGACAATCACGGAATCTGCAAAATCGTGACATAGGCCCCACCGCAGTGTGCGTGCACCCGTGCGTTAGCAAGCAAGGGTAGGTTGGTTAGCTAGGGTTAGGGTTAGGGTTTAGGGTTAGGTAGGGTTGTATTTATGGTTAAATTGGCCGTTAGGGGACATCTCCGAGAAGAAAGAGAGGACGAAAGATGCTATGCTGTGGAAATCGGCCCCACCGCTGTATCAATTTCGCGTAAACGCCATTTGGTGGGGCCGTATTCACGAGTAATAAGAGGGAAAAATGCTTGCCAGAATCTGGCAAGCAAATAATTTAAAAGCCACCCTTTTTTCTCCTCACATTTTCTATCCAACAAACCCATGAAATCACGCATACTCAATCTCAAACCAGGGACTGTTTAGCGATGTAACAATTTCAACCTTACTGTCGAACACTTAGTGCCTATTGCATATTGCGATGCAACACCAACACACATTGTCATTGCTATCGAAGAAAGTTCGTTTATATTCCAATACAATGTGCGTCTAAATGTTCTGTGGTGACAAAGGCGAATTTTTGACAGTAAAAGAAGCGGCAGCAGAAGAAACTGCCTGCTGCATGCCATTTTCTGCTCGCGGGATTAGCCCGACGAGACGCGCGACGCCGTTAGTACGCTGTGCGAATCTCTACGTACAGCGACTGGGCTGTGTATACTCGCGGGAATGCCGTGGCGGCGTGGTGTGTACCCGCGCTGCAGTATGCATCCATCGGACTAGCAATGGCCGCGCACACACAGCGCATCTGCACACATGTGATTGTCATGTCATGTATGGATTGCATGCACAGAATACATACTACTGTACAGAATATCATAGCAGCAGCATGATGTACGGTGAATGACGGTACGGTGCTTACAGGGCCAGGGTAAGGGAAACTTGCCGAAACTTTTACAAATTATGTTTACGAACCAAAAGAAAATGAAATTGCTTGAATAAAACCAGGGCTCGACACTAACTTTATTTTTCGGTGGCCCAATGGGGCCACCAAAATCATCAATTTCACATTTTTGGTGGCCCGAAAAAAAAAACATTGATAAAAGTCCATTTTTTTTTTTAATAAGTCGCACACTCACTGCATGCATTTATGCATTTCCGGCGAAAAAAAAAAAAAAATTATTGACACACTTTTCAAAAGATTTTGGTGGCCCGAGGTGGGCCACCAAATTTGCCCTTTTCTGAAATTTGGTGGCCCGACTTTCATTTTTGGTGGCCCCGGGCCACCGTTAGTGTCGAGCCCTGAAAACATAGGCAAAAATCGTTTCAGTATTTTAGGGGGTGCGTCAAATGTACCGAGGATGTCCGTCAAAAAAGTGACCGAGGTGTGGACGTGTGCGTCACTTTCAACGTGTTATCCGTCAAAAAAGTGACTGTGGTGTTCGTCACTAGTACTATAGTAGCGTTTTGTCCGTCAAAAACCCTGTGTGGTCAGTCAAAAAATGACCATGACGCACCCATGTCCGGGGGTAGTGGGGTGCGTCATTACATTGACAAGTGCATTACCTACCGATGAACGCCACACGGTGGGGCTGAATTCACGAGTAATTTTATATTAGAAAAATAGGCGAGCCGCCGTAGTAACTGTTAATAGTGTTACTATGTTAGTACGGACACGCAGTGGTGGGGCTGGGGCCTATTTCACGAGTATGCCACGGAATCACGCGCACGGCCGCACGCACACGGTGCACGGGGTTACACTGACACGCCACTGCACTGTTTGATCTTTCACTGTTCTTTAAAAACAATGCCCAATGGCAATGCATTATTGCCATTGCCAGCATTGGCAATTGGATTCAGTGTTGACAACATTTTACGTGTTGAGAGTAACATTTAACCGTTTGATGCTGAATGTTCAGAGTTAGTGGTGTGTGCTTCAGGAAACTGGTTAACCAAAGCTGAAGAGTAAAGGTAAAGCCAAAGGTAACTAACGTTAAAGAGTAGGACAATCGACAACGAATATGTCGCTGCATGAACGTAAACCATACACCGATAACAAGGAATGGGACTGTTCACTTAGTTCTCGTGCGCCTCATCATAAACACTTCAGATTTCGACGGTTATGATAGCATACTTACTTTTTCTGCAATCAATCATTCGCTGCTTTAATAAACTGGTCATGTACTGTCATGTACTACACTTTAGATTTCTCAGGCGATATTTTCGTTGTTCTGTCTCTGTTGGGACTCTTGACTTTTTGTGCCTCGAAAGTGACACACAAAACAGACTGCGCGGATGCGACCGCGACCGTGGAAATCAAATTTGGTACAAGTTTGCTTACTTCGATAGCCGAGCAGTGATTGGTCACATTCTGATGACGTCATGACTGTATTACATGTAGTGACTTTATGCGGACGAGTTCTGTGGTTGGTGCGCAAGACTTCGGGACAGAGTACTAGTACGATTGGCATCAAAGAGCTTTTCCCCAGTAAGGGGAGAGAAAAATCTCTTTGGTTGGCATCGAGTATTGTTTTGGCAGCCATTGTTTTGATGCATGCTTTTATGTGTTTGGTAAATCGCTTATAGGAAAGATAATTAACACGGAGTATTTACGACGTCATCATCATTCAATTTTGGCGAGTGTGAAACTCTCCTCCCCCCTCTCTCTCGTCCTATCTGATATCTTTCTTTCTTTTTCTTTCTTTCTTCCTTTTTCTTTCTTTCTTCCTTTCTTCCTTCCTTCCTTTCTTTCTTTCTCTCTCTTTCTTTTGTCTTTGTTTCTTTCTTTTTTCTCTCACTCTAGCTCTATACCTCCCTTTGTTTCAAGGTTGTGTGTGCATGATGTATATAGCTGAATACTCGATGATAGCGGGACGGGGGACAAAAGACAACTGGTTGCACAAGATTCCATCCATATTCAAACAAAACTTTGCATATGCAGCTATACCATGTTAATTGCACGGCATGATAGATGGAGTTTATATACTTGTGAGAGTTGTTCAAAAAACAATTGAAAACTCACTTATATCGTTTAGCTTACAATGTGCAGTAATTTTCAGTAGTGTACTAGAATTAGACCGTTATATGTAGTTTTTCCACTTTTCAGTCGTAACTTTGTTTCATTATGTAAAGCGCTTTGAGAATCTATTTTGTGTTGAATCACACTATATAAGAACATTATATTATTTATCATTATTATTATTATTATTATTATTATTATTATTAATATTATTATTATTATTATTATTATTATTATTATTATTATTATTATTATTATTATTATTATTATTATTATTATTATTATTATTATTATTATCATCATCATTATTATTACTATTATCATTGTTATTATTATATAGATGTTCATTGTTATGAGTTTTGCGGTTTATTTGTTTGCTTGTTTGTCTTTATCTCCATGTATCTGTTCCTGTCTTGTTTGCATTACTAGTATCATGCACTTTACTTAAACACTACATAAATGAAATGATTTATAGGCCCTATATTCACAAAGTCAGGCTAGGTGCTTTGTCTATGGAAATAGGGTACAAAGAGATTTAGTATGTAACCAACCAACCAAACAGCCTTAACAAACCAACCAATCAACAAACCAACCAACAAACAAGCAATATAGAGAAAATCAAAGAACAAAGTAAATAAATAAGCTAAGATAAGGCAAGACATAATTATTTTCACATGAACAGGCCTTTCTCCTATTCTCTTCTAATCTCTTTATCTTTCCACTCACTTCCATAATGAGCTAACAAAGTTCACATTCTTTCATTCTGCACCAGGCATATTATATCCTCATACAATACATCTTCTTCTTCTTTTTTTGTGCAGGACCAAGTTTTTGGAAGCAAAAAATGCATGAAGTCTGGTGGCATCTAGATGAGAATTAGACATGCAGCTTTATTTGATTTTCAAATAATATTGCATTACAATTTGTATGTTTTTTTGTGTGACTTTGTTATCAGTTTATTTGCATTTACTTGATGTTAAAGGGATGGTATAGTTTTGGTTGAGATTGGGCTTCAGGTATCATTTTGTGTGTGTGTGTTTGTGTGTGTGTGTGTGATAATGAGAAACCATTTATGAAATAGTAAAGAGAATACTATTCCAAGAGGAATTCGGTTAATTTTATGAAAATTAGTTTTGAAATGGCCGAGATATCCAAAAGGAAATACATGCACTAATACTGCTAATACGGACAGTGTGATTTTGCTACACCACGCATTTCCCATAGACGCTTGCCCGAGTATACTCGGGACTCGTCCTCAATGGGTTAATAAAAGGTGGGCCCCACCTTTTCCCAGGACCACTTTGTCTTATATATATATCAGCCATTTCAAATCCGATTATCACCAAACAAACCTTTGAATTCCTCTTAGAATGTATTATGCCCATTAATATTTTATGAGTAGTTTCTAATTATCGTATCTTGCAAAAAAGTTAAAATCTGAATCACCATCTCAACCAAAACTACACCATCCCTTTAATTACATGTATCATGCCCATGCTAGTGGATAATCTCTGTCAATTAATTAATTTATTAATTAATCAATTGATTCATTAATTCTGCATTCATTCATTCATTCATTTTCTCATTTCCAGCAACAGAAACATATAAATATTTTACAGAAAGAGTAGGTTTGCAAAATACATGTATTGTAAGTAGTACAAGTGTATACGGAAATCCTGAAAATGAGGAGGAAAGCTAAAAAGCAGTGCTTGTAGGGTGCACTGCATGTGCTGCAGTCCAATACTTCCTCTCAAACTCTCCTTCTTTCATTCCTTCTATCTTTCTCTAACCATCCCTTCCCAATCTCGTTTGTCCTGTGTATATCTTCATTTTTCCTGAGCACTCATGTACCTATGTGTGCATATAATTCCCTTTACAATTCCAATTTTCCTCATATGGACTTTGTCAAGGGGGAATTGCGGTCATTGGTAATGACTGAGAATATTTTATGCATACATTTAGAGCACTGAGGTGATGACGTCATCAGAGACTCCAACTTTCCCGTTTTCGACGGGAGATCTCCCGCCGAAAGCCCATTTTTGCACAATCTCCCGTTCTCCCGTTTGAGATTTGATTTCTCCCGCCCTGGCGCTCTGTGTCTCCCGGTGGAAAGGATTTCTTACTTATTTCTATCGTATGTTGAAAAAATGAGCCTTAGATAGCACCAGAGAACATCTAGAATCCTAGGAAATTCGTGCTTCGCACACATCAACTTGGAGTCTCCCGTTTGCTAGGGGTTTCGGGCGGGAGAATCTCCAGATCAGAAGGAGCCTGGGGTTGGAGTCTCTGTGTCATTCCCTCAAATAATTTGCATATTATGTGAAACATGAGAAACTAACTTAGTAAATATCTGTTCATTTCTACATGTATGAAGGGGGAAAGAGTAATTCACATTTTTATGTAAGAATAATAAAGCAGTAGAGATGTACATTTTCCAGTTTTTATCCTTTATTTCCATTTAGAGAGACTCTACAATTTCTATGGCAAAAAAAAAATAAATAAATAAAGATACAAATTACCCCCATCGCAGATCCAATCGTAAAACATCTGAATTCCCTTTATCCAAATGAATGGGTGATTATTAGATTATCAAATGATCAGTCACCTACACTTTCCAAGTCCACCATTACACATCTAAGACCTAAATCATCCGATGTTTATTTGTGAATAAAACCAGTAAATCTAAGATTTGTCGCAATATTTCACATCAATATCAAAAGTGATATTTATGCATAAAATAAACTAAATATGCGCATATCAGAATTCTGACTGTAATATCACGTCAAATGAGTGGATCGCCTTTATGAAAATATCCATACAGAGCACAAATGTGGTATGCACACACGGTTGCACCAATTGTTTGTTTTAACAGAGGTCACATTTATGCCCAACATAAATATGAAAGTAACAAGTGCATTTCTTTAAATCAATAAAATCACATCATACTACATTCAAATTTGTGTAATTTTAAAGTGCAATCTTACTTCCAAAACATTGACATTTGTCAAATATCACCACTTTATGAAATGCTTTATAAAAATCTTTCAAAATCCTATGATGATGTAAATCGACACACTTTTGGTACTAAAAATATAACTCTATCATATCAAGGCTTACCTTGCCATATTTCAAAATAAAATTTAGATGACTACATATCGTCTTATATTTCAAAAGCTCTCATAAAGTACTGAATATCAGTGTGGATCCTTTTGATGAAGCTAAAACAGAAGACAGGGCATATTCCTGATCAATTTGAAAAGATAATTTCTTTGATGTACATAAATTCTGCTCCGAAAATATTTTCTCTTGAAAGACAATGGTAATTACCAGAGAAATTGAGATATAAGTCAAACCTAAACAGTACTTTGTTATAGTAGCCACATTTACACAGCATATTAGCTTGTCTTTAAAAACTACACCACTACTTGCACTTGTAAATGTACATAAACACATCCATTAGCAGTAATCTTTATAAAACAGGGAAACCTTAATATAATGAGCTCACTTACAATGAGGTACTGCTTTTAACAAGGTGAATTCAGTGATTCTGATTTTAGAGGACTGTAATGAGCAAGTAACATTTTTTTTCCCCCGTATGTTTACAAGCAGGTATCAGGTATAACAACGTAAATTCAGCAGTCCTAGTCATCTTGTCTAAACAGGGTTTCCTGTTTATGCATTTACTTTCTTCTACACACTTCACATCAGAATTGTAGTTTATACCAACTACAGCATACATCCTATTAGCTCAAAAACCCTAGTTTACATCACGTCACATTTCAAAGAGCCTGTTGGTAAGAACTGAGTGAAATGCAACATTCAGATCACACTTCAAACTAAACCAAAAATGTAAACTTTGTATAGCTTTCAGTTTTGTATTATAAACATTAAATTTTCAAAATCATTCAGGCCACTTATCTCTTTGACATGAAAGTGCAATCCTTCACCGCACATAAATCCAAAAGAAAATGACAAATTTAAATATCTTTTACATCTCTTCTTTTTTTGTAATCATCTGAGCACAGCACTAAATTAATTTAACAAAAAAGTTGAGATGTTTGGGTCATGTGATGCAATTCTCAACACTTCCAGAATACTTCATTTCAACATTAATGGGCAATGGAATTTTTCACTCACTTCATTACACTGCTACATGACTACAACACGGCAAAGGATTAGATACTTCAGTAACTCAATTATGATATTTACAACAGAGGTATAGTTATTAAATGACGAAAAAAGGCAATCCAGCTAAATGTCAGTTGTTTGACATTTGAACTGAATATGACTCTACTTAAAGCAAGCATTTTAAATCAATACAAATATACATAACATAAATGCTGTGAGTTCTGTGAGTACATATTTCTTGCTGAAAAAAAAAGTGTTTAAGTATAATCTGTTGAGCTCTACTCATGTAAAAGAGTTCAGTAAACTACTCCAAAGAGAAGTTAGCAAACATATTCAAAGTGTATTTCAAAAGATGATGACATAACATTTGCTCCTGTGACAATTGATGTAGTCTTTTTTTCTCCAAGGATCTATGGATAGGGTTGTGATAGGGGTTTAGGTTTAGTTTGATATTAGGATTAGGGTAAGAGTGAGGTTTGTGGGTAGAATTTATGTTTGGCTTAGTGCACAGACATTCCATGGGAGCAACTGCCACGGGAGAAAATGTTGTGGAACCGTAACAAATATATGCAATTTTGTAATTTATTTATAACCTGTTTATGGCAATTTTGTCTCATTTATGTGAAGCTCACTTCAAGAAAACAAAACTGATAATACACACTGTCTTCTATCATTTGTGAAGTCTAAAACGAAATTTTATACATTGAACAACTGAAATTATAGAAATTCAAAAACTATAATTAAATCTTACATATACATCTTGTATCATAACCCTTTATATGACCCAAAGTGGACAAAAGGAAAGACAGATGGTTGGCTGGAAAAAATGGACGGATGAAGACACAACAAAACTAAAATACCTTTAACAACTAAAATATCTATAACACAAAGACATGGAGGAAAAAGAAAAAGAAAGGATAGCCTCAGGAATACAATTAGCTCACAGCTAAAAACAAAAACAAAAGGTATGTGTATATGTAGGACTGCACAGAAAAAACAGCACACACACACACACACACACAAAATTAAAATCAATGACAAACTAAAAATTACAGTCAGTGACAAAATAAAACTTATCACTGTTTACAAAAAAAGTCTATAAAAAGTTTAAAATGATGATGATGACAATGATCCACAGCATTTGTATGGCGCTAATCACTGCTTTCAAAAATAAAATCCCTGCCAATATTTTGCAGGTAGGAAAGTACTAGCAGGAATTACATTTCTTACAATATAAAAAAAGAACAAGAATGGGAATAAATGAACACATTAGAATGATGGGTGTTACATGACACACTACTTAGATGCTGAACTACAAGCATTAATCACTCATAATTTTATTGAATATTTACAAAAAAAAAAATTGAAGTTTTTATAACAAAATACATACACCAAGCTGATTTTGCACAATCTGATGTGGCAAATAAACAACACTTTATGAGGTCACTTAGTAAACAATGATCACTCCATCAAAAGAAAAAAAAAATGGCCCATTTACAAATGTTTGTTTCACCAACGAAAATATGTATCAAAGTCATGCACATGGAACAAATGAAATAAAACAAATCTATTCACTGCAAGATTACAAACTCTCGAATGGAATCTACCAAAATATGTATAATGTGCCTTGAATTGCATAACAAATAAAATTAAAGGAATGGAAATACACATCACAGATTTGTGATGGTTGAGTTCAGTCTAGGGCAGGGATAAATTTTTCTTCTATCAGAACAGCACAAATGGATTCACAGCTTTTGGAGTAACTTCAAAGTTCATACTGACAGAATTAAATTGAGTCAGAGCATGTCTGCTGTGATAATTGGTTGCCTTAACTTCTCATTCTCTTAGGCCCAAATACACGAATGAAGGTGGTTTAATTTAGACAGCTACGGTTTATGCAAATTTCTTCTGTGTAAATACGTGGGTCAAAGGGTATGCCTATTTCATATTTACCATATTTTAGTCCACGGACTAGATTCAACCCATGTCCTAAAATCTAAACCACCTTTGTGAATTCGGACCTTAGAGTAAAACTAGTATGAAATAATCCTTTCTCATTAAGACTTTTACTTTGAGTTCATGTAGCAGGAACCAGTCTGAAATGATCATAGATTAACTTAAGACTGTTTACTCTAAACTATTTATGGCATAGGAACCAGTATGAAATGACCCTCACTTACTCAAACAAGTACTTTAAATTCTGAGCTCCACATGTGGTACAAATCAGTATGAAATGATCAAAGACTGGTTTCAGATTGTTCATTCTAACCTCTTCATGGAATAGGAACCAGTATAAAAAATGATCTTAGGGCATCTTTATATTTTAATGGTCTGAGACGAGTGTGAAGTGGTCCAAGGGTGCGTTCAGACTTTCATCTCAGAGCTCCAGACCGAGCAGGGACCGGTGTGACGCGGCCAGTCCGTGGACTGACACTGGGGACTGCAGTAGGACTGACGTTTGCACAGTGAGCAGTGGAATTGGCCAACCAGACCGCACACACACAGCTCACTGGCATCTGTGAGGTAGGAAGGAGGTGTTACAGCAGGAAAATGGGCCAGAGATAGAATGGAAGTAGAAAGGTTAGAATAGATAAAAAATAGAAACAAATCAAAGTAGAATAGAAAGACAAACAAACAGACAGACAGATAACCAAGAACATGCAGGGAGATTAATTAAAGAGACAGAAAAAGGAAGTGAGAGAAAATATCATCAAAAAATCATTTAATTTGAATGAAGGAACATGATATACTGTTTTTGATGTCAGGAAAATTGAAGGCATGCATGCTTCAACCTTGTAGTTTTCTGTCTCTCAGTATCTATACACAGTTGAACCTCTCTTATCCGGCCTCCCTTTATCCGGATCTCTCTATTATACGGACGCAATCTCGCCGTGATTTTTTTTTTTCTTTTTTTCTAATTATGGGAGGAAAAGGGGATTCCCAACTCCTTGAGATCTATTACACAAACACAATGAATTACATATACTTGATGCATTTCTTAATAATTATTTAGGTAAATCATCCCAAGAATTTATAAAAGAAAATGATTTCATTCTTGTAAACACGAACCTCTTTTTTGGGGTCTGTTACTGAGTGTAACAATGAAAAGGTTGCAGTATACACATTACTACATGTGGTACTACAATGGGCTACATCAGTACATGTGTATGTATATGTACATGTATAAAGCATTGAGTCTCCCGTATCCGGCCAAATCCCTTATCCGGATGAGCCTCCGTCCCGACTTGTCCGGATACAAGAGGTTCAACTGTAGAAGCATCCTGAATGGATCTGACTGAGGTTATTTGAATTTAAGACATGCCACTTGCTTTTAACTCATCTACACTGAGCATCCTGTCACACACGTGAATCTAGCCCTTGATGTTGCAAAAAAAAAAAAAAAAAAATTCCACTTTCACGCAAATGCAAATATAAACATATCCAAACATACACACTAAAAACAAAAACTGTGAAATTCCTGTGGAGTACATGTAGAATACTCATGGTTTTTTCATCATCTCAAATTTGCAAATGTTTTATGCTGCTATTGTTCTGGTGTTACAGTACTTCATCTAATTTCTTTGCATTGCTATGGCAACACATCTCACCTTGCTCAGAGTGCCAGCGGACAAGGATGATGCGGGCGCATCCATAGCCCTCAGACACAGAGACCCGTTTCTCTTCAGGTGTCTGGTAGTCTTCCAGATTTTCTGCCTTCAGGAACACAAATGCCTTCTCTTGGAGCTATGGAGAGTGAGAGATGAGGTATATGAATACAAAGATTTTCATTGATATGTTTCAAATTGAAAATATAATTTAACAAGAGACACACTCTGAGAGTAGAACTCTGCCAAGCAGGTCATTTTCACCACTGAACTTGCTTTTCCAGAAAGATCAGTGATTTCCACCCATACTTATGCATGCTGAAAATTGCCTGATTTCCCATTATAGAAGCGATGTGCCTTGCCCTAGTAGAAATGTCAAAAATGAGCAACTTGAACTCTCTAGTTCATTGACCCTACCTGCCAAAATATAAAAAATCCTTCATAAAAATCCATAAAAATTCCCGGATCACTACCAAATTTTAACCATCTGTTCCTTGAGTCATTCTCAACCTTTTCTATAAGTTTCATCTAAATCCATTTACAACTTTTTGAAATATTGTGCATACAGGTAAACAAACAAACCAACCAACAAATGCCAATGAAAACATAGCCTCCTCCCTTGGCGGAGGTAAAAATTCTCATACCATTACCTCAAACATATAAAGCATACAGGAAGACATGTAGTTCTGTGAATTGTAAAATTTACATGAGAATACAAGAATGGCAGTGGAAAGTTTAGAGTATGTTACCTTAGGAGGAAGGGCATGGGACTTCTTGATGTCCATCCTCAAGTCACTGAGAGTGCCCACCAGATTGGCCTCAACGTCTCCAAGCTTCTGGAAAGTTCCATCGGGATTCTTGATGTTGATCGGCATGGAGGTGCGGTCCTCGACATCTGAACACAAACCGCACAACGGCATAGTGTCATTAGCATTCATAATATCAAATGGATAATCTCTTACCTCTCTTATGAGTTTACAACATGTGCTACGACAATGAATACACGTTCTCATGATATGCATGTGATCAATATGCACAATTTGGAAAAAACAAATATCAACACCAATGCGGTGACTAATATGCTTTAACTGTTTCTCACTTTGTGTCCATCCAAAGTTTTGTCAGTTACATCTTAATTGATCTTCATCCCACTTTGCCAAAGTGTGCATGATAATCCATACAAGGCAAGTGCCATAATGTGTCTCGCCCATTCGCGAATGGGATATAACAGACAAAAAAAAAAGAGATATAACAGATAAAAAGAGATATAAAAGGGTAAAAATTTATGGCAAAAAAGAAAAGTGCCATAAAAACTTAACATTGGGCCCCTAAAGTTCGTTGACCCCTGCCTGTGACCTTTGACCTTGTGGTGACCATCCACTCCCCAAGGAACATCTACCATCCAAGTTTGGTCACAAACGGACCTATGGATCAAAAGTTATGACCCATAATAGAAACGCGTCATAAAAACTGAACATTGGGCTCTAAAAGTTTGTTGAGCCCTGCCTGTGACCTTTGACCTTGTGGTGACCATCCACTCCCCAAGGGACATCTACCATCCAAGTTTGGTCACAAATGGACCTATGGATCAAAAGTTATGACCCATAATAGAAACGTGCCATAAAAACTTAACATTGGGCTCTAAGAGTTCGTTGACCCCTGCTTGTGACCTTTGACCTTGCGGTGACCATCCACTCCCCAAGGAACATCTACAATCAAAGTTTGGTCACAAATGGAGTTATGGATTAAAAGTTATGACCCACAATAGAAACGCGCCATAAAAACTTAACATTGGGCCCTAAAGTTCATTGACCCCTGCCTGTGAGCTTTGACCTTGAGGTGACCTTCATATCTGGCAAAATGTGAAACTTTGTATGACCCCTCTTCCCTCGAAGTTTGATTACAATTGAAGCCAAGAGTAAAGAGTTATTGAAGTTTTTGTAGCGTTACGGACAGACGATGGACGGACAGACGGACGGATGGACGGACGGACGGAGGGACGGACGACGGACAGAAGACGGACAGACAGACGCCACAGGCAATCCTTTAGTCTCCCCTCACCTTTGGTGGGCTCGACAAAAATCAAATATTTTTAAGGTACCCATTTTTAAATTCCTGCTAAGTCTTGCAGACAATGACAAAACTCTGGAAAAGTGACATAACTTGCTTTAATAAAACTTGACTTTCCTGGGGGGCATTTCATGAAGCGCTTTGTCAGATATTTCGTCTTACAATTAAAATGTTAAAAGCTACTGAAATCCTTGCATCTGGGGGGTGTTTCATGAAACTTTTTGTCGGTGAATTACACTGACAACTGTTAAAAGCTACTGAAATCCTTGCGTCTGAATGGCCGATAGCAAATTTGTCGGTGAAAACCTCTGACGAACTCGTTGATGAAACGCCCCCCCCCCCCCCCCCCTATTGGTTGAGAGCAAATTTGTCCGACAAGATGTCGGACAAAAATGCTTCATGAAATGCCCCCCTGGATTGGCAAACAAAGTTATTAGATACTGTAAAAGTGGATATTTTCGCGCGACTAATTTTTCACGCTTGGCCGGATAAGAAGAGTTTCGCATGTTTTTAATTTCGCGGAATCAAGACACCAAGTACAGGAACATATGGCAAGTAAAAATATTTGCATGCTTTTATTTTCGCGCTAGTTTCTGGTCACGCGAAATGCGTGAAAATTTCAGCACAGCGAAAATTTCCACTTTTACAGTAGTTAAACTTTCTCTTTAAAGTTTAAGTAAGAGCTATCATTCTCTATAACAAGGTGATTTGGCAGATCCAATATTTGTATATTTCTTTGCTTTTGTACCCTGGCATAGAGATAAGTCTGATTTTAGGTCCTCCTCACAAGGAGGTTGCTGGTTCCCTTGTACCTTTTTCAATCTGGCCCTCAGTGAAGCCTGGTGGCAAGGCGGTGACCTCCACCTCTGGGGTACGTCTGGGGCTGTTGGAGTAGGTGCTCCTGGTAGAGGCTCGGTCCTCATCTCTGACCAACTGTAAACTCTTGTTCATTATTCTGCAACATGGATTTTGGAAGAAGAAAAATCACTGAAAATGAAAATCTCCATTAGGGATGGTTTAATCATAATTTTTTTTTTCCATGATTCTGCAATTCAGATTTGAGTATATGTAAATGTTTATGTTAAACAGAAATATCATCAGGTAGACCTATCTTCCAGTTGAGCTCTGAGCAATTTTACTTTCAATAAACAAGTCCACTGTGAAGTTTTGTCAGACTCGGACCATTGCCAACCAAAGAGTGCTTTATGATGAAACATTACAAAATCAAAACTGTAAACAGAAACTGCATCATTGGATGACATAAAAGGTGTTAATTAACATGTTGATATATTATTTACTTGTTATGCAAAAAAAAAAAAATAAATAATGATCAGAATCTGGATATGGTTATAGTTGACAATCATAAATCATACTTTCAAGAACTTGAATATGAAACGCCACAGAAGCAAGAGCTTGTGAGTCTGCATGAATCTTGCACCTTTTAAAAAAGTGAATAATTTGGTAAATTATAGATAGTGAATATTGATCACTGATTATGAATGTTACTAGATGAAATTCAATGGTATAAGCAGACTGTGAGAGCAGTGATGATGGTAACTTCCCTGGCTAAGGCACTGGTAAAAAAGAGGCATTTTGGTGAGTATGAAATTCCTCAATGAACATGATTAAATAGTTGTGTTAAAGCTTCAGAAGATATATCTATATCTACACCAAAGTTGTAAGATAGCTCTAAGAATAAAGTTTATTGAGTAAAAAGAGCCTAAAAATTTTCCACAGAAGCGCTTCCAGTAGAACCTACTACAGGTACCTGGTTCCAGAGTCAAGACAAGCCTCAATGTTATAAATGTGAATGATGCCATTGATTAAACATGACAATGCTGTAACAGTTATCGCTTCACTATATTTCTACTTACTGCATGAACCAAGACGCACAAATGTTACACAAGAATACACATATATATACAATTGTAGGCTGAGAAACAGGAGTCTGTCTCACAAACGGTTTTAACACACTGTATTTTACTGTAATCACAATTAAGATGACAATGACTTCATATCAGTGGTTGCCATGGAGATGTTATAGTAACCGTATAAGTAACTCTGTCTATATATCTGCCTGTATTAAGGCAGCTACTTTGTTTTGATTTCTTTCTCTCTCTCTCTCTCTCTCTCTTTTTTTTTTTTTTGGGGGGGGTCTTTTATATATCTAAAAAGTTAGGACAGGATTTATACAAAATATTTTAAATGCCCATTGGTCCATTAATTATGACTATCAAAAAATGGACAGAAAATTTAATTTTGGTGGTGATCTGGGTTGTAATCTAGATCCAGATCCATTTGTTCGGTAAAGGATGTGCACAGTTCTGTGACAGCAGTGACGTAGGCTTTAGTATAGAAGTCTGCTCACTCCTGAGAGCTTCTAGCTTGAGTTACAGAGTTGTTTCATAGGGTGCGTTCGAGCGCTCTAAAGCGAACCAAAGCAAACTGAACTAAAGCGTACCGTACCGTACCATGCCAATTTTGGAGCGTTCGAGCGCTCTGTGGAGAAAGCGTACTCACAAGTTATTTTTAGAAAGGTCACGCTCGTTTGTAGCAAGAATGTCATTCACCCCTGGCGCTTGAACTACTTACAGCTGTCCAGAACAAAGAGAATGATGTTTTTGCATTGTGACGTATGCGCATGATACGCGCATGCTTTACAACGAACTTTTGGTACGCTTTGGTACGCTTTTGGAGCACATCGGGAAGTGGTCCACTTTTGGCTCGGTACAGTACGGTACGGTACACTTTAGGAGCGTTCGAACGCTCCTCTGGCGCAGATACGGTACGGTACAGTTCGCTTTAGGAGAGCGCTCGAACGCACCCAGTGAGCCCTTTTAAACATCTGGCCGAAAAGTGCATTTAGAATATTTGTAGGCTCGATGTGGTAATATCGTAATAGCCTTTCTGTTCTAAAGCAACTTTGATTACATCTACATAGAATATAAACAAAGCCACAAAACTGCTTCAAAAGCTCCAATAAACCACCTGCCACTGACACACAAAAGACTTCTTGATTGGGTATAGTAGGGAAGAGAGAACATTATAGCACATTGACGGCACATAATCACAATTTTTGGTCACCACACAAACATAAACCTGTAGAAAATGGAAATTTACACAGCATGGAAATTTCACACATATCTTGTGACATGAAACTAGCACAAAAATAAAACACGCCAGTTCTTGCTAAATGCTTATTGCATTGGTTGTTTTTTTTTTTAATTCTTTTTAGTTTTCTTCATGTTTGCTAGTCTTGTGTGGTGTAATGTAGACCAGTTACCTTTTACCATAATATGTGCTGTCAAACTATTAACTGTCATGGCAGCGGTGAGCTGTTTAGAGTGCATGTTTGATTGTATCGTCTGCAAAATTAAAATTATGCATAATTCTGTTCGAATCCCCCCCCCCCTCACCAAATCATCTTGCGAAAATTCCCACTTTTACAGCACATCTCAATCATTTGCAGATACAATCATTGTTATGTCGAGGGACATTATCTGAAGATGCTAATTAGCAATGACATATGGCATACTGTGATTGACCTGTAAGCCTAAGGGGATTTGCTGATGTTTAAACCTCAAAGAAACATGGATCAGGAGAATATGGAATAAAATGGCATCTACATGGGATGCAAAGATTTTGTATATAGGTGGAATAACTGATATTTGATTAAATCTGATGGAACAGCCAGTAGAAAAAATAAATATGTATGCTTGTAAATGAACATTCATATACATGAGTAAACACCATACATATAAGATACATAATATTGCACATATATACACATACTACACTTACATATTATGTTATACACTATATAGCAAGATACATATGTTTGCATATATATATATATATATATATATACACATAATACACTTACATACTATGTTATACACTATATAACATGACAAATTACATTGTAAAATGTACATAATAACATTGCAAAATAATACAAATTTCAAAACTAAGAACAGAAGACTATATCAATCTTTTTCTTGTTTTTTCATTTGGACGAATATTGTGCAGTAGAACAATTACATGATTGCTGTTAAATACATGCAATTACTATCATGATGTCTAATTATTGATTTTTGTCTTCATCCAATATTACAATTTTGTAATTTGTTGAACAAATAAATTGAAATTGAAATTGAAATTAATTGAAATTAATTCTCATGCCCTTTTGTGACTTAAAGAATTAATTCAGAACTCACAATGATTTTCCAAAATGACAGGTACACTCGGATCAACTTGAGTTACAAACAGAGGAACACAATAATGGGTCAAGTCAAATGGCACAAACATCCGAGAGGAAGTTAACTGAATGTTGGGCAATTTGACTTCCACACAAAGATACATCATTGATGATTGTGCATAATCTGTCTAACACCTCACATCAAATCAGTGGTCAGCTGGTCAAAATATCCTCAAAATAAGCCATATGGCATATCTTACAATGACAATGAAAAACTAAGACATTAGAAAACGTATGACCTAAAGTAAAAGCTGCCAAGAATCTTGGCCCAGACCACCAGAAACCCCCCAAAATTGGTAGAATGATTTATATTCAGACATTGGAGTGATATTTTTTTTTCTTCAAATTTGAAATGAAGTTTTCTGCCATGATTTGAAGTGGAGACCCTCACCCAAGAAAACTTGGAAAACAAAGAAAACCTATTTCCCCCCCCCCCCCCCCCAGCTTTCCCCACCCATGGTTATTAGCCTTGGCATCATGCATAATGTCAATGGCATTTTTTTTTTCAGCTGGCCTACCAGGTTAATTTCCATTCCCATCCTTGTACGATGCATAATATATGTGGATACCTTAAAAATGCAATAATGTTGTTACACATGATCACATGTATTTGTTAATTTACGTTTTATGAAATTATTACAAATATGTTCTGTTCATACATTATATATGAAAAATGAAAAATAAAGTTGAATTGAATTGAATTGTTAATGCGTGCTTCATATACAACTGTAATGTGCATATGTAGGCAGCTAGACCACTGTGACTTATTTACGTTCACAACATGGAAAAACAAAACAAAACATGAGTTATGGAAAGTGTGGTACGTAAAATCATGACTTTTCATTGCAGCAGAGTAGTACAGATATATTAACCATTATAACATTGCATATCTTCATGAGAACAAGCATTCTGATACATCAAGAGAAATGAAAACGCATGATCTGTCGCCCGATTAAAATGCTTTATATCATTCAGCAGCAGTCCAGCGCTATCCCCTACAAACACCATACATGCCTGCAATACAGTAGAGGCAGCGAGACACCGCGTACATGGAAAGCGATACATAGAGCGCTAATTTAAAGGAAATTTTACCCTTCAGGTTTCTTTGGGGCCTTTGCCTGGGCACCTTTCTTTTTCCTGTTTGGAAAGAAATGTTAGTCAGAAATGAGGCATCATGCTGCCCAGGTCTTCATCATTGTAGAGCTAAATTGAAGGCAGCAGTGCGTACAACATCCCTAGAGTCATAAGAAATATATATTACAGACTGATCGTATTAATCTGTTATGAATTGTTAATCTTATCATTTCAAGTGAAATCATTCAGAAGACTTTTTTTTTCAACTGTCATTGAGTCATCCTTTTCTTTCATTCCATGAATACTTACTGAGATTTTGCTTTGATGCACCTGAAATGTATTCAATTCCAGTCACCATTCAGCATTCTATTTCTTAATCACACAAAAAGTATTAGGACATCTACAGTACAATCAGCATTCTCATCATTAATCAATTTTCCATCTCAATTCTAAATTCATGACATAAACAACACAATAAAATTCACAATATCTGCAGAACATTCCATTGCCACATCTCTGCATCTCTCTGCCCACATCGCTAAGAATCATCAGGCCCTCCCCTAGCAACCGTCTCCACCCATTCAATCATCAGGCCCTCCCATGGCAACCGTCTCCACCCACTCAATCATCAGACCCTCCCCTAGCAACCGTCTCCACCCTTCTCCACTCCACTCACCTGTCATCAAAGAGAAGGGAGGGGTCGCTGGGAGTGAGGAGGGTGGTCCTGCTACCGGTGGGTGAGTCCCTGGCATTCTTCCCCCTATCTTCCTTGGTGACCTCTACCTTGAAAGATGTGTTCTCCATTCCCTCCACTCCTTCCACTCGGTGTAAGGGCACGACCTCCGCCTCTTTCACCTTTGCCCCTGTCCAACCAGAAACCATCCAACAGGGTGCATTCAGAAATGTTTCACTTCATTAGTGTTACAATTGGGGGGGAGGTTAATTACCTTAACCCATTCAGGATGGTTTTATTTTGCTATAATTTCCTTTTTTCCATAAACATTTTGCTGAGTATACTCAGGCCTCATCCTCAGAGGGTTAAAAATCTCTGTTCAAAAAAAAAACAACAACAACAACTATCAGGAGCATCTCAAAGTATTTCATATCTTTTATACCTAAAATACTGTGATAACTTTTCAGAATCTCTGGAATATTGAAATACTGATGTTTTCTTATGCATTCAGTGATTAAATTTCAAATGTTCCGCATTAACGAAGAAATGGTAATATATAAATATTGCCAAACGGGTTCAACAGTGATGCAAAAAATGACAGTAGGCATAAAAGTACAAGCATATAGATAATGAGTACAACCATTCATTTATTTTGGTCCAACTCATCGCAGATGGCATTGTGCTCCTTCAATGACAAATATCTCATCAGCAAATGATCAAATTCAGCTGAACCTACAGTAAATTTCCGTAGAGCAAAAAAGATGGAGTTAAAAGTTTCTAGCTCACAGGCAAGGGTGGGATTTATAAAGTCAAAGTGATGATAATCAATATCATTGGATCCCAATGAAAGAAAACAAAAGGCTAGCTCAGCTGTGGACACCTACCAGACTTCAGGCAGCATTTGAAAATGATGACGATGATTACGACCACCAGGAAGAGTACGACGAGGAGGACGACGATGACAATGGCCCACAGAGGAAAGGGAACAGAGGGAGCCTGAGAAAGACACATGGTGTCAAAAGAAACACAACAGTGACAAATTTTATGCATGTGAAAGCTTCAACAAACTAAAATAAAATCATCTTTCCAGTGCAATGCTTTAGATATGTTACCTGCAGTATGTCTTTCTACAAATGCATTACTCTTATATTCCTGAACTTTGGTTATATCTAGAAAAGACGCTATAATATTCAAATTTACAACATTAGCACAAACATCTACAACTCTCACAATGGCAATTAAATTTAAATTTTCACCCATATCCGCCAATCTACAGGATAATCTGTAGCACAAATAGCTGGATGATGTCATTTATAAGGCTTATTATAACTTGTGAACTCTTACCTGATATCTCAAAGTCCTTTGCATCACTTCCTGTTACTATTTCATTTGGATTCATATTCACTTTTGAGGTTTACAGCAGGCTGTTGACAGAATAGGTCTACATCTATGTGAGATCGAACAATGCTATATGTGCATGTACAGGCCTATTTTACTGTAGTCCCATCCATAGTGTTTATGAGTTTATAGACCACACTAGTCCGCAGAGTACAGATCTATAAGTTTTTATTCAATATTTCTTCATATTTGCAAGCATTATTCCCTATGAGTTATACACCATCAGAAAACTTACATTATAAAGATTTCAAAATTGATAATTGTTTTTCTGTAAAAAAGCTGGATATTTTTTATACATAGTTTCTTTGAATAAGCATTATGATTATCCATAAATATGTAAATCATATCTAAATATCAAAATCATATGACGTCACATAATTCATGATATGATGATGATTTACATCTTATACGAAAGACAATTATTTTCTCTTTCAACTGATATATAGTTTTCCATAGTTTTCTTTTCGTAAGTGTCGGTGGCATATCACCTTGAATTCGAGACAGCAAAGTTTCTAGTGAACATATGTGAAATAGCCTCCAGTACCAACAGCTCATAATCCGTATTACGTGACCGGCGGATATGGGTTAAGTCTTACAGCAATAAAATCAGCTTGAAAACAAGCAAATTGGTAATTGTATGACATTATGTTAGATATATTACAATGTCATGATTGGGTAGAAGAAGGTGTAAGAGAATGAGAAAGTAGAAAGGTAAGTCATCCTCAACACTTTCAGCCAATCAATAGTAAACCATTACCGGCAGAGAACAGCAAAGCAATAATGATTGGCATCTCTCTACAGATCGATGGCCTTCATGATAATAATGTCTACTAATAAATGCTGCCTCTCAAGGGGGTGCTGTGTTCAATAATAATAATGATAATGATGATGAGAATGATGATGATGATAACAATAATAATAATAATAATAATAATAATAATAATAATAATAATAATAATAATAATAATAATAATAATAATAATAATAATAATAATAATAATAATAATAATAATAATAACAATAATAATAATAATAATAATAATAATAATAATAATAATAATAATAATAATAATAATAATAATAATAATAATAATGATAATGTTAATGATAATAATGATAATGATAATAATAATAATAATAACGATGATAATACTACTAATGATAACAATAATAATAATAATGATAATGATAATAATAATAATGATAACAATGATAGTAATAATAATAATAATAATAATGATAATAATAATAATGATAATAATAATGATAATGATAATGATAATGTCTTCTTTATCCAGGGTGCCCTCTTCAGTGTTGACACTGCTCTACCAGAGGGCCTTGCGATTATCATTACCCCAGCGTTGCCAGGTACCAATTTATAAACCTGGGTCAAAAGAGACATAGTGGGTAAAAATATCTTGTCCAAGAACATATACAAGCACTTGGCGGCAAATCAAATTCCGGTCCTCTGTTTGGGAGTCTGGAGTCTTATTCACATGCCGCAGCGCCCCCATTGATTTCACTTCCAATCAATGACATATCAACCCCCTGGCACTGTACATTCTAATCAAATCTCCCCACAACATTATTCTGTGTTTGAGTGCATCTCCATCAGCTATGTTTCATTGCATCGTTTTACCTTCCTGGTGTACTCTTCTCCGTTCACCATGAGAACTGGGTCCGCCTCTAGCCGATGGCCGTCTATCGTCACGACAACGTCTCCATTCTGGAGGTCATCAAAGAGCTGCTCAATGGTGGCGTCTGTGTCACCGGTCATGTCAAAGGTCAGGAGGATGGATCCTGTCACAAGAAAACATAATTGTGTAGTCCCACATACTACGTCATCCTATTTAGTTTTAGAGGCACAATTTACCATTTGCAGATGAAACAGAAAATCGGCATTAGTGCTTTAAAATAGTTCTAAAATGTGAGTTAGGGATAGAAACAACCACTGTAAATATCTTGAATCAGTAGAATTAATGTTAAGAATTGCTAAATATACAAAATGTGAACAATAGTCGTAACAAACATTTACAGACTAAAACATCTACAGTTATGGTTTATCGAAAAAAATACTGATATCTCCTAGCTTATATTTTAGGTTTTATTGCGAAAATTTTATATAGTACATGTAGAATGTTTTGTGATAAAACTGACCTACACATAGGCATCAAATCAGATATCTCAAACATTTTTAAAATCACTGCTCCCAAAGGTAAACAGGACCTTTTAATAGACTGTGGAATTGGCAAAATCTATCCAGCATTGGTTAGACAAAAAAAAAAAAAAACTGTTCTGGTAAGTGACAAATGATGTCCTTGTAATTCGTTTTACAGATTTACTTTATATTTCCAATAGCCCTTATGGAGAAACAGTGGAAGTGTTCCCGCCAAATATGTTGAAAAAGAGTAGTTTATGGTTTCGCTGATTATTAAAATAAGGCATCAGCATTCTGTTACACTGAAATTTATTCCTGTAAGGTTGTTCCCGATTATCAAATGAGTATTGTATTTCTCAAAATACTTTTGGACTACCGGATACCTGGATTAAGCTGATATATATTCGAATCTAAACAATAGAACTTGTACATATGAGATGAATGAAATGGTTTAATAGATATTCATCAAGTTTATAGGATGTGTCAATTATATATCATTATGGAGGAACATGGTCAATATTGTCTCAAATGAAGGAAGAAGGTCTTGATAATTTTATTAGTACAGCCAGGGTAAATTTAACAGAAATATGATGAATGTTGCATGATAATCATCTCACCTTCTGAAAGCTCAAAGTCGGAAATGGTGACGTTGGTGTACCGGTAGGCCACTTTGTTCCTGAATATTACGATGAAAGTGCTTTCTTTTCCTTCGACGATAGAGTAGTCCGAGTCAAACCTGATCTGCACCTCAACAGCCTCTCCAGTGTGTGGGACTGAGGATCTGTCGACGACATCGAAGGGATCAAGCTGGACGGAGAAAGAGTAGTCATCCGTGCCACTGGCAACCACATCAACATTGAGGACATAGCCGTAGCCCGCTTCATCAATGACCAGATCGGGGAATGTTGCTTGACCAGTCGCAAGGTCCACTGTCACAGTTGTTTGACCGGAGATTTGACCCCTGTAGTATGATGGCTGGTACAGTGAAACTGTGGCAGTCCAGTTGTTGAAGCCCTGAATACATGGTTGACAATTAATGAAAGATTATTCATGGAATACAACACGAGTACATCTAGCTTATGAACATTCACATCATATCTATGAGAACATATTGTACCTACATATGTACAAGCAAATTCAGTAAAGCAATACATGGTATCCCTGCAGAAAACTTTATATTCACTAGAAACGATCAATCTGATGTACGTTGTTCAATTTAATGCCTATATGTCTATTTATTTTCCATTTCCTGCAAATCAGTTGCTTCTATTTCTGTTGAGCACTTTTTTTTTTTGCTCCCCTTGCCGTTTGACCTCTGACCTTTGATAAAAGCCAGACTTCTCATAAGTAAAGATCCCTCTTTTCTCCTGATCATCTCACACCTGGATATTACAGTGCAAGTATATACAAGTAATGTTCATCCATTGAAGACTAACCCCCCAAATACCTGGGCAGGCATCTATGAGAAATATGGGTTGTAACAAAATCAGCCCGTCCTCAATGGGTTAAAGGGTGTGTACAGTTCTGGTCGAGGCGAGGATTTAGCTTTTAACGTTTTGCAGATATTCAGAAACTACTCTATGAGATGTCAAAGAACATGTAATTCTAAGGGGTATCGAAAGTTTATTTGATGAAAATCGGTTTTGAAATGGCTGAGATATCAAAAAAACAAGGTGAAACAAAGAGAACCTAATAAAGTTGTGGCCTGTCGCCTTTTATCATTATCACTTTTTTGGATATCTCAGCCATTTGATAACCAATTTTCATCAAATAAGCGTTGAATCCTTCTTAAAATTATATGCTCTTTCATATTTCATAGAGGTTTCTCATTATCTCACTTAGGAATGTTCAAAACATGAATCCATCACCTCATCCAGTACTGTACAGTCCCTTTAATATCATGGCCCCATTTCATAAATGATGTTAGGATGGCAACTCTTGCTGGAATAGCAACTTCCTACAGCAACAGCCAATCAGGAAGCTGGATTCTTGTCATTACCATGACAATTGCCATTCCAGGAAGAGTTGATATTGTATCATCTTTTTATGAAATGGGCTTCATGATTTACGATAAGTCTTTGATAATGTTCATGCATGTACTGATGATAAAAATAATTTGCCATCTTCCAGACACTCACAGATTCATACAAATCGGTGGCAGCCTGGTTTGAAGCCATGTCCCTAATCTCCACCACCACTTCAAAAACCTCGTTGAGAATCTTGTCGCCTTCTCCGCCGTCAACCTCCACAGCGGTCAGCCTTCTGGGAGTGACCGTAAACTCTGCTGACCGGACGGACGACAGTGGAGAGACTTCCGGCCGGGTGATCGAGTACTCCAGCACGTAGCCACTACCCCGCTTGTCCACTGCCAGGTTGGTGAAATTGGCCCAGCCGTCCTGGAAAGGCAGGGTGATGTTGCCAAGGAGCTGACCAATGACCCCGTCTGGTTGCTGGACAATGGTAGCGGTCAGCAGCCATGGGCTTGACGAGTGACCAAGAGCTGTCACCAAGTTGCCCTATGGATATTGGGTTTCAACCAATTCAAACAAATAGTTCAGATCTAACAGACATTTTTTTTTATCCTTCTTCTGTTACTTAATTGATTAGATTTGCCTCACTATGCTTTCCATATATCTTCTTTAGGATGGATTTCATTAATTTGGATAAATAGCCAGTCCCTGCTGCATGTTATAAGGATTAAAATCTTCACTAACTGTCAGGCCAAAGCTTGGTGGTCTAGTGGATGAGAAACCTGTCCAGTGATAAGGAGGTTGTAGGTTTTATTCCTGCCTGAGGATGTATGGCCATTAATCTTTATAAATGGCTATATTACTAAACACTAATTCAATGCTTTTTTACATCAATGAAAGGCATATAAATTGTCGATCAGTTGCAATCACTTACAAACTGATATATTATGCAAGGAGCAATTTGATACCATAAGCAGAATCTTCGCCCAAAACTTCAAATGTAAATGGAAAATGAGAAATGTAGATATAGCTGCTGTACTGCATACAACATTCATTTTCTCTTTCCCGCTAGTACGACTTTAAACAGCATCTTTATATTCACCTTTTTGGAATACCAGTATTTTGCTTTTGCTGCACAGTTCATTTGAATTCAGTTTTACTCACTATAGTTACCAAAGATGTGGTAAAAGGAACCATTTTACTATGAATGGTATTTGGAATAGCATCTTGTTTTACAATGTGATGCTTTACCTCTTGATCCACCACTTTGATGCTTGGTTGCTGCGAGAGGGGTGCAAATTCACTCCCCTCTGCTGGCTCCCTAACAATGATGAGGGCAGTGGGGGTGAGGTAGACCACTGGCTGTCCGCTCTCAGCTTGTGCAGCGGCTTCCTCTGCAGCTTGTCTTTCAGCAAACCTGAAGAAAAAAAAGCACCTTGAATTTAACTGAATTTATTGGCATATTTTGCAACAAAATACAATACATATCACTGGGCAAACAATGTTTACCCACTGAAGACTAGTCCCGAGTACACTTGGGCGGGTGTCTATGGGAAATGTATGTTGTGGCAAAAGCAGCCCATCCTCAACAGGTTAAAACCATCACACTATGATTCAATACACAGAAACCAACTACAGAAGTAGATGCAATGATGTATGAGCAGGTGAATAATACAAGGTTACATTTAAATAGATGTCAGACAAAACAAAGCTTGAAGTCTATCGCAAATAAACGTGTGAAATATGACAAAATCAACTAAGGCACTGTTTGTAAGGTATCAGTCAGTTCCTACAGGTGACTGTGTCCTTAATAATTATTAATATATATATATCATCTGTAAGGATCTTAATAGCCCTTAACAGGTGTCTCTGATAACTTTCACCGTGCTATAAGTCTTGTACATTGCACATTTTACGATTTTCAATCATGACATTCATTGTGAGAGGGAACGAGAAGAGAAAATCTGGCACGATGCTCTTCCTAAATTTTCATTGCAAATATTCTGACAAAACCAAAACTCAACATTTGAGGAATGTGGTGCAGACACAAGGAAGAAAAAAAAATGGCACCTAAACTGCTATCATGCACAGGTTGTTTGTACTCTGACATCGGAAATAGCATCACATAGACAACCCATCATGCAGCAACGAAACATTTTCTGTCCATGATCTCCAAACTTTACTTTACGACGTTGCCAGTCTATAAAAGACATCTCTCCATTCGATTCATGCTCCATCGGACTCACGTTTCGTTGCCGCTGGATGGTCCTCCCGTCTCGTTGGTGGCACGGACTCCGCCCGTGGGGTCAACAGGTTCGGCTACGGGGTCCGTCATGGCCAGAGTGGAGATGGAGATGTTGAGGTCACCTCCGAGGTCACCTTCCTGGAACTTGTCCACCAAAGTCTCCTGGAGGCTGACCATTCTGTCGTAGTCCAAGTCATCGTCTGCAGTTCAAGAATGATGATTAAAGAATTCTAGACAGTCAAAATTCCTCTGAAAGACACTTAGTCACAACTTATGATATCTGACTCCACCGACATGATGATTTCGATAATGGCATCTGATAAGGGGTCGCATTAAGGAGAGAACTTCTACCTTGATGAGATAAAAATTCATATTCAAATTTGTATTTACTGAGGTGGAGCATGGGACAAAAATGTGGGAATCATCATGGTGCTTCGGTTACTTATTGCCTTTGCATTTTTGTTGTGAATAAAAATGAATGATTGACTGACTGACTGACTGAAGGAATGAATGAAATGGATGAATGAATGAACGGAAGGAATGAATGAATGAATGAATGAATGAATAAATGAATGAATAAAATGACTGAATGAACAAAAAATGAAATGAATGCACAAATAAATGAATGAATGAATGAATGGAATGACCGACTGACTGAATGAAATGAATGTATTAATGAATGAATGTATGACTGAATGAATGAATGAAATGGAATGAATGAATGCGTGAATGCATAAAGGAATGAAAGAAAGAAAGAAAGAAGAATGAATGAATGAATGAATGAATTCTTCATACCTCCTTGTGTTGGTGTAGCCCCTGTGGTATTGGAAGTGGTGGTGGTGTTGGCAGTGCCATTGACCGTGACGGGGTTGCTGATTTCGATGACCACCTCAGCCTGACCATCAGCTGCCCTGCGCCTCCTCCTGCTGTCTTCACGTACGATGTCCACGATGCGTATCTTGCTGGGATGGATGTTAAGCAGCGCTGCCAGATTCGCCCGCAGGTTTTCCTCGAAGAAGTCATCTATGCTAACTGCAGGGACGCCAAAGGTTACAGTGACAACTGGCACCGTCTTGATATCGACGCGCCCCGGTCCCGCCAGCACAAAGTACAGGATCTTGGTGTCCCGGTCGAAATAGTTCTCTCCGTTGAGGCGAGAGGTGGTGGAAGGTCGGAATTCACCTTCAGACTGGGGTTTTCTCAACTGAAGCTCCCCACCAACAAACTCACCATTGTTGGGGACAATGTAAATACCCCTGCTGTATACATCCAAGCGCTGTGGGTTGGCGTACCATATTCCGACCACTAGGCCCTGGAGTAGGATGAAACATGAAACACGGCAGGCTATAGTATTAATGTTCATAGATTTTTGGAGAAGTGATTGTCTACTCATGAATTTGTGTTTAACATCTTTCTCTAGCAACCATGACTTAACTTAGATAGTCTCCACGATCCATGAAATTATAACCTTTTAACCCTCTTTGTGCCATGGACTGTGGGCAGTGTACACCACAGTGGGGTTTACTGTACCAATAAGCACTCAAAACACACAGGGGGTTGAAACAAATAATCTGGTTGTTATACTGATACTACATGTCACTTTTCTAAAACCAAGAAAGGCATGTTTATCACCCACCTCATCCTGGGCTGCGTTGAGGAGGTAGAAGCGTAGATGCTGGGGGTTAGTGCCAGTGAAGTACACCTCGTACTCCTTGCCGGTAGCCACGATGGTATTAAAGGTGGAGATGCGCTCCTGGCAGGTGTAGCCCAGGCACCAGCCGTGGTCCTGGGGACCGTTGATCAGATCCACCTGCCCGTCTGCCAGCAGGGCGATGGGGGAGACACGCCTGGTCTCCGTGTCCGCATCCATACTCTCTATCAGCATCATGCGGTGGTCGTAACCATGACACTCGTAGGCGTTCCACGCCCCCCTCCACTGGCAATTGTCCGTATCCTGCCCAATGATACCTGAAGGGTAGAGAGAAGAGCTCAACAATTCAAGGGATTGCAGATACTGGTAGATGGAAGCAGTTTACTGGGGACACTTGAGCAATCTTTGTGGGTCTGGACGTCTGTCTGTGTAACTAGCTATGCTAAGAATCATTTCTTTTTAACGTAAAGATCAAATCAAATCAAATCAAATCACACCAAAAGTCATATCTTTTCATGCTCACCTTCCTCAAACTTTAACATAAATTGGTTTCCAGAAAGAAGAAAACATATTTACTATGAGACAGCAGCACACTGAAATAATTCTGCAGTTGCTATTTTCATTCCATCTGCAGCCAAAGTAGGCTACAGAGAGCCAAAAGCAGCCAACTTTTACATAATTGGGTAGAAATACATATTGTGCTGTAGTGGAACTAGAGAAACATACATATTATACTTTTTACTAATTGAACACGTGAAGCTCTAGACACTACAACTTGCAGTTTGGTGCTGTAAGTTTTTATCATAATTTTTACTATTCATTCTTAGTGTTTCACTAGGGAGAATAAAAAAAGTTTTTTTTTTTTTCATTTCCACCCTTGATTGGTCATATCATAATTGTTTTGATGCAGAAGAATCTTCAAAAACCTCGTAACTAAAAGATTTGATACTCATTCTTTAATTGGCAAAACGTTTCAGGGGATAAATGTTGATGTTTCTTTCTCAAACTGACACATTTCTTTTAATTTCTTTTTCATTTAATGCAGATGTAATAAATTTGACCAGTTCTCTTCAATGTTTCTTCAAGACTAACATGCAGCGAAATCTAGAATTGGAATTTGAGGATGATAAGGCAATAAAATCTGCAGTTAACGTTCTCCAAAATTTAATGAGTAACATAAAGTTTGGGTATTGCGGTCACTGTGTCGCACCTTTGTGGGGTGCCCTCATGTTGATGTCCAGCTTGTCCCCGGTCAGCGGATCGGTCAGCAGCATCCTGGGTATGCGGTAGTCTCCCAGGCCACGCCGTGGGTCCCCGTCCCACTCGTAGGCCGAGTCCGGGATGACCGACCCTACGGAGCCGAGGAAAGAACCGTCCAGGTCTCGAATTATAGCCTTCTTGTGGCCGTCACAGTCCATGTCCACACAGTCCGATGGATTCACCTTCCTGGTAGGTGGGTTAAAGTTTGTCATCAAAGTCGGACAAATTAGACAAGGCATAGATCTCATGTAGCTCATAGACATTAAGGCCCTTTTCTGACTTAATCCCTCATTAACTTGAAAAGCCAAAATTTATACTAAAAGGTATCTAATCAAAGGAAACTGTGCAAGTGACATGACAGTAATACCACCAATACTTTCCATTTAAATGCCTCCATTATGACACATTACATGAAGTAGTAAAATTCAAATCAACATAACTTTTTGATAGTTTGTCTAATTCTGCTAAAACAAAAAATGAGCCTACAGGTACTAATTTCTTGCTTTCATTCAGCTGCTTTCCTCAAAACTTTCAACTTTCCCTTTCTGCAGTGTCTTGGAGGAGATTTATCCCGTCAGCAAACAACATGTTTTATAAATGGCTCGATCAATGCAAATACATATGCAAGCGCTACATGAAAACTTTTATGAAATGAATATAAGATGTGTATGGAGGGTTCAAGTTCAAGTTCATTTATTTCATTTCCAACAAACATAATAATTGGAAGTACAATGAAACATTCGTATACCGTGACACAGATGTCAGAAAATCAGTACCACAATGCGATGAACAGAAATAACATTGTAAAACAGATACAGGTAAATTTCCAACAGAGATAAAAAAAAATAACTCATGTCACTGTGGTAAATGCATAAACAATATTGCTGGAAATGGAGGGGACTGCTAAAAAGCAGAGCTTGTAGAATGCAGTCCCCTCGTACAAAAAAAAAACCAACATACATGTAGTAGCAAAAACAACAACAACAACAACAACAACAACAAGGGTTTCGAGGTAATCAATTTAAATGACAAAACATGGTAAAGAATGCAGTATTGAGTGTCTTAAAGGTCCTGTTTACCTTTGGGAACAGCGATTTAAAAATTTTTCAAGATATCACATTTGATGCATATGTGTAGGTCTTTTGTATCATATTAATTTTTTGCAATAAAACCTAAAATATAAGGAGATATCAGTATTTTTCTCAATAAACCATAACTTTAGATGGTTTAGTCTGGAAACATTTTTATTATAATTATTGTTCACATTTTGTCTATTTAACAATACTTAACATCGATTAAACGGATTCAGATTTTTACAGTGGCTGTTTCTATCCCTGACTCATATTTTAGATCTACAGTATTTTAACGCACTAAGGCTGGGTTTTGGGTTCATCTGCAAATGGTAAATCATGCCTTTAATTCTGGACAGCCTGGGTGACAAGACTACATTGCTCACCCTAGTGATGGTCTGTGGATGAACACCTTGCTGTCTGTGTCTGTGTTGAGAAACTGGATGCTATGCACCTCCACTGGGTGCTGAGCATCGTCACCTATGGGGTTGGTGACGATCGCGCTACCACGGTTACCGCAGTGATCGTTGTAGTTGACGAAAGCAACGTCTGATGGAGGTGAAACAAAAGTAAAATTATCACTGAAAGGTGATTACTGAAGGTGATTATGCACCTATCCAGCACTTCTATACTGGTACACTATCGAAAATGACAAACAGTAAATTAATGTGCTGTTACCATGGCAACATACTTTCCTCTACTCTTGAAATATATGTGTTCATACTTGCTTGTATTCACGTTCAAGATCCATCATGTGGTCCAGGCCTTGGACACAACTCTCTTCAACAACTGCTATACAGATGTAATTTGCATACACTGGGACAGCTAAATAATTTAATGTGAACATTGTGTTGCATTTTCCCATTGAAATAGAAATTGAATTGAATTCTCTGACCCCAAAACGCTAATTTTTCATTTTCTCTCCATACACAGTGATTTGATTATGTATGCATAAGAAATGTGTGAAATAATGCTGTAATAACACAAATCCAGTTTAACAATGAAAATGTGAAATATCAGTTCAAAAGGCTCACCGTAGTCCACAATCTCAGAGCTTAACCCATCATAGCTGCTAAATGTAATGTAATTTTTCATTGTGTTCATTTTCCCATTTACACTGAAATTGAAATTGAATTGAATTTGAAAATGAACAGAATTCTCTGACCCAAGAATGCTTGTTTTTCCTATTCTCTCCATACTCTGCGATTCGATTATTGCTTATCGCTTATGTATGCATAAGAAATGTGTGAAATAACGCTGTAATAACATGATTTCCATTCAACAATGAAAATGTGAATTATAGCTCAAAAGGTTCAACGGAAGTCCACATTCGCAGAGCTTAACCCATCATAGTTGCTGTATGTAATTTTTCATAATCGATTCTCGGTAATCGACAAATAGGTGCCACAGCAATATCCATCGATCTTCCGGGCTAGAGGAAATTGCATGCAGCTTGTTGGAAAATACGATTGCAAGGGCGTGATCAATCATAACATTGCACTCTACCTTCCAACAATGCTGAATGCAGGATTAGATCGAAATCATTTTGATCTCAAAACACTCCAAAGCATTAACTCATCATCCTGGCAAATCATGTCAGTCAGGTAAGTTTCTTGGTACAAGTGTCGGCCCTTTTGATGTATTGAAAGTTAATTCCAAGTGATGGAAGATGAACTTTGATCAATTCCGAGAACTACACGTCATGTTTTGGCATCAAACCTTATTATATCACAACTTCTACAATCTGATTACCTTCCAACACAGTCCTTCCACCTAATGCGGGGTAATTTTTTGTTGTGTAGAATGAGAAGAAAGGAGCGCCATTGGAGCCGGACATGAAGGTCGTGAACACGATTCCAGCAGGGCCGCCGTGGGAGGTGGTGATAGCTTTGTGCTTTCGAGCAAAACCAGCCACTTCTGGTGTATTCTGGTGAAAAATTAGACAAATTAATAAAATCAGTCAATAAACACAAAACTGATGATACACACAAGGACACAGATTTGATTGGTAGATGTACCCACTCACCAAATGTAAACAGTAATAGGTACACATCTTTAGGTTATGTTGCATCACGAAGATATTTCAGAAATCTTACTTTTTGGACTCATTATACCAAATCGGCTATCCATTTTCAGTCTACATTTAATCAGTCTACTAACTGTTAATAAATTCTGTGATCATGGCTATATTCTGTTAAAGTATATTACTATTTTTACTCCAGCATGTGGGCAGAAACTATTGCTAACATGATCTTTTGAACAATTTTTATTAGAAGTTGGAAGAGTCAAGGTCAATGTTCTCCCCCCCCCCCAGTCCATGGTCCCTGAAATGCACCTCATCTCTATTTTCATCGCAGTCGAAGCTGTCGCTTGTGCCAACCAGAACTGAAGAAGTGATGCGGAATTCCTTATTCCTCATGACGTGGCTGAGAGCAGGAGGCAGGTATGCCAGGGGCACGATTCCATTCTTGTTATCCACCAGGGTCACGTTGGTCACAGTCAGCTGTGGCGATGAGATCTGTGTTTGCATGGTAACAGGGAGAACCAGTATACTGTAGATGAGGACAATTAAAGGTACCGTTAGTGCACCAGTTTTCAACAGGACCCAGATTTCGACACCCAGCAGATAATTCTTATAAAATTTTATACTCAAAACAAACGTCTGACTTCAGCAATCAACCAAGTTATCAATCACATTTCTAGTCTTATATAAACACCGTTTGTCACTTGTCATCATAATCCGACAGTAGAATATTTAGGAGAAAAGCAACACAGTGTCAGCAGAAATGTTAATGTCAGCCATTCTTAGGGGTTCAAAACAATATGACGCATTTTGTATACATCGCCGTAAAATTTAATTCACCCGTGCCGGTTATCTTGCTTTAGTATCAGTTTGTTTGCCAAATCTTGATGTTTGATTTCATAATCGTCTTTAGTAATTTCATGGCTGAATTCGTGATAAATGAGCAAACTTGTAGAAAGAGTTGGCTTTGAGAATGTGGCACCAGATTTCGACATTCCCATATCAAGACACGTTATAGAGGAAACAACAAGCTCTTGCGCCGGTATGATTGCTAGTTTGCGTCCACAATGCAGTGTACGCGTACTGTACGCGCCATGTGATTTCTGTGTGATGCGCCCTGTGATTGTGTCGAAAAATGATGCTGGGTGTCGAAATCTGATGCCAGCGATGGCGTGGCGGAAATCGCTTAAAAATTTAACGCGAGTGCATTCAAATGGGAATTTGTTTAAGGCATATTATTATTTGCCTTTGTAGCTCAACTTCATATCGAAATTCCGAGGTAAAACAGTGCAGTATTGATGGTAAACAAGGAAATGTGCTAAAGTGTCGAAAACCGGTACCCTTACTGTACCTACATAGCTGGCATTGTTCTATTTTCTTTGAAATCTATTCAGTTTACTTGCAAATGCTCAACTGAACACAAAAACAGATACAATTTCTGAACTCTCCCAACATCCTGGATAGTATGATAGTTCTCTGCGGCTGCACACAGTGTTTCGATCAACGTCAAGAGATTTTTCTCCTCCCCACCACTAGAGGGCGGACTCTACATTGTACAATGGTGTCAGTGATTTCATGGGAGCCGCCACTGACCCACTTAGTAATTGGTGACTAGGTAACATTTTTACAGCGCGTATTATGTGAACTTCTGAACTTTTACGCAAGTACGCACTTCTTGATTTGGCTCAAAGATAGTAGAGAGTAGAGGAAGATAGGAAGGCACGTGATTATGATGGAAACAAAATGGCTACCCAACATGACGATACAAAAGAGAGCTAAGTACAAACTCAGTACACCTAGAAACATCATTCATTTCCATAGGTAGTGGTATTTTTATTACCATACCTTAAAAAGATTTAAAAATTATAGTCGCAGCTTTTTTTTCAAATTAAGGGATTATTTTGAAGGATAAGATTTTAAAGTAATAAGAATTATTTCGTGGAGGTAAAAATTTGGCAACAACAAGATCTAAAACAATTAATCAAAGATGCTTGATAAACAACAACTTCAAAGACAGCCCGTCTCAGGCAAAGACACACATCACCTGAGAACCGCTGTCTTTGAAGTTATTGTTCTTGTTTATCAAGCGTCTTCGAGTGGTCTAAAAGTGGTGATGTGCATGAAACGCTTGAGGACCGCGCGCCGTCCATTTGTTTTGTACAAGATCAGCGCACACTTTCCTGTCTTTTCAGTTAAGTGTCTTTGATGTGGCTGCTCCTCGGTTGCTCGTTTGCTAGCGTGTTAGCACGAGGGTGAGCCTATCACCTCGTTGTTATCCAACGCTCCCCTTGCGCTCACAAAACAATAGTACAGGGCACATGAAGACTCCGCACTCTAGCAGTCACTGGGGAAAATCTCTTTGTTCAGCATCTGCACAGTATTAGAGAGAGGGCGCCCTCACCTGGGTGTAGATGCCGTAGTGGAAACAGCGATACACCAGGAAGTTTGCCACCATGGAACATGTGGGCTGTGACTCCAGGAACAGCATGATACCCTGAAAGGCACACACAAGAATCACATGACATTTGTTGAAAAGGTCTCATAGCGTGGGAGGTGATTTTCTAGAGAATGAAAGGAAAATGCTTGGCACAACATGTTAAAACACTGAGGACCTACTGTATGTATATATAGATCTATATTAAAGACTAGCTGTAGGAAGATACTGCACGTTACAGGCTTTGCTAGGCTTGATATGCTGAGGTAGAGAAGACCATCCCCCCCCCCCCCCCCCACAATGCATACTTGACTCTTTATGACTGAATAACCTAACAATTTGTGTCTTGATTTTCACACTAAAAGAGAAAAAAATGGGATATAAATCAACTGAAATCAGAAACATATTTGTATGAGAGAATGTAAATATATTACAAATGGTGTAAATTTTCAAAATCTAATAGGCTGATGTTTGTAGGTTACAGTCTACAAATTATTTGACAGTTATTTGCCAGTGATAATTAAAATAGTACAATGATAGGAAAAGGCTCCATTATTTCTGAGGGGTGGGGTGGAAGAGCTTCTTCTGGCACTGTTATCAATGGGGTTATCAATTCAGTCCTTTTCTTGGCTATCACTGTGGATTGGATTGGATGGGATTGGATTAGATTGAATTGGATTATGGATTGGATTGGAATGGAATGGAATGGATTGGATTAGATTGGAATGGAATGGAATGGAATGGATTAGATTGGATTGGACTGGATCCTGCATTATCATTGTCCATGCATACATTGTTGGTAGTATTCATACATTGCTTACAAACTGATTTTGCGTCCATTGTATTAACAATGTACACTTGCAATACAATAAATAACAAAGAAGGGCCACAGCTTAATAAGTAAAGCTTGATTTGCTTGCAGCCCTTATATACGACACAAACAGAAAAACATAGAGGGGAGGAGTGACATCTGTGGAGCTAGGATAGAAGAAATGGGAGGAAAACCTGCAACTTTAATTCCTATGAACAGCTCATTCTGTATACATGGGCTTTTCTTCACTATTGTTACTATTCTTTGATCTGTAAATATATGTCACAAAGAGAATTTTTGTAAAAAAACAAACAAATTAATAAATGGAAAAAACGCAGTCCAATCACGGTTTTTAACCAGTGCACTATAGATAAATCATATAAAAACAAATCAGATAATTTTTGAGTCTCAGAATGTAGACCCGTGTAAATTTAATAAATGGAAATGAAATGAAATGAAAAAGTCCAATCTCACCTCGAGAGCAGAGTGGGCGACATTGTTCTTCCATTTGGATGTGGATCCACACGGTTCTCCCTGCATGCGGAACCCAGCCCTCTCGGCGCCAGCCACGGCATTATCCAACATGGTGAGGTCCTCTGCAAACGAGATGTGAATACCGCCATCCCAGAACAGGTTCTCCTTCTCAAAGCGATCTTGATACGTTGCCGGGGCGATAGAGAGCGTCACGAGGTTGTGGATGAGCTCGACGCCTTCGCTTTCAACGACAATACCTGACATTCGGAGAAAATGTGATAGCCGCTTGAATGGAAGAAAGATGCTATCAAATGCAACGAGAAAACAACAGAAGATTGAACAAACTTTAGCTTTTTGTCTCTCTTTACTCATCAAACTGGATTACAGTGTCACAGTGAAATTATTAGCAGCATCTAAGAGGCAGTAAAGTGAACTGTGGCTGGAGTAAGACCATAAAACTCAATGGTCATGAAGTTTGTGGATGCCTTATGTCTGAAAGAAGTCACTGTGATTACTAATTTTTTCCATCATTATATGGTTGTGACAATGTGAATATTTTGGAATAAGACAGAATTATGATAAAAACTTTCCAATTTCTCATTTCTGAACAGGCATCTTCAAGACTTATTCTGTTAAACTGATTTTAACCCATTGAGGACGAGTCCAGAGTATATTCAGCAGGTGTCTATGGGAAATGCGTGTTGTAGCAAATTAGTACATTAAGGCTGGTACTATTCATGTACCCTGGATGTGTTTTGCACTAGTAGATTTGATGCAATCAAGGGGTAAACTGGCAAGGCTCACCTGATCCCACTGTGTGATGAATAATGTTGTCCTCTACGAGGATGAAGTCTGAAGCAAACACACCGATGGCTGGACTGAAGCCATGGTGGAAGCTGCAGCCTCGGACATATGAGGGCGCCCTCACCTCACCCTCAAGTCGTTGGTCACCAAGGTTGAGGAAGGAGACGGAGAATCGTGGGTCGTAACTCGCGATGTAGCCCTCTTGGCCGGAGTGCTTAAACTGAGTGTAGCTGATCTGGGCTCGACCTGGAGTTAGACAGAGAGGAGAAAAAACAAAAACAAAAAACAAAAAAACAGAGAGTGCATCAGAGATATAGTATTGACTTCCTATTCCTTCCAAAATTTTATGGGACTACTATGAAGGCAAAATAATGAAACAAAAGATTTTGTCCTTCATTTCTTATTCATTCAATGTTGATATTTTTCATTTCATTTCTTATCTATTCAGGTTGATATTTTTCATTTCATTTCACGGATAAAGTTTTTCACAAATTATATTTATAACATAAACGTACACATGTCACAATGGCAACAAACATTTGAAGATTTGATGATCCTGTATAATGGGAAGACACTTTACATGATAATCAAAGTTAAAGAAAACTCTTCAATCAGTATATGCCATAACATTCATATCTGAAAACGAAGAAGATATGTGGGAGAACTTACTATTGTAGAATTATGATTGGCACCCAGAAGGGACAGATCATTAAACTCTGAACACAGTGGACCATGGATGGGAGGAAACATTAACTCTTTCCTTCCTCTCAAACATGGTCTCAGATGACAATCTGGGAGGGCATTTCACAAAGCTTTTTGTCAGATATTTTTTCTGACAAATTGTTATAAGCTACTGAAATCCTTGCACCTTATCGGCGGAGAGCAAACTTGTCCAACAAATTTCTCTGACAGAACGCTTCATGAAATGCCCCCTGATTCATCAGTTATTGCGAGACGATGTCAAATGGGTGACAATCAAATGGTAGAAGAGATTGATTAAACACAAATATTATGCTCTAACAAAAGACTCATAAAACCATATCTGCCAATGAGTGGATTTCATAAAGTCTCAAAAAGTGTGTGAAAAAGAAGAGAGAGAGAGGAAAAAAAAGGGGGGCTGGGTGTAAGAGAAGAATAAATTGGCTGTGGATCACAATACATTGAATATGTTAAACTATGAAGTTCTCAAAGACACTTCCAGCATAACTACATAAACACCTTACCAAACAGATACCCATGCACAAACACACATGTCCACACTCTCACACTGAAACTAACACAAACACCAAAACTATCACACACACACTTATACATAATTACATGCACACAAGCACATCCTTCTCAACATCATCAAAGATTTGAGGTTCTAGAGATTACTTTACCTTCATACAGAGTGCCATCTTGAAAGAACCTTCCAACCAGAACCCTTGCGCCAAACGATTCTGCAAGGAGCTGAGGGTAGTCAGCGCCCTCAATGACGACATTGCGCGTCAGTAGGCCGACCTCTGCAGCTATCTTGTACGATCCTAAGCCGTTATCCAATGTTTCACTCTCCGCTAGATGGGGAAGGCACACAAAAGGAATCTCAACTCACCGGTCATGATCTTTGAAGTTCAGACACTATGTCCAAACAAAAGCTTAACATTCATTTATGCCACAAGCTAAATTTCACTAAATGAAATGAAATTCCCCAGGATGCTTTGAATTGGTCAAGACATCAATTACAAGGAGATTCATGTAGAGCTAATAGTGTCTTACCGGTGTGTCTGTGCAAAAATGAAGAATTCACACGGAATGTTCGCTGGTCAATGACCTCCATAATAGCAAAAGTCTCCGTGTGCCAAGACTCGTAGTCGGTCGTCGCCACGACGATTTCATCTCCCTCTACCCAGTCTGTGTCAACCTCAACGGTCAGAGAATCGTCCCCAGGGTTGACGGTAGTAGCCAGGTGTGTCCAGATGACTTGGCGTGGCTGGCCATGCAACTTGAGGGAACCAAACACACCTGTTTGGCAAGAGAATTGAGACAAAAAGTTACTAGCAACTGCACTGCACATTCACAGTCTAGGTCAAGGACAGAACTCATAAGACAAGGCACTGTACAAAGGTTAAGATTAATCAGTTATTAAAAACAAAAAAATCTTTGTTTGAAGATTTGGTAAAGTTTGAATGAGTACGAACTCCTACGTCTTGTTGTTCATCGAAATGACAATGCAAAGCAGTAAACCACAAATTCTCACAATGTTTCAGTATACTTCTTTGGGTCACTTATGATATGATTCTCACTGGTAGCTGTATGAGCAGCTGAGCATTCCATAAGACCCAGGAATGCAAGGAATGTCAGAAATGTTAAAGGAATGACACAGAGACAATGGGTTAATGGATGAAAAGAGTTAAAATCACAATTAAAACACTGCATTCTCCACATATTGAGTACCTGTCAACTAGCTAGGAACCAATACAAGACTGCAAAATGTACAGTACGTATCAAATACTTACCGAGCGCCTTTGATCCCAGGTTCACCTGGTCAGGTAGTGGAATGTCTGGCGTGTTGTGATTTCCCTCCAGAATGATGTGGACATTGTGGGTGAAGGGTGTGGTCTCATTCTGACCGATGACCAGCGCCCCGCCCTGGATTAAGATGTAAGTTGCCCTGAGGGTGAAGTCTCGCACATCATCCAGCTCCAGGGTGCCGTAGATGAAGAGTCTGTTCATTGTTGGAAGTGTGCTGTTGGCAATGACATACAAACCTGGAGGAAGGAGAGCAAAGATAAGATACTTCATCACTAATTTCACAAAAAGAAAGAAATTTGTTCGATTATGCTAGTTTGTATTTAAAATCAAATTTTTGTTTCTTATATTCAAGGGGTCAGTGTTGGCAAGCCTCATCTACACATATTATGTGATTTCCATGATTCCTTCATCAAAATTTGTCTACATGATCAATGTTATTGTTTCACTGTCTCATGAGGAAGCAAAATCAATTCAATTCAGGCTGTTGTCATTTTATGGAGTTCATTTTTTTAATTTCTAATCTTTGACTGATCTAGCTAGAAATTTAAGAGCTCATTCAAGTAACTTTGCCTTCATTATTGCACCACCTTTATAATTTTCTTACACCATCGTAGGTGACACATTATTGTAGGCATCACCTTTCATACAAGCATAATTCAGTGAAAGGCTGGAGGTTGGAGATACGATTTCAGTTTTATGGACGAGATCAAACTGACAAGGATACTTACAAGAAGTTCCACCATGGGAAGGAGCAAATGTGAACAACAGAAAACAACTTTAGCCACAGAAAGGCATATTCCTAATTCCCCTCACCACAAAGCCCTCACAACATCATCCCTGTCAAAGAGGTATGACTAAACCCCACATCACAATCTCTTCCTCCAAATGAGAAATTAAACAAATTCACCTGTTTCATAAAAATTACATTCCTCCCTCCCCCCAGAAAAAAAATGGTAATCAAAGAAATAAGAAAACTTTATAGATTTCCACATTTGTTTCTAAACAGGTCCTTCTTACGAAGGCATATTCCCTAACACTAGACAAACAGACAGTAAGTTGATGCAGAAAACTTTCATCAGTTGGTGAGATCATACAATGGGAGATTCAGGCTTCTACCAACCTTAAGTGATTTGCTGGCTAGCTTTCATTCACTTTTGTGGACTTCTTCAGGCCAAGTGTTTGCACCGTTTCTCTAGCACTGCAAGCAGTACATGCTAGAGAAACACTTGGCCTGAAGAAATCGACAGGAGTGGGTGAAAGCTCGCCAGCAAATCACTGAAGGTTGGTAGAAGCCCTAATCTCCTATCATATCAAACCTCCTACAGCAATTGAAAGTATGCCATGAGCTCATGAACACAAACCCAGACATGTCTGGTCATTCACCATCCTCACCTGGTAGAATCTGCACATCATCACCATCCTCTGGTACCCCGCCCCCATGTCCACCCCATCCCTCCGTCACATTCTCCCAGGTGGCTGGGTTGGACCAGTAGAACACCTCTGCTGGCCGCCCCTCCGGCGGTGGTTCAGGGACTGGAGGGATGCAGTCCTTGAAGTAGCACCGGTAGACATCCAGGTCAGTAAAAACATCTTTCTCCTCTGCATTACCCTTTCCAGACACTAGATGGGATGAGAAAAATGAGAAATTCCCAGGATTTCATGATACAACCTCCAAACTTCACTCTTCTTCTAGAAGATGATGTGAATTATCAAACCAATTCTGCTATAACTGGGTACTGCAGTCACTGCAGAGAGATTTGACGTAAACATGAACAATTTAACCTGATGAAGTGTAACCAACTGATTATCATGGCAGAATATAAGAACCAAAGGACTCACCAATGTACGTCAGATCATTTGTTTCTGGATTGATGTAGTAGTCCCCATTGTTGTTGTCTGAGTAGGTCAGAGGACTTCCTGAGCTGTTTCTCAGATCGCCTAGAATTGATACGACGTCAACTTCCTGAGTGAGGTTGTGAGACAGCACGATGAAGTCGCCATCACCAAAGTCATCAAATTTTCCGGTGTAGGAGATGTTTGTGATATGCTCACGATTCGCAAAGTACATTGCCGTAGCCTCGCCATCTATTAGGAGAACCATCCAACCATTGGGATTAGTTATGCGCTTCTTGTGGTAGGAAGAGAAGGCTGTTCCGTGGGCATTGGTGATGAAGGCATTCTTGTAAAGCAGCGACTCTGGGCTTGGATTATTGAAGGCAAAGCGATGGAAGTTGATGTTGGGACGACAAATCGCTCCAGGCCACACACCAAGGCTGTATGCATCCACACTCATCTCACAGTCTGCGGGCAGGGTTCCCATGTCGGGCACGACCTTGGTGTTTGGCTGACCACCCATCGGATCCCCTGCTGTTAATGAACCATCGAGGTCTTCCAACCAAGTCTCAAACTTCCACTGGAATCTCGCCTTGTTTGGTGAGTTCAAGAGGGTTGAGGCCTTGTAGCGCGTTGGGAAACCCCCCTGCTCAAATCGGCACTTGCTGCAGGCTCCCACAGCGGCACAATTACTGCGGTTGAAATTGATGAAAGTGACGCCATCTACAGTCAGGTATCTGGAATGCGGTCCCAATACTCCAGCTTTGGTGCACCTTGCACTGTCATTGTTACCAGACAACCCCTCAGTCCAGGCGATGACAGTGGAATCCTTTATGAGAGCACCCTCATCGCCCCAGATCGGTTCGCTAATGATCTGATACTCAAAGCCAGATTCCACAGTGTCTGAGGAGAGGAAATTGTGAAACTGAACTGCGCCAACACTTACAGCTTCCGCCCCTCTCTCGGTGTTCCAAACGGTCAGGTTGAAGTACTTGGCTGGCGTGGACTCTGTCGCTCCACAGCCTCCGCCCACTTTGGGGAAGTAGGATGGGAAAATCCAGATGCCGTACCAGCCCATGGTGTGGGCAGTATTGTTGGTAAATTCTCGCAAGGGGACGTTGCGGGGGCACACGCTCGTCGTAAACGACGGGCCGCCAGGGTGCTGGGGCATATTATACCAAAAGCCAAAATGGCTGCCCCCAGCAGCTGCATTGTGGCGGACAGTGTTGTCAGGATTAGTGACCCAGAAGCTTGCTGGAGTCACGTCAACATTGAGAAGACTACTGCTGGGGCGTACAAACACTGCTAGGTTGTACTGGATAACGTTGTTGGTCTCAATGCCATCTTCCATAAAGAAGGCATGGCCCATGATGTTGAAGGCAACGTTGTGCTCCACAAGAAGACCGTGGACTCCGTGGATGGTCACTGCCCGGTTGAAAGTGTGGTGCACACTGCAGCCCCGCACGTACGACCCTGTGACATTGCCGTTCATGTGGAAATGGATGGGGTATCGTCCCAAGCGGAAAGCTTGTCCTGCATGAGTGAACTCCACGTACTCTAAGCGTCCTTGGACCAAATGCGCATCCTGCTCCTTGGCAAAGAACATGATCTGGGAACCGAACTGATCACTCGCTGTCTCGTCGCCAAAACGTCCCAAAAAGCAGGTCTGTGTTTCAAACATTCCTGAAGGAAAAAAATGGTAAAAAAGATAATGTGGCTGATGGTTCAAAGATAGTTTTCAGGAGAAAAAAAAAAGAAACAATCATTTATTTCAAGATGTGCAGATAATGGAATTGGTTACATATAGATAACTACAAAACAAGGTCTATTGTTTCTCTAGCTCATGCCATTATCTTTTAAGCAACACATGTTTAAGCATGTTTGCTTGGTTCTCAGATAATATATCTTGACAGAAATTTGTCATATGACTTGGGACTTTGCCTCATAATTAAAGTACTTCTTTTCATACTTTCCGACAAATTCTTTCTGAAGATGGTCTCCATTCAGAAGTGTAGCTATCATATCCAAATCTTTTACATACTGCGGTCTCATGATTAAAGGGTAAACCTGTAATTATCACCATGAGATCAGACATGATACAAAGCTATAAAATTGTACAGGGAATAGATGCTCTCCAGTCAACTAACTTCTTTGACTTTCTCAAAGAGTGATATCAGAATGGAACAGTCTACCATCATTATGTAGTAGAGAGTTCTTCAACCAACATATTCAAAACAAGTGTAAAGAATTTCAGGCAAGATCCGGTAAGATAGATGACTATGACCCTGATGTTCTCAAATGTCCATGTACTCCAGCTGCACATAGCCTGTCACACAGAATTTAATCATTCTCATTGGTGCAGAGGGGCAAATAAGTTTGGTATAACTCTTAGCTCACTTCCAAGGTAAGAGTTCCAAGGTATGATCACTACACATAGCAGCCCAAGAAAGAGAATCAAAGCACTATACCCGTGTTAAACTCCTCCTCGCATGCCTCTATCTGCTCAGTCCAGTCCGAGTTAACGTTGCCCATCATCTTGACGTTGTGGGTGAGCAGGCCGACCTCCGCCCTGGTCTCCAGGACAACGCCCTCGACCTCTTGCACTATGGAGATGTGCTCATAGTCCATTGGCGGTTCAAAGGTCAGGGTCATGCCATCTCCAGATATCGCTGAGAGATTAAGAAATGTTATGGATAAACTGAATCATTCAAGATATTTCTGAATTCTGTGCATTCATCATGTTCCACTATAAAACACATGCTGATTTTCTTAAAAGTCTGATTGATTTGTGACTTTTGATCATCAGATGAACTCTGGTCAGAAAAGTGCGTTAGCACACTGAATATTAAAACAGAGTACACAATTATCCTGAAGAACTCAAAGAAATAGAGCACAGCATTGAAACTTTGTGGGATTTTCTTCAAAAATCTGACAAGACAGTAAGAAGTCAATTTTAAAATCATCAAGGGACATAACACTGATGAATACATTCATTTCCTCAGGACATAAACTGGTAAGTCTTGAATCCTAGATATGATTTTCAACTCAGAGGCCTACAAATTTTTAAAGTCACAGATTAGAATGACATAGATCTGGACTTCAGAAGACTGATACCCCTTTCAGTAAATCCCCTGGATAGCGCCAGGCCCGAGCTAAGTCGTAAAATTTTGAGTTTATGAATGGGTCGGGCCAAAGTGGCCCGCACCAGGAGCGGGCTATTTTGGCGCTGCTGCAGCTAGCACCAGGCGCGGGCCAGGCATGGGCCTGGCACTGATCGAAGAGTTTATGAACGATAGCAGCGCAAGGCGTGGGCCAAAATTCCTTTCACGGTCAAAGGTCACAGCTTACGCTGCTCAGCTCATAAGCACGCGGTATGCACATCAAATATCGCGCAAAAATGCACTTCCGCTCTGTCCATGACATGTTCAGTTACCATGGCAGTTATCCCTTACGTGGCCGCGTTCGTGAATGGGTCATCATAAAAGTAGCGCGGCTCTGCTGAAGTTACTGAACGCAATTTTTACTGCTTGGCACGGGCCAAATTAGCTCGGGCCAGGAGCTGGCCAGAAATGCATGAGTTACTGAAAGGGGTATTAATGAGAAGTGAGCTGCTTTCATTGAATCAAACTAATGAGAGTATGGCTTTGTGAGCTGAGTAGAATACCAGTGATGATTCGTTCCTCGTTCTGGTTCTGCTTGTGACGGTCTCCGGTGGAGGCGATGACGAAGTGGTTGCCGACCTCCCAGGTGACAGCTTTCATGAGAGTCAGCTGGGTGGCGCCGGGTTCGATGGTCTCGGCCAGGTGGGTCCACATGATTGGCACATGTTTCCCTGCAATGACATCACAATGGATTGGTTTACAATGATGAGGAAGTTAGAAAACCATCCTCATGAGAATGGTTAATGCTCTCTCTCTCTCTCTCTCCCTCTGCTAGTCTGTGGTGCTGAAGTCATCGTTATCCTTAGCATGTGGATTGATAACAATCTGATAACTCTCAATAACTCAATTGACTCTTATGAGATATACTATATTCATGTACATATGTTTGTTGCTCTCGTTTATTGTAAAGTGCTTAGAAACATTTTGGTCACAAATAAGCACTATATCAATTTTTCACTTATCATTACCATATACATGCACAATTTAAAACATAAACACGAACATTTACTATACATGTACATCTATAGCCCTCTCCCTCTCTCTTTCTTTCTATCTATCTATCTATCTATCTATCTATCTATCTATCTATCTATCTATCTATCTATTAACAGTTGTATCTTTCTATCTATCTATGCAGACATACATCTATTAATCTATTTATCTATATGTACATGTATATACCATACATATCAAAAGACACACAGTTAGATATATGAAAAAATTCCATGGTTTGGAAATATTGCCCTCCCAAGCTTCCTCACCATGCATGTCCACCGTGCCATTGCGGACGGCAAATGTCTTGGCGCCAAAGAGGGGAAGCTCAGTGGAGCGGACATGGCCGTGCATGACAATGGTCGCCTTGTGCTGGAACGGTTCTTCCTCCGTACCGATCTGAAAATGGCCGCCCTCGGTGATGACGATGTACTCTGCATTCAAGGTCAGGTCCTTCTCGTCAAAAATGAGGGTGCCACCTTTTTGAGGGATTGTAGAAAGGAAGGGAAAATGAGTGTGGAACCAGGTTTTGGCAGAGTGAGAACATCCCCTCCTGTCTTGATAATGGGGCATTCAAAGCCTCTTTGGCAAGTTGAAACATACTTCACAAAAGGACATCCTTTCCTGTAAACAGTTGAAAAAAATTGACCATAAATACATCTGTACACTCAACTTTGAGTCTACAGCTGTTTAGATGAGCAAGAAAGAACACACAACTTCAATATCACAGACTTTATAATGAAGTTGAACTTTGCATTCCATCACGACTATAGATCAGTGCAGGAAAAAGCTACCATACGATAACCAAGCAAATTTCAAGAAAATGAAGAATGCATTTTAGAATTTTAAATCATTGTTTTTATTCTTTGCTAAAGATAATCCGAGAGAGTAGAACAGACATTCTGATACCTTCAATGAGGAGAACACGTAAAACAGGTGTGTCGACATCCAAAAGGATCGTCTGGCCTGCTCCGATGGTGGCAAAAGCGCCCTCTTCGGGTGGGTCCTGGTTTCCCCAGGTGTATCGTGATGACCAGACATCGATGTAGAAGTAGTCTGCAGCTCCCTAGCATTGAAATACATAGGTTGAAACCAAGTTAAACCTGCCCAAGAAAGCTTAAGATAAATCTCCTCATCCTGTTGAGGACGAGTCCTGAGTATACTCGGGTAGGTGTCTATGGGAGATGTGTGTTGTAGTAAAATCAGTCCTTCCTCAACAGGTTAATAATGATAATAATAATAATGACAGTTTCCTGGTCTCCATGTAGTATTTACCAAACATAGGTTGAATACAAACTGCAAAGTCTTTAAAAGCATAGAAAGTTTTGCAAGTTGAGACTCATTTGACAAGAGACAAATTAGTTTTAAGGATGTTTCACACTTACCTTTAAAAAAATGGCTTATATATTTTGAATGTTATGTTGTGATTATTACTTTGTAATGCACAGTAGAGTATATCATTACAGTAGCTGCGCAATACAAATGTCCTTTATTATTATTATTATTATTAAACAAAACACATAGTTCGTAAAGATTCAAAGATCAGTGCCAATAACTGTTCAATTGAAGCCAACATTCCATCTGCATTAGTTAACATTCCAAAATTATTGCTTTTTTAATAATCATTACTCCAGAAAATTCAGAAGCATAATCCTACCTCTGAATCTGGCAAAGCAGCTCCATTTGACCCGACCTCAACTTTGACCTCAGTCATCTCATTGGGAAAATGAGCTTCGGTCACACACACAATCTCCGTCTCAGACTCAGTGTCCACTATGCACTGTGTCCCACCAATGGTCACTATGTTGCCAGAAGACCTGAAGAAATACACACACACAAAAAAAAAATTGGCTGATGATTATGTAAGTGTTTCCAATAATACACCTGACACCCCTAAATTTACTGTGATGTCAGTGATGATATTCTGCTAAACTTACCAGATCGAGCAATTATGAGCAAAATTTATAAAACAGCACACAACCTATGAGATTTACATTTAGCTTCTTATTCTTTCTTCTTGGAGGGGGCAAGTCATTGTCATTGTTGTTGTTGTTGTCATTGTTGTTGTTGTTGTCATTGGCTAATGCACTTTACCAAACCATCATCTATTTGCCCTACTTTATTGTCTCCCACCCACTATCAAGCATCACGTTGATCTTCCCTAGATATGAAACTAGTGAAAGAGTTAACATTAACACTAGATGCAAGAGTTCCCGCAAAAATAGAAAACATATCCACCAGAGAAGAGATAACAGATTGTTGTCAGTTGTTGAACAGAAAAGTTGAGTGGAGTTATATTATACAAATAGTGAATGGTCACAAGTGTGATGATAAAAGATTTCATATGAGGTGACAGATGAGAAACTCTATTCAATGAGACAAAGCAAAATGAAATAATCTGCTTCCTTTTTTTTTACCAGGTGCAAAACTTTGTCTCAATGCAATGCTAACAGTTTGATACAATTCCTCAGACATCAATGAATGTGATCCACACATAGCAAAGAAATCACAGAGGCGTCCTCTAGTACATTGTATCATAGCAATAATGCATGAAAGAGATCAGTTAAGATGTTGACAATTAAATGAGTGACTGAATCATGCTTGAGTCATGAGCATGTACTGCAAAAGTATTTTAATTGTGATGTCAGAGGTGCACAATGGTGCAAATTTATGAGGTGATTATGAGCCTATCGTGGGAATGAATGCAAATGGGTGATGTCAATGTGCAATATATCCAAAACTGATAGACAAAAATTGCATGCTTGACTGCAACAGTGTGCAATGGCACTTTTTAAGTACATGTCGCATGGTGAGCAATCGACACATAGGATGATTAGAATCTTTCAGATATTGCATGAGACACTGTGTGAGAATACTGAAGATGATAAACTTACATAAATCCGGTTCCATTGATGGTAACCCTTGTTCCACCAGCGGTACCACCCCTCCTGGGGCTCACACCAGAGATGGTTGGTGTCAGTGACCGCCGGTAGGTGAAGGTACCGGTGGCATTGACCTGCAGCCCGCTGCCAACCCTGACACTGACCTGACAGTCCAGCTCCTCCCCGCTCGCTGTAAAAGGAAAAAACAAACTTCTTATTAGGTCTTGAGTCATCAGATTCAAGCCCAGACTACAGCATCAATGTCAGTGCTTATCAACAACAACTAGAAATGTCGCTACAGCGACTGGTTATACCCCCGCCAAACAACATTTCATAAGCTTTGGTCAAAACAACATTTCATAAGCTTTGGTCAAAAAACTGAGGAAGTAGTTAAATCCGCAAGATCTTTCCTTGATCTTCTGCCATTAATATGCCGTTACCATGGCAACGTACTTTTGGGTACTGTCAAAAAATGCGTCTTGCACATCTACAACCAAAGGCACACATCTGTACCAAGTTTCATGGAAATTGGGCAAAAACTGAGGAAGTAGTTTGCAACACAAAATTTTCCATCATTTTGGCTCATAATATGTGAGCTGTTACCATGGCAACATAATTTTTGTCACTGTCAAGAAATGTGTCATGCTGACCTATATCCTAAGACAAACATTCAATATGAATTCCATGAGAATTGGAAGAACACTGATGAAGCAGTTTTGCCATGAAGCATTTTGCCCTATATCTTACCAATAACATGCCGTTACCATGGCAACGCACTTTTTGCCACTGCGGAAATATGTGTCTTGCACATTAACATATTCAGATGAACACCTGTACCTAATTTCATAAAAATTGATCAAAAACTGTGGGAGGAGTTCGCGACGCAAGATTTGTACCCATTTTTGCCCATAATATGCCGTTACCATGGCAACGTACTTTTGGGTACTGTCAAAAAATACGTCTTGCACATCTACAACCCAAGGCACACATCTGTGCCAAGTTTTATGGGAATCGGTTGAAAACTGAGGAAGTAGTTCGCGACGCAAGATTTGCAACGGACTGACCGCCCGACCGACCGCCCGACCGCCCGACCGTCCGCTGATTCCTATATACCCCCTTCAAACTTCGTTTGGCGGGGGTATAATTATGACTTCAAACAACTCAGGACTATTATACATCTGATTGAAAAATCACTAAATCTAGGCAAATGTCATATGAATGAAGGGCTTTTGTGTGACAGAGGAGATGGTTTTGACAGACACTCCACCCATAAATCAAGTGGAAAGGTAATTAATGACTACCTCACATATTACTTGATCTATAAAATAATGTCTACAGAACATGCTCACATTTAATCCACTAGTGGCCTGTTAGAAATATATCAAGTACATGACGAGTTTGTTCGCAAAAACCAATAAGTCCATTTTCTAAGATTTTGAAGTACGGTCTTTGTCATAAAGTACAATATAAAACCTTTTAAACAATATATTGGTCACAACATATAAAGGTACATTTGTGAAGCTATGGTCAAAAGAAGCAAAAATTTTCTTATTATTCTCTTTATTTTTCTTGACCTTTAATCACAAATATCTCCATTTGGCAAATATGGACTTATCGGTTTTGCAAACAAACTCTTCACATGCTCTGAAATAGTGCGATAAATGCTTCACTGAGCAGAAACTGATTGGAACAACAGGCAAGGCTCCGCTTGCTAGATCTATTATTTGTAGCATCTTTGTAGAATAATATAGCAACTGAAGTGATGCAATTTGGCTCTGGAAAAGCTTTTGGACATCTTACCATAGTTTGGCGGCACCTCACACAGGATGTAGGAACCAGTGCTCTCTTCAATGCTGCAGGGATTGTTGCAGACGAACACCTGACTGGTCATTGAGTCAAAGCCTGACCCATTGATGGTCAGTAATCTTCCTCCTCCAAAGCTTCCTGGAATTCAACAAGTGTCAGACACGGTAACCAGGGGTGGATCCAGGAATTTCATAAAGGGGGGGGGGGGGGTGCAAAGAATATTTTTGGTGCTACTTCCAGGTTTCATCTCATTTTTTTTCTTTTTATTTCTTTCGTTTTAACAACAACAAAAAAAAAGGGGTTATGCTCGGTGCATCCCCCCTCTGGATCTGCCACTGGTAATATTAAAGAGCAAATGTTGTCAAGAGAAGACGCCAAAACTGGAGCCATTTCGCTAAATTAGAATTACAAAAAACATGCAAAAAAGCACGAAATAATTGTGGCAAAATCATGCCATAGGGATCGAGAAATGAAATGTTCTTTTCCTGATAGATGTTCATGTTGCATGATTTCATAATACACCAGTTGAACAAAATGCTGCCTGTCCCGCTTGATACGTTGCTATCGCCTGATGAATCCACAGCCATGCAACTCTGTGAACTTAGCTTTTGCCACAGATGAATATTGAAATACAAAAGCCATTACTGCAGTGTAAATTGGAGTCAAGAGCAATGCATTTCCCTGGCTATTTCAAACATGAGCCAGCCCAGAGACATTAAAACAACCATCTCCTAAAAGGTCTCTTATGATACACTGAGTCTATCAACTATAGAAATTTAAAACTTTCAGTTCAGTTTGAATGCACTTAACTCAGCAACACTGGTTACATGGTAGCTACAGAATGTATTTGTTAATGATTTAACACTTCTAAATCAATTATTTGAACTTTCGATTCAATTTGCTGAACGCTCTTAACTCAGCAACACTGGTTAGCTAGATAATTTTTTCGTTAACTATTTAACATAAATCAATTATGTGTTCTCTAGCCTGTTATAGGGGTTATTCTTTTTTTTTTCAGAAATTCTTTGATAACATTGGTCTGCCCAGAAGCCATGGGAGAGAGTATAATTACAGGTTTGAAGTTGATCTAAAGTTGAATTATACATTATGTTCAAGTTGGGTTTACTTTAATACTAACAATGAAGTAAAAAAAAAATATAATGGGAGAAAATTTATTCAAATCAAACACGGGACAAAAGATTAAGAAGAGAGGGGATGGCTAGTAACTGATCAGTGGGAATCAGTGGGAATACTGGGGGATGATTGTTCCAATTCTTGTGGGATTAATTTAAGAGTACATTATATATCTATTGTTGTGTAAAATGTTTTTGCTTCAAATGGTCTCATATTCAAGTAATGTGCAGTTTAATGATTCCAGGCTAACATGCCTGTACATGTTTTCATGCGGTGCTATTTATCACAAATACACATGCAAATCACAGAAAGTGATGTAATTATGCAGTATCTTTTCTCTTCAAATTTTAACGGACAGTCAGACAATATTTTTGAGTTAAGATATACTTGTGTGTCTTGAGAATATTCATGCAATATTTAAAATATCATAGAAACAAAAATTGTAAGAATATCAAGGTTTTAATCATAAGTATCATTTCCACAAAAATGAAATGAACTGAATCATAAGAATTTGTTCAAGTCTGTCAAAATGTGCAAAACTTGCAAAAACTGAAAACTTCTGTGAAGGAAATTACGGAACATTAATGAATCAAAATTTCTGAAATTTGTCACTATAGTGACATGTGAACAAACAAATATTTTTGAAAACATACCGTAAGAACATAAGGTGAAGAGGTATATTCTAATCAATTTTTCATTCCTGAAGTTCAGGTAAAGTGCATATAATTAAGTGAAATAACCCATTCACATAATACTGATTAAAGTTTTAGCAACTACAATGTATCAATGCTTGGAATGAAGGTTTCATAACGCTGGGCCAATGTACTGAATTTACTTTAAAATCTTCTTTCATAGCAAAAACCCAATTCTCACTTCTGAATGACTGCATGCATCCATCATGCAATAAAATTTCAAAACAAAAACTCTTGGAGTGTGAATTTCTGGTGGTTTCTCAAACACATTTCTGTGCTGATAAATCAATGTTAAATTAAGGAAAAGTTATGTCTGAAGTATCATCTCTTATGCTGACCATGCTGCAAGAGTAGGTGCATACCTATCCAAAAATAGTCATGAATACAATGATATAACCAATTTCAAAATGCTGATTATCGAGCCAGTGCAGTGAGAAATAAAAGAATATAGCATGCATTCTGTCAAAACACTGTCATCCCTGAAAAAAAAAATGTTAATTGATGCAATCATGTCTTGTGCTCCAAGTGTAATTATATGAAGTTATAAAAAAGACAGTGCTTTTGTCACAAAATATTGGTGAGAAAGACAGGGAATTATCTTAGCAGTTATCAAATGGCTGCCAAAGGGTATTAGCTTTTCCTGGGTTTGAAATAGCTGCTACCCCTATGACAGTAACATAACACAAGAAAGAAAAGCAATCAAGATTATGAATCAAGGAAAGTGAATTTGTGCTGAATCTTTCTTGGAAAAGTCTATTGTGAGATGAATCAAGACAAAAATCCGATATCCTTCTACCTTGAAAAGCACCATCAAATGATACTCTTTCTATGTATCGGGAGGAAAAACGCATGAATGCAAAATAATGTCATTTCTAAATGCTCAGACAACAAATTATCTACAAATTTTAATAAAGATTGATACCATATGATGGATGTCACAATCTAACTTTACAATTTGGCTCAGCATTCTGCTCACAAAAATAAAGTATGAAACAAAGAATAAACTGTGAAATACCACATTTCGAAAATGTAATTGAATAACCATAATCAATTGAAATAATTATATCCTACTCAACATCTTTAAAATATCATAAAGATTTACATAGCACATTGACAACATCCCTGAAATATATTTCACATGAAATGATTTTCATTCACTATGCATGCAGCCATGATTTTTCTGATCAGCATAACAAATGGTAATGAGCATTTTACAGGACAAATTGCTCGTTGAGCACCCATACATACCTTCATTTGGACTGACATCTGATACACTGAGATCATATTCAAACATTGATGTACTCGCTGCATTCCCCTTCCCTGTCACATGCACCTCAACGGTGTAGGTACCGGCTGAGTGAGCACCGACGGTGCATTCCAGTGAAGTATTACTTGTTGTGGTGGCAGCACATTCTACACCATCGATGGAGACGGTGTTAAGAGATGCCTTAGTGTTGAATCCTGTACCGGTCACCGTGATTGTGTCGCCTGTTTGGCCAGATGATGGCGAAACTGACGATACTGTCGGTGTTTGGGCTGCAGAATACGTGTAGGTTACATCTATGTCGTAGGATAGGGAACCAACGGAAACTTCAACAGCCGGTGAACCTTCAGAACCAGATGGGGTGATGCAAACAATGGAGGATATTGTCACTGACTGAATGGCACAAGAGGTGCCACCAATACTGACTGTGGTGTCCTCAGTGATAAACCCATTGCCACTGATGGTAATCTCTTGCCCACCACTGGTACTACCCTCAGATGGAGTCACACTGTATAGCTTCTTTTTACTCCAGACTGTGGCGGTGGTCTCAAAGTGGGCGTCACCCATTCCCGCGATGTGGAGCATAACATCCTGGGTACCGACTGGAACGTAGCTAACATCGCAGATAATGGTGGTGCTGTTTAGCGATGTGACTTCGCAGTCTGTCCCACCAACTGTAATTGTGACATCCTCAGAACTGCTGGACGGCCCAAAGTAGCCAGAGAATGACATGATGGTGCTGTCGCCCTCAACAGTTTCTGGTGAAAAGCTTTCCACAACTGGCGTGTTGATGTTGGAGTAGGTGAAATTCTGAGCAGTCGCCCACCTACTGGCTATGCTTCCAATGATCACTGAGATGTCATACACACCCTCATCATACGGGTTGGTCACACAGTGGATGTGTGTGTAGTTGTAAGACTGAATGCTGCAGGGACTGAATCCAACAAGGACTGTCGGCTCCGAAGAGAAACCATCACCAGTAAGTATGAGTTCGGTGCCGCCGACAAGGGAACCCTGATGTGCAGACACATCATCCACGCGGGGGAAGAGAACAAAGGAACGGTCAAGGGGTAGAGGCTGCTTCATCTGGCTCAGGCCACGATTCTTGATGTTCACCGTCACCGGGTACAGTATTCCCACGTCTAAAACCGAGCCTGCGTCCACGTGGCATAAGATCTCTGTCGAGGATGCCGACTGCACCGTGCACCCCTGGTCACCAACGGAAACTTGGATGTCACACGAATCGTCGCTGAAGCCGACACCCACGATGGTGAGGAGCTCTCCGTTGGTTCCCGTGTTGGGCCCGATCGAGGAGACAGAGGGTGTGTGGCAGACAGAGTAGAGGAAGCTGAACAATTCATCGCTGCTGTCCGGCTCTGTCTCGGAGCAGCCAGAGATGGCGCTTGTAACACCAGGGCAACTTCCACCGCTTGGAGCCGGCGCACCTGGAGGAAGAGAATTCAGCCTCAGGTTAGTGGACTATCAGGTAAAGACATGTTATTTATGAGCTTCAGAGGACTGCAACTTGCCACACCAGTTGGTAAATTGGTGTGAAAATTCTTAATATAAATTTTATTTGAGTCAATTGAAATTGTTTGAAATACTTAGGCAAAGCATTGCACATTATTCAATATGCAGGATAAGAAAACATGGTGTACTGTGAAACCACCTACCACCAAACATTCCAAAACCGTGGAAACCTTCAAAGAACACATTGTACATGATGTTGACCACCTGACACAACAATATGGAAATACAAGGAAAAGTAGAAATTACGCAGTGCGTAATATATGTCCCCGCCGGAAGTAGCATTTTGCAGCAAAATGTGCAATATAGGTCAAAAATCAAGGTCAAAGGTCAAAGAAGTCAAAGGTCAAAATTCTGTGTAGAAGTTTTGAAGCCCTCACCTAGTGCCATCACATAAAGTAAACGGAATCGAAATCGGGTTAGAAATGGTGAAGGAGTAGCATTTTGTAGCAAAATGTACAATACAGGTCAAAAATCAAGGTCAAAGGTCAAAGAAGTCAAAGGTCAAAATTCTGTGTACAAGTTTTGAAGCCCTCACCTGGAGCCATCGCATAAAGCAAACGGAATCGAAATCGGGTTAGAAATGGCGAAGGAGTAGGATTTTGTAGCCAATGTCCACGAGGAGACTGCAAAATACAAGCTTAGCTTTTTAGCATGTCTCCTCCATTTCCTGCAACTTTAGTTTCAATTCAATTTTCATTGTTTACTTTGCTTTTGTGATGCGTAGTATTGTCAACTTCACGTATATTTCTTTGTTACTACACTGCATTGATGTTGTGTTATTTTGTGTATGAAAATGTTGTTGGAAATGAAATAAATGAAATGAATGAATGAATGAAATGAATGTACAATATAGGTCAAAAATCAAGGTCAAAGGTCAAAGAAGTCAAAGGTCAAAATTCTGTGTACAAATTTTGAGGCCCTCACCTAGTGCCATCACATAAACCAAACGGAATCGAAATCGAGTTAGAAATGGCGAAGGAGTAGCATTTTGTAGCAAAATGTACAATATAGGTCAAAGGTCAAGGTCAAAGGTCACAACTGAAATTTTGTGTAGAAGTTTCAAAGATCCCATGTAGTGCTATCATATAAAGCAAACAGAATCAAAATTGGCTCATAAATGACAGAGAAGTAGCAAATTGAAGATTTTGATCACACACCGATGCAGACATGCACGGACAGACGGACAGACAGACAGACAGACACACACACACACACGTACGGAGTCCGTTTCATAGTCCCCTGCTCGAACTCGTTCGGCGGGGACAATAACCTATACATCAAGATTTTCTGCACACAGTTATCTTGAAATCTTATAGGCATCATTCTACAAGTTGCACTTTTTGGGGGAGTTGAACAAGAGGTTTGGAACTTATTCTTTCTTTGTGAATTTTATTACAGATCCATACTTTTGAAGTTGTTTGTGACACAACACCAAAACTTTTCATCTCAAAATATAGAACACATATTTCTTACCTGACTGAACATCATACTCTGCCTCGAAGCCTCCTACCGAGACATACAACTCAGATGCCACCGAGGCTGCCTCGCCAACAACGATAACCCCCGTCATGTAAATGGGACTTGGAGCCTCCTCGCCGTTTACTGCATCACTTGAGAAGTAGTAGGTCCCCGGTACATCAAACTTAAAGGAGAACTGCCCTGTAAAGCACACGAACAACAAACACAATCATTTCTCCAAATGATAGACATTTGATCACTATTCTCCTCAAGACTTCTTTAGAAATTTACAAATTTTGAATCTTGATGGAATCTCATTTTCTCTGCTAAATTTTGCACTCATGAATTATATTCACTTCTAGTCAGTGTCCCTGTTTCTGAATTCATTACTTTCACAAAAAAGACTTAACTGACATTGTACACTTGACACTAACCTGTTGTTGTGGGGTCTCCACTGTTGAAGCCACTCCCATCATACACTGTGGCAGATTCTTTCGCTGTCTGGTGTACCGAATAAGCGATCCCTTCCACAAATTTGGGCACAGCCCAGGTAAAGGTGACAGTGTCCCCCTCGATGATATCAAGACGAGATGGATTCCAGGCATAGCCAACTCCAAAGACTGTAGGCAGTGAGAAAAACATTGTTTACGTGTTGTTGTTATTATTGTCAATATTCAAGTTTTACTTCGTTTTTTTTTTTTGGTTGTTGTTTGACATTGTATGATATTTAGTGCGCTTTTATAAGCACTCAGAATACCTGAGAGAACAATACTATTTCATACAAGGCCTCAAGGTTTTTTCTCTGGAACTATTTGTCATTTGCATTTACTGTTTGATATGGCAATTTTGTGAACCTTTATTTCTAAAGCTCAATTTATGCGACTGATTTCACTTTGTGCTTTTTTTAAACCATTGATCTTTCATTGGAATGTATAATGAAACAAACTTTTCATTGAACTGCTGTATAGTATCGATTTCTCCGACAGTTTTTTTTTCCCCTGTACATTATGTATGTTGGATTCATAATGATGATAAAATGCACAAACATGGAAGAAGAATAAAACAAACATGTGCAGCTTTGCCAGTCAGTTATAGAAAGGCCTACATATCTCTGATTTTCCATATCTAGCTATCAACATAGGGAACAACATGTCACTGGAAAGTTAACTATGAATTTTTTCAGCAAGTCAACAGAGACAGCAGATGGAGTAAGAGTAAAAGTGGAAATTCTAATGTATTTCAAGCCACCAAAAACTAGTGAGAAAGTAAAAGAATGTGAATATTTTTGCTTGCCATACATTCCAGTAGTTGATGTCTTGATTCCGTGGAATTAAAAACACGCCGAATTCTTCTTACCTGGCCGAGCGCAAAAAATAAGTTATGGGAAAATATTCACCTTTACAGTACTACCAATGACGCCATCACTCACCTTCATGCTTTCCATCGTGGGACACCACATGCTGGTTATTGACATTTGGGGTCACACAGGTCAGCAGGCTGGTGGCTGCGGACGTCAGTTCGCAATTCCTGCCCCCAAGAGTGACTTCGATGTCGTCAGACGACTCCCCAAATCCCTGACCAGTGATGGACACTTCAGTACCCCCCTTGACTGACCCTTTGCTAGGGAAAAGACCTGTGACCTTGAGGTCATAGGTCACTATAAGGTCAATGCTGGAAACAATAGGGAGGAACATCATGAAGTTGCTGGTGTCAAATATACCTTTTATAGTTGTTACATTGAGAGTGCATCAACCCTATCTCATGTGTCGGGGGCATTGGACAGTGTGCATAATGCTATAGGGTTTTCTGTACCAAAACAGTTTGACATCTAGGCCACTTTAAGTGCACATGCTTTCATATGATTACAAAAATGGAAAATGAAATGACAGAACGTAACACTGAATTGATGTATAGATAGATAAGGAAAGACAGATAGATAGACAGAAAGAAAGTTGCGATCTTAACAAATTTAATTTGTAGAGGGAGACAAATTAAAGAAACTCACATGGCCTGAACCTTCACCCCTCTGAATATAAAAAATCTTTCTTTCAAATTATATTTTATTTCACATTGTAAATCCAATGGAGACAAAATCACTTTGTAAGCAACATATGCCTGTATATCCTACCAACCATGCGTGTTCATGTAGCATGATCATGCAGGAACAAATAGAATGAAAATCAAATGAAAATCTAATCAAATCAAGTCAAATCAAAACAGGAAGAAAGAAGAAACTCTATGGGGAGAGCAAAGAGAGAGAGGAAATAGACAGTTTTTGGTCACCACATACTTCGCAGTAGGAAAGTCGACGCCATCAATGTTCACAATCACTTCAAAATCAAATCAAAATCAAATCAAATCAAATCAAATCAGGAACAGGGGAGAGCAAAGAGAGAGAAAAAAGAAAGCTTTGATCATCACATACTTTGAAGTGGGAAAGCCAACGCCATCAATGTTCACAATCACTTCACGTTCTCCTGGGGGATTGCTTGGCAGAGTGCACGTAATTTGGTCATCAGCTTGGGACAGGATTTCGCACGGCTCACCCCCTACGGAAACAGTCGCACCGCTCGTGTCGAAGCGCTGGCCACTGATGGTCAGAGTGGCTCCACCTGTAGAAAGAGGCAAACATCCTTACTGTTCATAACAAATCAAATCACACTAGACTCCTATTTGATCTTTAAAGGTCATATATCCCTTTTGCAAAAGTCATTAATTCTTGCATTTGTGAAGAATAATATCTGCCAACATTGTGTATGAAATCTTATGGAAATACACCTCAGAGTTTTGACAAAAAGAAATGAAAAAAAATAATCCTCCAATCACTTGAGAATATGCTTTGAACTGAGAATAACAACCAGAAATTTTTTAGGGTCCAAATGAATTGGAAATCTATAGTATAATTTCCCCCTTCATCATAAAGCAGTTTTTAGTTTTGAATATTTTGAGGAAAGCAGTTCTCACAAGCAAAAGAGAAGAGAATTACTCCGACATGTATGGTATGATTTTAATGTACAATTTTTTTTTTTTTTTTGGACATGCTAGGCATCTAAAACATTTGGTATAATAGATGATTTGATATCAAATATATCAAGGATGTAATAAAATAAATCAATAATAATTCTTTAGTATCTTGTATCATTAACTACATTGTAGAACTGTTTGAGCTCGAGTACATAAAATCAAAAGAATATGATTGTGTGCCCCTGGAAATTTACCGAATTCAGTGAAATTATGAAAACATGAAATGACAGAGTGGTGCAAGGCCAAGTACACTTGCATTTCTATGTCACATTACTTTGGGGACTTCTATCAGGATCGAGGACGAATGTTCCCACAACCTAGACTGGTCCCCATTTGCTGAAGGGTCCATTTAAACAGTTAATAGCGCTCTTTAAATTCAGTGCTAGCAACTTTAGAAGCTAAATATTCAATATTCTAGCAGTAATTATTAAACCTCTCTCATTTGAAAACTTCTTTTGAGCAAAGTATGCAAAACTAGAGAAGCACTCTGAGAGCGCAGACCTCCGCCAAACATGCAGCCCATTCCCACCCGCACTGACCTTGTTCTTCGACAGAGATAAGTGATTTCCATCCATAAGTATTGTGTGCGGAAAGCCGCCCGATTTCCCAACACAGATCCCCTTTGTTACATCATAAACCCTCAGCTGCACAGCGCGTCTCGCCCTAGCAGAAACTAGAGCATGCGCTTTAGTGTGCGCATGCAAACCTCAAATACGCGCAGCCTGAACTCCCAAGTTCATTGACCCTACCTGCCAAAATATAAAAAATCCTTCATAAATTCTTCCAAAATTCTTGGATCACTACCAAAAGTTAATCGTTTGTTACTTGTGTCATTCTCAACCTTTCCTACAAGTTTCATCCCAATCCGTTAACTACTTTTTGAGTTATTTTGCACATGGACAAATGAACGAACTAACTAACAAACAAATCAACGGTAACGAAAACATAACCTCCCCTCTTGGCGGAGGTAATGAGGAAACATGGACAAGACGACAGCATACGCTGCTGCATCATTGATCCTCTTGCAAAGAATTTGGATAAATTTCTGAAGTAATCTTTACCCCTATCTGTGCCAGGGACTTTGGACAGTGTGTACAATGCTATGAGTTTTTTCTGTACCAACCAACTCTCAAAGCACACACAGGGCTATCACAGACATACCAAGAACACCGGAAGACATTGGGGAGAGGGATGTAATGGATGGAGTGATGTCAGAATCTGGAGTGAACCCATTATCTTCAACCTCTCTGATGCCACCGATCCTGATAACTATGGAGGTGCTAACAGCAGCACTTGTTGCCTGTTTTCATAATCAGCAAAGACAAAAATCAAAAGCAACAACATAAAGTTAATGACCAGCATTAGCGCAAGAAGTTGAATACAGTGAAATTCACTCACAATTTGCAAATATATACATGTGACCACCCAGCTCAAAACCCACAAAAAGTCGTAGATTAAGATTTGCTGTAATAGATCCATCAAAGTAGGTCATATGAGTTGACTGACTCAAATTTCCTACATTTGTTTTACCTGGGAGAGTACTTTTTCTCTACCAACAGTCCAAATTTGATGACCCTAATATTTAATCCTCTTGTCTCCCTTTTTTATGAAATTACACCCACTCACTCTCTCTTATTACAATCACAGGGCGGTGAGTTGGCTCAGTCGGTAGCGCGTCTGCCTCACGATCACACGGCCCGGGTTCGAACCCGAGTCTGGACTGAGCAATGTTGTGTGTAAACATACCGCCCCCTCTAGCAAGAGGCAAAAACACTCTGTCCCTCGGATAGGACATAAAATGGAGGTCCCGTGTATGAGAGAGTCACAGCTCATGCACGTAAAAGATCCCGCTTCATTCATTCATCGTAAACAGCAGGGTGTCTAACCCGGTGAAGTGGTCCCACCACACATCCAACTGGACCCCATGGAAGACCAGCTTAGTGTAGCTGAATATGGGCTATCCAGCCATCTTCACGGATGGAAAATGAACAACAACAACTTTCTGATAGGGATTGGATGGTCCAGTTTTAACATCTCATATATTATACAAATAATGAATGTTTATGAGTGCAATGGACAGAATATTTCATGAGGTGAAAGATGAAATGATCCATTCAACGAGGCACAGCCGAGTTGAAAGGATCAATAACTTCATCTTTTAGCAGATGAACTTTTTTGTCCATTGCATGAATGAAAAACATTTTATTATTTGTTTTATATAACACGTAAAATAGATCCTTGTCATTTGATGATTTATGAATTTAGATACAAGAGAGATCTGAGATCGAGAGAGTGCTCATTGAGTGCTTTACGCTAGCGCAATGTCGCATACACACTGCAAACGCAAGTTTCTTACGTGGGTAGTGTGCCGAGCTCTCGGTGGGCGTGCAATGGAGCCAATCATATGGATCCAGGATTGCATGGTAAATGGAGCCACAATTGCACGAAATGATCGAATGATGACGTAATAGTAAAATGGGATAAATGATCAATAGCAAACAACCAATCAAATGACAAGGATCTTTGTAGGTGTTACACAACATACAAAGCTTTAGAGCTTGCTCTTTTAAACTAGGTAGAAATGTGGAAATTCATTTTGGCCTACTTTTTAAGGGGTTTTGATCTGGGTGGTCACATTAGCAACATTTTCACTTTTTGCAAGATTCTCTTGTCCCTCCAACTTTTTCTTAATATCACTGACAGGGTTAGATAAACTTACGCCTTGGTATGGTTGGTGAGAACAATGTTCAATCTTTCTTCTCATACTTTATACTTCCTAATGTTACATGTCACATGTTTCATCTGTCTTCTGTTAAATGTAATCCACGGCTGCAAGCTCAATCGAACTCCTTTCTTACTGTAACCTCATCACTGCACACACAATTTATCATGACAATGCCGAAACCTTGGGTGCGATAATTTTGTGTTCACATTATATGAGCAATGACCATGTGTACTTGAAGCAATTAAAAGGTATATCATATCAAATGAAATCATATTCACATTAATTTCTTTATATTTAGACAGATTGATGATATGGGAATGTGCATATCAGTGGATGACTAAATTCATGGAAATGGTACGGGGAAAGATTGAGTTAATTCAAGTATGTCATAATAAAGTAAGAGTATGCCATAACAGGAATTTCAGGTCAATTGCAGAGTACTCCTACCAGAAATTTGCACCAACATGTCACGTGCAAGCTGTTCATGATTCAGCCAATAATATAATAAAAATGTCTGACCCCTGTGAGATACACATTGAGGTTAATTTGCCCAGGCCATATACCCTTCCTACTCTCCCCCACTGATATCTCACTTACAGGTTGCACTTGACAGACAGCTTGACTGTATTCCACGGAGGTGGTGACACAGTCCATTTCAGCAGCTGTCACCTCCATGCCCTCACTGAAGCCAAAGCCAACGATAGTCAGATTTGTTCCACCTGAAAGAATACACATGAGGTGCGGTCAGACCGGCAAAATGTCAAGCAGTTCAAGACCATGTTCTTCAAGATTTCAGAATTTTGCCAGTGTAATTGCAAGCTTCCCACAAAACTTCTCATGAAACTTTCCACTCCAACTTTCCACCCAAACTTCTTGATCCAAAGATTGAGAAGTTTGGCTGCCAGTGTGACCGCATGACAAAAGATTGCAAAGACTTCACAATCACAGACTTCGCAACCTTACACTTCTCAATCTTTTGTCAGTCTGACTGCGCCTACAGTATGGATCATAGTTACCCTGAAAATTAGTTCCTGTGAACAGAATTAGACAAAATGGTACAGGCAAATGGCATACGCAAGCTTTCATTGATTGTGTATGCCCTTTCTCCTTTCTTAAAAAGTCTACTCCATTTTCCTTGTTAAATTGATTGCACAAAATCAAAATTAAATTGAATGCTCAAAGCAAGCTCATCGGGACTATCACGTGACTTTCGCATGAATTTGAATGAAGGAGTAGGAAATGCAATGCTCGCATTTGGAAATTGAATGCCCAAAGGTGAATTTGATTTGACAAAAACAAAATAGAACTCCCATAAATGAAATTGATAGCTCGGATTCTTAATTTGAATGCCTGAATGTTTTCGTGTGCGTGCGCTGTGTGACTTGAATGCACATTAATATATTTGAATGACAAAAGTATGAAAATGACTGGGAAACTAGTGTGTTATTGTATATTTCAGCCCCTCAAGAGATTGGTTCTCACCTGCTGTACTCCCAGTTGAAGGAGTAACAGAACTTACTCCAAGGTTGTATGTGAAAGTCACATTCCCTGATGACAGAAGGACAAAAAGACAAAAATTTGGTTCAGGATGGCACCATCATGAAATGATATTAAACAGACTTACACTGTGTAATAGACAAAAGTGACAAAATCTGAAAATATCAAAATGAGACGAAAAACTTTCCTTGATCATCTTGCAATAGTATTTGATGATCGAAAAACAAAGGTGAAGGACAATTAAATAGTACATTTCTATACCACACCAATTATGTACTTATACTCTACTCTGCTGTGAAAGGACACTCATTCATTCATTCATTCATTCACTCATTCCATTTATTCAATTTCACAATTTTTAAAATACAATTGTAAGTATAAACTTATGAATACACATAATTACACAAATTTAATACATTTGTAATCAAAGAAAATACTGCGAACTGAAATACACTAAATGTTGTGACTTTCATGGCAATTACGCCAAATCAAAATTGATTGGAAAGACTCCTCTCTTCTTGGTTATTCAAAATTTATATATCTAATACTAGTAGATGAAAAATTAGTGTAACAGGTTCATTTTTATGTACAAAAATATACAAAGTATTCGTTACAAGAGTCTGCTTCTGTGTGTGTGTGTGTGTGTGTCTGACTGCAAATGTCTTCATGTGTAAATATCCCCGTAGAATTAACAAACCATTAGGAGTGGATGCTATTCCAAGACCATCGACATTGACCATGACGTGGAATTCCCCGGCTGCCGATTCGCCGACATCGCAAACGATCTCCGTCTCACTGGCACTGGTCACTTCACATTCCACGTCGTTGATGGTCACTGTAACGTTCTCACTGAATTGTGTACCCGTAAGCGTGACCGACGTGCTGTCATGCGCTGAACCTGTTAGAAAAAGTTTCCATTTTGTTAAGAAGGAATGCATACAGTGACATCTGGATCAAGTTATCACAGAATAGTCTGGACTCGATAATGACAAAAGTTAGGAAAGTGATCTTTTTGAAGTGATAACATAAATTCAGTTTCACATGTAAAATACCTGTCTGCAGAAATACAAGGTGTAATTCAAGAATAAAGTGTATACATCATTTTTCATTTCTATGTGTGTACAAACTTCCCTGTTTGTAATGAAAAAAAAATTATCAGGTGTATTCACACTCACCTTTGATTTAGATATATAAGCAAACAGCCCATTCAAATGCACAGAAAAATTCTAGCTTTCATGCATACACTCAAATGGATACTAGGACACACAAACACATCCCTTCAAAAGCTAATGACATGCACGATTCAACCCGTTGAAAATGTACTAAAAATGTTTCTGCGGCACTTAACATTTGCATTAGTTGAAAGAAGTGAGAAATTTGTGGACATTGATGTACCACAAATATTTTCAATGGTAATAGCTATAATATACATATTGTACCTGAAGACGGGCTGATTGACAGGAGGGTGGGCGTGGCATCTTCACTGTAAGAGAAGGAGCAATCAGACCCGCAGGACGCTGCCAGGGTCTTAGCACTCAACTCCACCTGTGACATACATATTGTAGTGCAGTTTCCAGTATTGCAAATTCTTACGGATACAAACAATTACAACAAATCTGTGAAATGCAAAATGTATAAACATATATTTTGAAATCGAGAAAATGAACAAGTCCATAACCTATACAAAAAAATATTTGTTCAAAAATCATTTTCATTGGATGAGAGAGGCCAATGTAAAAGACAAACTTTTAGAGATGTGGGCCACTCAATTAATTGGAGATAAAAATGAAAAAGATAAAAGAAATGGAAGCACACACATACACACACACACACATTCACACAAACAATGACCTGATGCCCACATTCCATTTAAATAGCTTGATATTCATACTGAAAAACTCATCAAAGTTGACAATGAGCAACGATATAAAATTGGCTACAGGTGTATCGCATAATACTTGTGACTGAAGTCTTATTTCTGTTATTTGGTTACTATGTAGCACCATTTGTGTTTTTATGACAATACGGGATATAAGACTCTGTTATCACAGTAAGATTTTCATAATTATTACTTCTTGCCCATTCATTGATGGAATCACCCAACATAAATGTAGTGAGATTTTGCTGAATTAGCAAATGTAAGAGGTAACTATCGTAGCCCCTTTGCCTTAATCTGTCTACAAAGAGCTGTGGATGTTATTCAGTCCACAAGCAAAGCTTACATCTGTCCTTGGATATTTGAAAGTCTCTAAATGACTGGCCACATAAAGATCTGGAGAGGACATCATGTTGAGTTGCATCATGTCATCACTTGGGTGCGATATACACATTGTACTGTATAAGCTGTTATTCCCACGTAAAGATATTTTTGCCGAGGAGGTCACAGACATTATCGTGAGATGTTGTTTTTGAGAACTGACACTGAAGCTATCATAAGTGCACTATTAACCCAGCGCATGGCAACATTTTCACGTGTTGTAAAACTTGCGATTTAACAGTGATTCGCGAAATTTGTGAACATTAAACCCTCACGAAGATAACAGCTTATGCAGTCATCAGGGCTATTTCCCTCTCATCCTCTTCGTGTCAACAGGAGGGAGGTGACAGACCAACATACAATTGTACCACTTCTTTACCTCCGACATATACGTGACTTACATTGGCAACTTTTGTGTCTGTTTCAGAATATCTCCTTTAAAAAAAAACACAAATTGACATATCAAAGAGCATAGACACATGTTAATTCTTGGTACTTTAAATACAAGTCTTTCCACATTTCCTCACCTGTGGTTCGGGATGTACAGAGCGGAGAAATTCTCCAGGAATTGGTGCCAGGAAGACGTGACCGTCAACAAGCTTCTCTGTTTCCATGGAAACTTCTGTGCGGCCATTATACAGATTGTTCTCGCTCTGCAGGTAAAAAATTACATTAAAATCCAAAATTTCTTTATAGAACCATTCCCAAATCCAGAAATTCAAGGAACTGAAATATGCATTATAACAGATTTCATAAGAATATTTGAAAGCACACCTCTTTTTTTTTCATATTTTCAAAGGAAACATTCTTGCATAATCAGTGAATGCCATTATGTGTGCATCATGGTCTCATAGAAATCCATTGGGTCAGTGATGTTGGAACATAAATTGTATGCTGGTAATTGGTTTTTGAGATGGTAGCTGACATACTGTCTGTTAAAGTAATATACATACAAATATATGTATCTAGTTGCATACAGACATCTATTTCTGCTTTACATTTCAAGTGTAATGCTACATATTGTCGCTGGGGCGACAAGACCTTGTATCTACAAAATGTCAAATGTTCAGGAGAGCCAAAAAACATGGTGGCCAAAGCACTATAGCGAATGGGATAGCCTTTACTTTGACATGCCTTGGTAGCTTCATTTTTGGAGTAAGACAGTTGGGATTTGGACAGGACATCACTTAACCCATTATTTGGCTATTAATCAAAAAAAGTCATTTTCATCAAAATTGCAGATACGAGGTCTTGTCACCCCAGCGACGATATGCTCATGTGGGCTTTAGCAAATAGTATACAGATGATATACATCAGCGAAGGCGTTAGGAAGAATTACCCACACAAGATACCTCTGAAACAGACTAACATGCCTTGGCAAAAAGACAAGGATGTTTGGACTGTTTGGAAGGTGCATCTTAACAAGCTTGTGTGCATTACTTGTTTTATAAAATGATAATTTAGATTCATTTTTTGTTCTGTAGTAAAATGATAATGTAGACTCATTATTTGTTTTATAAAATGAAAATGCAGATTCTCATCGTTTGATAATTCATCTTCATCTCAAAAGCCATATTACTATGTTACTATATCCACATCTACCTTAGATTTAATGTTACGTCTTAAAGCAGCCAAGGTGCATACATACATATTCAGTTGAATGATATACCTGAATATATTTACACTGTACTCTCTATATGTGCATTATGTTCTAGGGAGTACTCCTGTAAATTTGTGACGTGGCAATGCAAATGATTATTTCATTATACATAGAATTATATCTTATATAGTTACCATTAAAGTAAAATATTGTGGTAAATATCCCGCTTTACATTTTGCACCTAAGGGTAACCAACACTTCACAAGTAATGCTTTTTTAGGTGTCCCTCCATAATCATTTATTGTATCTTCATAGCCAGTTCAAGAGCTAATATACATTGTTCATGAATTTTTGTAAAAGTTTTGCATTGTTGTTACAATGTTCGTATAAATGTACATCAGTTATGATTATCATGGTCAAATCAAATCAAATCAATTCAATCACTCAATCAATCAACCAATCCATCAATCAAATTCAAAATCAAAATAAAAATGAAATGTAATCAAATCAAATCAAATCAAATCAAATCAAATCAAATCACATCACTTCACATCCGATCAAATGTAAACATGAACTCACCACCTGGAAGAGCGGCTGTGTACCCCCCTTCTGGGAAAACTCTACATCCCATGAATAGGCAGAGCAGGAACCGAATCGCAGCACCTGCACAAAGCCTGTCAAGAGATCCACCTCCAGTCGGCTCTTTAGCTGGGACTCGGACACGTCAGCCGGGATATCTTGATGAAAATCAAAGACAAAGATTTCTGATATACCACAGGAAACTCTAAATATCTTTCCATTCTGTTATAAAAATACGGTAGAAGTAGTTTAAGTTGAGTCTGAATGTACAGATTGTATGTCTTGATTTTAAAAACTGGCAAAAAATGACAGTATTTCATTTGTATTATGTTAGATGCAAAAAATCCTTAAGAAATCAGAATTTGAATTTGAATTTGAATTTGAAAATGTGATGAAAATCCCTTGTGTGCCACATGATTTTGAGACCGAGATGCACGACCGCTTCCAGAAAACATTCTGTTTTTCAAAGAATCAGAATTCATTATAAAGAAATACCTTTGGAACACTACCATTCAGTCACTGTACATCACATGTTACAGTTGCATATGTGTGAGGAATAAATTTACAACACATTTTTCCAATAGACCCCTGCAGGAGTATACTCAGGACTCATCCTCAATGGGTTACCCACTTACAAAATTGTCAGAAAGTGAGGTTTCTTGACAAATTAGACTCGCTGAATATATGGCATATCCAGTATTGAAGAAGAAGAAGAAGAAGGATATTCAAAGATCACAAGACACAAACCTGTTGATGTCCTGTCACCAAAAGACAGGTCAAATGTCCCCTGCATGGGAGGGGTTGCGTACGATTCGCGTTCCACTACGACGCTCGCTCCAGCAGCCCAATTGCTGTTACGGTAAGTGGTCGACTCATTTGTCTGTGACTCTGCATCAGCGCCCTCTATGGCCAGCAACGGGAAGGAGTGACCACAGTTGGCACCTTGCATGCTGATGCGGAATCCCTGCGGTTCCTGCGCGATTGTCTCCACCAACACTTCGCTCACAATTATTCCATTTGGCTGAACAGGGGATGACCGAACCGGTGCTGGATAACAGAATTATGAAAAATACAAATGTTAAATGAAGATACTGTCACTATCACGCCATCTGATCAAAGTGATGAGAAAGAATGATATATTTTTCTTTTTCTAGGATAGGAATTTACATGTACAGTTGAACCTCTATTATCCGGCCTCCCTTTATCCGGATCTCTCTCTTATACGGACGCAATCTCGCCGTGATTTTTTTTTTTTTTTTTTTATAAATACGGGAGGAAAGGGGGATTCCCAACTCCTTGAGAACTCCTACACAAACACACATGAATTACATATTACATCCAACATGATTAACATACTTTACATCAAATTTCCTTCCATATTGCTTACCCTCAGACATTTTAACATCCCCAAACATCCCCAAATGTAACAATGAAAAGGTTGCAGTATACACATTACTACATGTGGTACTACAATGGGCTACATCAGTACATGTGTATAATTTATTATGTACATGTATAAAGCATTGAGTCTCCAGTATCCGGCCAAATCCCTTATCCGGATGAGCCCCAGTCCCGACTTGTCCGGATACGAGAGGTTCGACTGTACTTGAAATTACTTGTCTAGTGCAGTGAGTTGTGATAGTGCTTTTGTAATCAATATGATGAATTCTGATGATGTTCAAATTTGGCAGAAATCTATTTTAAGAATATAAAACCAATTTGCAATACAGAGAGGTATAGTTTTCAAAAACAAAAAGCAACAACAACACCGGAATAACTAAAATTCATGTCTGCTTCATATGTAGCAATGATTATTATGCATATATGACAACAGTATTACAAGCAAAATTGCAGAAGCAATTACTACAGTCTCACCTGACTGGCTTTTAGCAACGGTCAGCTGGTCAACAAAGAAGTCCAGGCCCTCAACAAAGAGGATTTTAAGCCTTCCAAACAAATACCGTTGTGTCTGGTAGTCAAATTCGAAGTTATTTGAGCCAAGTTCATACAGATCTAAGCAGTGGTGCGTCCATCTGCGGTCATGACATATCACAGTGACAGCAAGAGTGTGTTATGAGAAAGACAAAAAAAAAAAGAAACAAAGAGACACCAATGTATTTTCTAATGTAAATGAACATTGAGTATGTAGTCGATTACAGTTCTATTCCATTACAGCTTAAAGTCAAAATTAACCCTTTCAGTGTCATGGACACTATAGACAGTGTGTATTATGCAAAGGGGTTTTCTGTGAAAATCAAAGCACACAAAGAGTTAATAAGTTGAGTAAAATCACACAAATGTAATAGCAGAAATTTTTATCTCAATCTGAAATTAGAGAAGGAAGTTACGGGACAGTAAGTTCTGCATATTTTCGCAAAACAGTGCTTTGGTGGATTCCCATTAAAACAGTCTTCGAGACCAGCAGTATTCTTTTGTTATATGGAAATTTTGTTATAACCGAACAAACAAACAATAAAAATACCAAGAGTGGATATCGTTGCGGCCCTAATTTTTACTTTGTTGTAACCAGAATGTTGTTATAACCGTGTTAGTCATAAAGGGAGTGCACTGTATATGTTGCAATCATATGCAGTCACATCTGCCTCAGCGCTGACCTGCCTATAGAGGCTAATATGGCCACTGAAAATTCTCCCAATAGGAGAGACATGTTAAAGACCCTTTGCATAGCAGCCACTTGTGAAATGCAGGCAGCGGTCACCAATTTTGTATCCTGCGATACATGTTAATCTGTGTATAGCGGCCACAGGCCCATACAGGGCCACAACTGAGTCTATGATTTGGTCTATTTCTTTCATCTTTCACAAACTGCAAAATTTGCATTCATTCAATAAATCAAAAAAAAAGGGAAAAAAAAACAATCCATGTGAATATTGTACAGTTCAAATAATTCAATGATTTCTACATCTCTCGACTGATGCATAGTCATAAAAAAATAACAGCACTCACTCTTCTGACGGCTCTTGATGGTCCTCGAAAAGGTTGAAATTTTTAGTAACGGATATTGAGTTATCCGTGCGCTTGTCTTTCTGTGTGAAATACAGCTGCACGTTTCCCTGGAAACCCAAACCCTTGATGGCAAAGCAGACCTGAAGGATAACAATAAAATGGAAATGACTCTTTTCATTAAATGACACTTCGTTTCAACTGTAAAATATTGCATCACTCCAAGGACCAAACCTCTGTGATTATGGCTGTATTTGACAGCACTCCTACAATGTACCATAAAATATCCTCCTTGAGCGCTAAAAGTTTCCGAAGTATACTGTATCGTACCATACCATGCCAAAAGTGAAACATTTTCCAGTGTGCTCCAAAAGTGTACATGCACCACACCATACTATACCAAGCCAGAGAGAGAATTCACATTCCCTGGAAACTGGCAATTCCTGCAAGTTTCAGCAAGCTCTAGCTTTTCATAGGTTTCCTTCATGTTTATAAACATGACCTACCAAAAGTCAGGGCAAGGGCAATTCCAGCATTACGGACATTATATTTAGAGAATTTTTTGTGACCTTGTGGGCTTATTTCAACGAATCAGCATAATAATTCTTAATCCATTCATAGTCTATTCTAACCCATTCATCCTGAAATGTTAACAGTCTAAGTTTTGATCAGTTACTATAAATCATTTGGTAGATATTACACAAAATGCTTGCCATTACAGACATTACATTTTTTGAGTGGACACAATTATTTACCTCCATGTGGATATGTTGAGAAATTTATGAATCAGAGCATCAAGTAAAAGGAACTTTCTTCTGAAATGAGTGCTCAGGTCCTGATTAAGTTGTAGATTGAAAGTTGTGCACAACACATTCAGCATTTACTTTACAGGTTCACAAATGTAGCGTTACAGACATTACATTTTTAGAGTTACGGATATTAAAACTTTGTCCAATTTTTAAAGTCCCAATATTCATACTTTAACACAGTTTGTATCTCAGACAAGGCTAATATTAGTGGGTTTCTTTGTTCATTCTTAACCATAAACCACTTTAAAACAAATGCTGATGTGTTGCTGAATATGGAACAATGAGAGTCAAAGATTGTGTGTTTTTACAAAAATTATCAAACATTTTGCCCAAAAATAGGTTTTTGAAGAAAATAATGCCTAAATGCACTTCAATTGTATCAAAATGCCACTCAAATGAAAGAACTTGACAAGTTCTAGCATTTGACACTAAATTTGTCCCCTGTAGCTCATACATTTTTCAAATTATTGCAGATTTGGGATTTTTAGGAAAAGTAATATTTTTTGTGGAATTGCCCGGCAATTTCAATTGCCTACATCAAAGATCAGCTTCTGTTCTGCCTACAAGAACAGCAATCCAATTCATATCTGAATGTTGGGGGGCACAATGTTCACACGCACACATCCTTGCATCTCTAATAAAAAGATTTGGTGGAAAATTTTTTTCAATAACTTAACATACAAACATAGTAAATCTTCTAACTTGAAGACAAATTCATGCCAAGCATATATGTGGATTAAATGGGTGGGAAACATAAGTACACTGTAGAATAAAGCATCAATGAACTTTGACAGAAATAAAAGAATTTGTTCAGAAGTTATGAATCTGAAAGTTTTGGTTCAATCCCCATGCTGTTATTGCCAAATGGGAAAGCGATGTCAAAGTAGAAGTACATAATCAAGAAAATAAAAAGCCAGTTCCACATATTTCCACTTTCCTAGCATATGTATTAAAAAGATCAATTAACTTACCAGTTAAATCAAGAGGGCAAGGAGAATGGTATCAGCCTTGACATATGTCAGTGGTAAGTCACAGAGGTATGCAATTTCTACTGAGGAAAATTATGCAATGTTGTGGAATTCTCCTAACAATTCTCCACATATTGTAGCATCATTCTCACATCGCACATTGTAGTAGACTTCTAACTCCGTAATGATGACCAATGGATTTAACCAAAACTATAAAAGTTCACAACATAAAAAATGACCTTCCTTAACCCGTTAATATGAGTCCCAAGTATGCTCAGGCAAGTGTCTATGGGAAATACATGTTGTAGCAAAATCAACCCGTCCTCAACAGGTTAATCTTCACTGAAGTATTGAACTGATAAAATAATGTTTGAGGGAAGTCTCCTTCAACAGAGTTGTGGGGGAGGGAATTATGACCACTAATTGGTCAGTGAGCCATTCTGATCTTTAAGGACACATAGTGAGCGGTGAGACTATTCAACCTACCTTTTTCTTAGTAGAAATATCGAATTCTTGCTTCTGATCGTCGTATCCAGGAATTTGGTTTGACCAGTAGATGTACTTGGGGTTCTTGAGCGAGGTTCTGCCACAGTAGGCCTCTGTGTCTTGCACACGCTCACCATACTCTGTTCCCGTTGGCAAATCTTCCTCATAACTCTGGTAGAAGTAAAATGTTTTTTTGTTGGGCACTGAAGTGCACTGGACGGTCAACATGTCCAGCAGGGCCTCTTTCACCTGAGTGAAAACATTTAAAAAAGAGAAACAATGACAAAAATTAGTTGTTATTGAATTGGTTACTTTGGCTCAGGTATTACAGAAATTAGAAGGTGAATGCATTTAAAAAGAATAGTGGTGATTGAGTCTGAAATAGCACTAAACTGAGCTTGATTTGGGGCCATGTGACAATAAATTCTTAAAATATCAAGCTACTTTGGAATTAAAGTCAGTTATCAATGTGGATAAAAGCTCATCTGTGTAATTAACATTCAAATCAATTTGCACCACTGCCATCATAGTCTCATGAGGGACAAGAAGCAAATACCGTAAAAGTGGATATTTTCACGCGACTAATTTTTCGTGCTTGGCCGGGTAAGGAGAGTTTCGCATGTTTTTAATTCCACTGAATCAAGACATCATACACAGGAACATATGGCTAGCAAAAATATTCGCGTGCTTTTATTTTCACGGGAGTTTCTGGTTGCGCGAAATGCGCAAAAATTTCAACACTGCGAAAATTTTCACTTTTACAGTACGGAGCACTGGTGGCAGTTTTCTGTGGGATTCTCCTTGATGATGACATTTAATACCAATAACAACAGCCAAACCGCTTTTACATCACTGAAGAAAAATTGTCAAAAATCAAGCAAAACATATTCCCTGTGTTATCCAAATACAGTTTGTACAAGTGCACTTTACATGAGGTCACTGAGCGTGAATGAAGTAGGCAGGAATATGTGAAAGAAATGACCCTATAGCTCTGCCCCTTGGAAAAGGCTGAAATACTGGGAGGACAAAGACCATTAGAAGCAGCCATCCAAACAGGTCTAAGGCAATTACCCCCGGGCAATTACCCCAGACCCTTCCCCCGACCCTAACCCTAGTCTTTACTCCAACCTTATCACTAACCGTATTTAGCCGGGGGATAATTGCCCTTGGGGGGGGGGGGTGTAATTGCCCTGATACGATCCAAACATACCTCTTCTGCTGTTGATGAGAAGCTCAGGGAGGCGGACACTCCTCCACCGTAGCTGATGGCAAACGATGTTGGAGCCATGTTTGCTGCTCCCTCAACCACCTCCTCTACAGAGACGCTGATTGTTTCATTGCCAGAGAATGTTATCTCAATCAATGAAGAGACTGCCTCTGTGAGAAGGAAATAATGGGACGGGGATCAAGAACTCATACTCTTGGAAACTAGGTGTTTACAAAGAATTGTATTCCAATGCTGTTGTAGTCCAAATGGACTACGAGCTGCATGTGCAGGTGACGGCTAGGTACCGCCAATCACAGCGGCGGCAGTTTAACGCAGGGAAACGCAGGGAAACGCATGGCGGTGACGGCTAGATGTTGCCAATCACAGAACGGGGGCATAATACACGCGATCGCATAGAGGTGGCGGCTGAGCATGGCTGAGCATGGTTAGTGTATAGGTGTGCATGTCAACCTATTAGGGCCGGCGTTAGGCGTGAGGATGTCTGTGCCCGGCTCTGGGCGCGAATTATCTACGCAGTCTGTCGTTCGTTGCTTGGTCCAGAAGGTCTGGTCTGCTTTGGTCTCATCCCACCTCCCCACGGCCATCTGGGCATCGAGGCGACGTCTGCTCCTCTCCCAAGCTGAACTGTGTTAGCATATCTCTTGACTCAGCTCATGAGCGTTGCTCTTCTCGTCTCCTGGGCTCTGCTTCACCTCATCTTGTCTTGAGTTCGTCGTTTTGTTCCTGTTTCTGTTCCTGTTTTGGTTCCTGTCGCCACTGCTACTGTTCCTCCAGTGACTACAGGTGAGTTTCGTAGTGTAAGGTTCATATTTTGACCACACTGTTAACCAGGTTGCTGTACGTCTGTTCCTTCCTCACCAGAATAAACATGGTTCATGGTATTACATTAAAAAAAACAAGGAAGGAAGGTGTATCTTCGTCAATTATCAGCTTTACTTAAGTTCTACATAAGAAACTGAACATTTTCAGCTTAAGTGGGCTGACAGAAGAGCTTTTTCCTCCTCACACTATAAAACATTTAAAAGAAGAGTTTAATAAGGCATATACTGAAACTTCCTATCATTGCTAATCCCCAGAGTCACTCTGAGGTAAAATTTCATAAAGCGATAGTCACAAATGTAAGCTAGTCTCAATATACAATGCACAACAATCTCACCTGCATTGGTAAATGTGACTGTAAAGTTGCGAACATCCTCATCACCATCGACCTGGACTGAGACTGGGTTTGATGCGAGTGTTGACAGACTGTTGAGGGCACCCTCCAAGTCATTTGTAGAGTTGAGGATATCCACATCTGTAGGCATAAATATTCTGTTAGACACTATCTCACAAGGTACAAAGTCATTTATTTCTCTTCAAATTCAACAAGTCAAATCATGTAGGCCTACCAAGGGGCAGAACCAGGAATTCTGTAAAGGGGGGGGGGGGGGGGCGGGGGCTTACATGCCCCCCCCCCCCATTTTTTTCCTTTTTATTTCTTTTGTTTAACAAAAATTGAAGGGGAGGGTGCTTGCGGTGCACCTCTGCCTGGATCCACCACTGCTACCGGTTATCATCTCACTAAAACAAGCATACTAAAAACCAACAAAATAAAAATTTTCAAAGGTGAAATGAGCTGTGGTCCCAATTTCAATCTGCTGGCAGGATATTTGCAGAAAAGGTACAGTATCTTTCACACCATATTCTCCACCTTTTAACCCATCAAGGACAGGCTGATTTTCTTACAGCACGCATTTCTCTAGACACTTGCCTGAGTATACTTTAGCAGGTAAAGTGGTCATTAAAGAACGACAGACCCTTGAAAAACAAAACAAAACAAAACAAAACACCTATTTACCCGTGGATTGCCCATCGAAGGCTACTGTAAACGGTCCAGTCTGGCCACAGCCTGATACACCACCACACTGAGAGAAGTCGAGAGAGACTAGCTGCACTGCCCGCTGGCCATTCTGTCTGTCTGAGGGATGAAATGGACATCAATCATGTTGTTCAAGAAGAATATTTACTGTAGTAGTTGTACTAGTACTACGAGTACCGGTAGTGGTAGATTATGTACTAGTAAAATTGGTAGTACGAGAGTAGAAGTAGTAGAGTAGTAGTAGTAGTAGCAGTAGCAGTAGTAGCAGTAGCAGTAGCAGTAGCAGAAGTAGTAGTAGTAAAAGTAGTAGTAGCAGCAGTAGTAGTAGTAGCAGTAGTAGTAGAAGTAGTAGCAGTAGTAGAAGTAGTAGTAGAAGTAGTAGCAGCAGTAGTAGAAGTAGTAGTAGAAGTAGTAGCAGCAGTAGTAGTAGTGCACTATGATTAATTACTTTCTTAATTAAAGGAATGGTGTAGTTTCAGTTAAGATGGGGGATTCAGATTTTAACTTGTTGCATGATGATTAAAAACCACTTATGAAATATCATAAACGATACCATTCTAAGAGAAATTCAAAATTTATTAGACGAAAATCAGTTTTGAAATGCCAGAGATATCCCAAAACAATGTAAATGAAACTAGTCTTAATAAATGGTAAAATACACTTTGAATTCTTCTTAGAATTGCATGCTCTGTCATATTTCATTCTCATTATCTCACAAAAAAATAAGTTGAAAAACTGAAACCCCATCTTAAAAGAATCATATAGTTTTGGTTGAGATCTAACTTCAGGTTTCTAGCTTTTTTTTGTGAGATAATGAGAAACCTCTTATGAATATGAAAGAGTATGTAATTCCAAGATGAATTCAAAGTTTATTTGATGAAAATTGGTTTTGAAATGGTTGAGATATCCAAAATAACACGATCCTATGAGGTGGGACCCATCTTTTATTATGATTGCTTTGTTTTACTTTGTTTTTGGATGTTTCAGCCATTCCAAAACCAATTTTCATCAAGTAAACTCTGAATTCCTCTTAAAATGGTATGCTCCGTACTAAATTTTAGTTCATAAGTGGTTTCTTGGTATCTCGCAAAAAGTTAAAAGCCCAATCTTCACCTCCACCAATACTATACCAACCCTTTAACCCCAACTATACCATACCTGTAAGCCCTTGGCCTACACTTGTTCTAGAGAAATGTGCCACTTTACCTGTACTTCCAAGTGAGATGCAGACAAAGTTGAAATCCTCTGCACATCATTTCTGGCCACGCTGACATCAGACGCCGTCCACTTTGTTTTGTGGATGCCAACTGCCACCTCAACGTTTGATGAATAGGTCCAGTCAAAGTGATACGCTTCAAGGTAGTACCTGTCACCTCCTTGAAGGGTAATTGTCTCCGACATTTGATTGGGATGATTTTCGGATGGGTAGTAGTTATTCTTGTAGCTCGTGATGGAGGCCAGCCGTTTCTGGAGAATATCAAACACAGTCAGAGCAGCAGACAATTAATTCAAATCAAATGCTCCATGCATGCACGCAAGTCCATCTCTATTACTAAATGTAGCACTAACGACATCGAATGCAACTAGCGGATGAGTGAGTCTAGGGCAATTACCCCCCCCCCCCCCCCCCTGGGCAATTACTCCAGACCCTTCCCCTGACCCTAATCCTGAACTTAATCCTAACCCTAACCCTAACCAAAACTCGAACCCTAAACCTTTTACCCAACCCTAATCTTTACTCTAACGTTACTACTAACCAGTATTTAGCCGGGGGGGGGGGGGGGGGGGGGGGGGGGGGGGTAACTACCCTGATATGGGACAAGTGTATACTCTTGGTAACAAAGCAAAACATTTCTCATTTAAAGATTATGGTCAATATGAGAAACACACCATTGCAACAACTAGGAAAAGCACTCTGAGAGCGCAGACCTCCGCCAGGCATGCAGCTCATTTCCAACACTGATCTTGTTGTTCCATAAAGATATCAGTGATTTCCACCCATACGTAGGCCTACTTATATAGCATTGTGTGCTGAAAGTCGCCCAATTTCCCAATATAGAAGCCTTTGTTACATCATAAACCCTCAGCTGCATGGCGCGCCTCGCCCTAGCAGAAACTAGAGCATGCACTTTAGTGCGCGCATGCAAACCTCAAATACGCGCAGCCTGAACTCCCAAGTTCATTGACCCTACCTGGCAAAATATCAAAAAATCCTTCATAAATTCCCCAAAAATTCTCGGATCACTTCCAAAAGTTAATCGTTTGTTACTTGTGTCATTCTCAACCTTTCCTGCAAGTTTCATCCCAATCCGTTCACTACTTTTTGAGTTATTTTGCACACGGACAAATGAACTAATGAACAAACCAACAGTAACGAAAACATAACCTCCTCCCTTGGCGGAGGTAATAATAATAACTAGAAAAACACTCTGAGAGTGCAGACCTCCACCAAGCATGAAGCTTATTTCCACCGCTACACTGATCCTGGGCCCTGTTTCATAAAGCTGTTCGTAAAGTTACGAACAACTTACGAACAACTGGTGATCAGTTCTTGTGCTGAATTATGGAAATTCTAATAAGTATACCACATCAGAACTGATCACCAGTCGCTCGTAAGCTGTTCGTAACTTTATGAACAGCTTATGAAACACCCCCTGTTCTTTCATAGAGATATCATACGTACACACAACATCGGTGCTAAAAGTCGCCAGATTTCCAAATATAGAAGCCTTGGTTACGTCATAAGCCTTCAGCAGCATGGCGCGCCTCGCCCCAGCAGAAACTAGAGCACGCACTTTAGTGCGCGCAGGCAAACCTCAAATACGCGCAGCCTGAACTCCCAAGTTCATTGAACCTATCTGCCAAAACATCAAAAATCCTTCATAAATTCCCCCAAAACTCTCGGATCATTACCAAAAGTTAATCGTTTGTTGCTTGTGTCATTCTCAACTTTTCCTGCAAGTTTCATCCCAATCCGTTAACTACTTTTTGAGTTATTTTGCACACGGACAAACTAACTAACGAACGAACGAACGAACAAATGAACAAACACACAAACCAACAGTAACAAAAACATAACCTCCTCCCTTGGCGGAGGTAATAAACAATTTTAGTTTTCATCCTACAGAAAGAGAGAGAGGCAAATCCCATCTCCTTTGCTGCTTACCTACTGATTACGTCACCATCATAGTTTTACAAGTTCTCTTATGTGGTCCTATGCAAATCCTTAAATAGTTATTATGAATTTATGACATTGGTAATCTTCTTTGCGTTTCTACAATAAATACGAAGGAAATTAGTGATATACTCTGGGCTCGAGAATTGAATGTTCATCTTTTATTACTTGCTATAATTCTAACTAAAAAAGCACTTGGAGAGTGCAGACCTATGCCACGCCAGCACCTAATTTGCATCCATATATGCATGCAAATTTCAAATATATGGTAAAAGCTTTTTGTTTACATCATCAGCTTCAACTGCATGGCACCTAACCCGGGCAGAGCACGCACTTTACTGTGCATATGTAAATCTCCAGTACGTACGTGTACAGCTTAAACCAAAAGTTAGTTGACCTTACTATTATGCCAAAATATTGCAAAATTTTTACAAATCCATAAACATTCTCAGATCACTCCCAGAATTTAATCATCTGTTCCTTGTGTCATTATCGATTTTCCTGCAAGTTTCATTCAAATCCCCTAATAACCTTTTAATATTGAGTTAATTTGCAAACAGACAAACCAATGCTGATGATCACTACCCTTCTTCCTTGGCAGAGGTAATAAAAGAAATGAAAAAAAAAAAAAAACACGGGTGATGACAGTGTTGAGTTGTAGAAAAGTAAAAGCAGTAGTGAAATCAACAACAATGTAGATTTGAAAAAAGTCATAGACCCCGTTTACAGTGAGTGAAAAGGCCGGGCTGAGCTCGGCCTTTCTTTCACTGTAAACGCTCATAAGGCCAGATGTGGTGCCAAAAACGACCTCATATTTGGCCAAGCTCTGGAGGTAGTCTTGGCCTGGCCTTTTCTCACTGTAAACGCAAACTGGGCTAAATGTGGCACCAAACTGCAACCGGCCTGCTCCCAAATAATCGTTTGTTTACAAGCAGAGCCCCACTACGACAAAATATTGAAAAGTTTGAATTAAAAGCCCGGGCCAAGCCCGGCACTGTCAACAAACAGAATTGCAAGGCCGAGTACCACAATTGCGGCTGGGCTTGGCCCAGCACTGTAAACGGGGTCTACAATGATGATGATGATTATGATGATATCAACTTACCACATCATCAGAACTGGAGGAATTACTAAGCCAAAACTGTACATAGTCATCCCCACGCACATAGAAAGTAAAGTCGCCATCGTGTGGGGGCACAAAGTATCCGGTGAGACGAGAAGCAAATTTTTCAGGACCCTCCTCTGGTTGCTCTGTGGTGCCACCATGAGGAATAATTCCTTCATACCGATAGTTGGGGTCACTGGCATTTGAAAAATCTAGGGTGTGAAGGTTTTGTCTTGAAGTAGAAGCAAAAAGTGTACAAACACAAAAGCAATCAGTCAGTATTTGTTGCTAAATTGGTACAGGTTTATATACATAGAAAAAGCTGGTTCTTGGATTTGGATTTCCTTTGAATAGTGTTCAATGTGAATTTGGATTGAAACCCTGACCTTACAGACTTAGAGAAATATGTGTGTGTATATATACACGGTACTAGGACCTCGATTATCCAGTCAATTATCCGGATTCTCTGTTATCTGGACATTGAATGGCTGATATCTTTTTTTCATGTCTTTTCAGTGCTAAATCTCACTCAAAACAAACACATGTTAAACCGTTCAACCATTATCGTGCAAATACACGACAGGACATATTCCAATCATTGCAGCGGACTGTAACTTTCAAGTCAGTTAGGGAGACGATTTGTCAAATATAAAAAGATGTAGCCATGGCTGCTTAGTTTAAGACACATAAAGAGGAAGACTGATTAAAATACCTCAAATTTCATCCCTTCTTTAAAACACAGTTATCCTAATTTTGCTCTTAGGCTCAGATTTATAAAGCCATGTCAAGAGTGTTCGTGTACGTTAAGTGGGCGACCACTGCATTAGCATAGACTTTGCACATAAAATGTGCATCCATCACGGACGTGAATACAAGTCTCGCATGGCAACGCTAACACCAGCCCCGAACTTGAAATGACGAAAATGATAATCCCTAGGGCTGGTGTTAGTCAATGGGGAAAAAGCACATAAATCGCCAACACATGCAGCGGAGCTTGGTTCAGCAGACGACATTCAACACTAAGCCCAGCACCAGCAACCGGAAATACGTCATAATTTTTAGGTCAACTCCAAACACCGGCGTGATATCAAGTTCGGTTTTATTGCTGGTGCTAGTGCTGAGATAGCACTAGCACTAGCACAGAACTTGAAATCACCCAATGCCATGCAGATAATTATAATATTTGTAAATTGGTGATATCATGCGTATATCACTAGCATGACATCCTAGAAAGTGCTGTATTAGATAATATCTCTTTTCGGGCCAAATTGATTATCCAGATGCCCGCCGGCCCAACATGACCAGATAATCAAGGTCCTACTGTGTAAATATATTTTTTTTCAATATCTATATTTATTCTTTTGATAATAATATATATTCACATGTATATGTATATGCACATCAATACAATGGGTGACACTGAAAAGCCAAGCACTGCTGTAATTACAGGAAAGAAAGGCCAAAAGCATGACAAAAGAAAAAGTGTAGAAGAGCTACTCAGTATGCTATCAGATGGGTCATCCTTTATTCACACACTTACACCACTTACTGTATGACATCTACACATTGTACCTCACAAGTAAAGAAGACGTTGACACACCTCACACTTACACATACCGCATATTTACATATATTGTATGTATTACATATAAAACAACACAATTCCTGTAATCATATCATGTGTAGATCAACTTACCTATTGGCATATTTCTGATTCAGCAACACCTCTCTCACTAGACCCCGATTACCAGGGAAGAGTGGGGAATCTGATGGGGCAGGGCCGGTGCGGCACTTCAACTTGGTGGGGGTAACAGACTCAGCATCCACTTCACAAGGCACACCTAAGAAGGAAAGACATTTCGTTTCCTTAAAGGCATAATTTACCATTTGCAGATGAATAAAAAATCCAGCACCAGTGCTTCAAAATAGTTCTAAAATGTGAGTTAGGGATAGAACCTACCAGGGTAAATTTTTGAATTAGTATGATCTATTTCAAGTATTATTGAATTCACAAAATGTGAACAATGGTTATAATAAAAATCGAGCCGCTGGGGGTCCCACTTGTAGTTATGTACTGTGTGGACACAAAAATCAACGTACTCAAATAGTTACGGTTCAGTGAGAAAAATAGTGATACAAAATGGATCTCCCTATATTTCAGCCGGGTTTTATTGCAAAATTCTTATATGGTAGGATTTTTTTTTTCCATACAACTGACCTACACCTATGCATCAAACATGATATCACGAACATTTTTAAAATCACTGCTCTCAATGGTAAACTGGACCTTTCACACATATCTAGTCCAGCAATACTTGAGTTGCCTACTTCAATAGACCCTATCAGCACTTTCTGCTAAAGACAATCTGTACAAGATTCCACAGGATTTTAAATGAAATTCATTGAAGAGATCAATTCTGTTTCTTTTCACTCATCAATCTAATAACCATTTCATGTGAACACTTGTTTCATCCTGATATTCCCAAAGTTACATGTATATAAAATATATAACCTCCTTTTCTCCTGTCAACGCAGTACATTAGATTGTCACACTGGACATGCACCTTGCAAGTAAAAGGCAGAAGCTTGCAAATTTCCAATTTTGGGAAATGGCATCAACTAAAAAAGCACTTACATAATTTGATCATGCTCAAACAACATTTGGGTACTGTAGGAAAGTATTTTTGATGATATGAGCAATATCAGAAGAATATTGGTGAAACCTTTTTTGCACCATCAGGGAAAAAAAGGCAAAACAAACAAAACAAAACAAATCCCACAAAATTTAAAGCAAACTTGTGTTGTTCTACTGAACAAAATAACTCACCTCCAACTTTCACAAAGTCAACCTGTATGAAACCTGTTCCAGTGATAGTAAGTTCCGTACCACCTTCTGTGCTTCCAACTCGGGGAGAAATGTCAGTAATTTCTGTGACAAAATAAAAGAGAACATAAAGGTACTAAATACCTGCATTCTTTTAACAGAAAATCTCGGCAGGATTGATTCTTGTTAGCCAGCCAATTACTACACAGTGTCATGCCCCCTCTCCAAAACAAAGCCACCTTGAATGAAATAGAGCAAATTGCTCGGCAGCCATTTATGATATTTATCTCCCGTTACAGCAATACTTTATGGGATGAAAATATTGTAAGATATCATTTGACACACTGTAACACCACAGAAATTTGATGCTGGCAGTACCCCTAAGTATGAGTTCAACAATAAAAAAACTGACTGAAATCGTATGAAGAATAAAGGAAGTTATGACATTTTGAAGTTTTGCTAATTTCTGCAAAACAGTCCTTATACAATGGATATGAATATGCAAATGAGTGAGGTAACCATGTCATAACCTCACAATTTTCCACTGATCATGTACAAAAAAACTGACCAAAATTCAATGTTTCTGTCACTGAAGTCATGATGTTATTCCTGGTTGAATAACTTCAGAATAGTGATCAGTTAGATATATGATGATTTGAGCCTCGGGCATAATTGCGTTTGAATGAAAAACTTGAAATTTCAAAATTTTATATACAAACTATATGGCAAGTTGTGAGGGGGTGACATGCTTACTTTTCCATTTGCATATCCATATTGACCGTTCAAGAAATGCTTCCCCCCAAAAACAGGGAAACTTCAGAATGTCATAACTTCCTTATTTTTAATCTGATTTTGATCAAAATTATACTGTTGAACTGGTAATATTTTATTCTTTCTTATCAGACTAGCTTATATTTGGACTTGATTTTCGCTTTAAAACTTATCATGCCTTACCGGGATACTGTTGAAAGTGGTATCTCTCGTCCTTCCCATTCACCAGGTAGGTCTGCCGCTGAGGTGTGGCGTAGCCATACTGTCCCGAGATCTTGAGGCTAAGTGGCCACGATCCTACAAAAGGAGAGATGTGGTTGGCAAAGCTCTACAATTCAAGTATCAATACAGGTCAATGTGAGGTCGCAAGTAATCTGCTGAATGTCACTCATTTTTCTTCCTCACAGAAAAAACTGAGAATTCTCTTCTCAGAAAAGGTATGCCTTTGCAGAAAGGTATGGAATTATGATTAATGATAATGATAATGATAATGATAATGATGATTACAAGAAGCAGAATAGGAAGAATAATTAGATAATCACTACTTTAGTCTGTAGTAGTAGTAGTAGTAGTAGTAGTAGTAGTAGCAATAGTAGTATATGATTATCATTTATCATTTTAATATTAAAATAGTCACTCACATGAAAATGAAAGATTTACTTATGTTATCATAATAATAGCAAATAATATTACTGCTTGTACATTGTACCACCAGAATTGATACCAACATCATAACTGTCACCTTCATAATATGACAAACAGCAATATTTAAGAATGGTAAGTGTGATGGCTTTGCAAACTGATCCACAGTAAAGAAGACCACTACTTTTAAAAAAACAAATGACAACATTCATATTTCCAAACAAAATTCCGCTTTTCACATGTCCGAATAAGGAATTTTAAACCAATATGTCAGCAACAGAATAGGTCTGAAAATCAATGAAGGTTATCTTAATCTAAATAAAGGAGTGTAGTGACTTGCCTGGTATGTTGGACTCTGGCAAACAAGCAATGTATGCCCATGCAGTACTGCCCTCTCTAAACTCAAGTCGATACCTTCATTTGAAAATGATTTAAGAAAAAGAAAACTGAAGTGAATTCTCCTTCAGTAACAATACACGATACTACTGACTTTAAATACTGCTATTCTAGTAATATCAAGTTGTAATGTCACTTAAAATTCAGAGTACAGGTACAACTTGTAACTACATGAAGTTTCTCCACAATTTGCTAAAAATTCAATTTTAAAGGTACATGGTCCTGGTGGTTTAGGGCGCACGGCGCAAGTTTCCTATAGAGACCTACTTCTATCGACTCCTCATTAGGGCTTACACTTTGGCCCATTTCCCCGAGTCCAAAGAAGTTTGATCCACTGGAGTCAGTGGTCTGATCACAGTTCGGCTCATGATTCTGCTGAGGGGGATGACAGCTTTAGCAAACTTCTTTTGTGATGTCATAATAAGAAGCACATATGCATGCACCCCGGCATTACTACAGACTGCATGATGCGCAGAGAAGACAACGAAGGCAACATTACCTAGCAACACCTACGCACTTTACTCTTGATGACAGCTCAACTTTGGCAATCTTCATATCAATGCTAATGGTGATCAGCAGTATCATCAACAGTGCTCTTTACACCACTGGGACTATGCGCCTTTAAAAAGACAGCCAACAGCATTTTTTTTTTTTTCAGTACACCAACTTTAATGAGAAATCTTAATCTTCTCCCAAAAAGAAAATGAATTAATCATGTGAGTTCAGACTTTCACTTAGAACCCATTATCACTTTTTCTTACTTTTTTTCACAAAACTTAAATCAACCTGTCCAGTCATGCTATTGTTATATACAGGCTTTAACTGCAATTACAAAAAGGAGAAATATTACACTGAAATTAAGGCTTTGGTTATGGACATTAACAATAGACAATGTACACACAAAAGTTAAGTTTGTCCTGTGAAGAGCAAATATTGAGGGGAAAAAAATATCCCCAAAACATAGGAACACATTCTGTTGTTACTTCCTGGTTGAATCAATTATGTATTGCTTTTTCTGACAAATAAAACAATTAACACTTGAGCTGTACAGCATTACACAAGATTGTACTTCTTGTTTGCTTGGATGGATGCAATTATGTTTTGTAAAAATTTGTTTCAAAGACATTATTCTACACTGTATTTTGTTATGACTTGAGAAGCAGAATAAATAAAAACAACAACTAACAAACAAGCAAATATATACAATTGTTAAATTCATCAATACCTGAACTGTTTCCCATTATTTTGTTAGTACATTGTATCATATCTCTGGAAAACATTTGTAACATTAAAAGTAGCATCAATGATACAATGCTTTGAACCTTGAACGCATGACATACCATGTCTCTGTTTATTTCCTCTCTCAAACATTCAGAGAAGGCAAACATTGGCCAAAGAATTTTCTAGACACTTATGAGAAAATGGTATATTAACTCACGGCTCTCCGGTTTCAGGGTCGATCGGATCACACGTAGATGGACCCCATGTTACCCTGCAAAACAAGGGGGAAGCTTTCAGGATGACATTTTCTATAAAGTCATATTTACACAAAAATATATTTCATGGTTTCATAATGAAATGAATCAATAATTTATCAATATTTCAAAATAAGTCCCAAAACTTCACTCCTCCTCATCTTCCTATAATCATGGTTTGTTCTTTTCAAACTGCTTTGTGGCGTGGTCCTATCACCCAACCAGCCTGCATTCATGATTCTTCCTCCCCTTTTATTTTCCCTTTCATTTATTCCAATTTATTTTCACTACACAAGTACAGCGCACTCCCATTTAACAAACATAAATTCTAAAATGAAATTTCGGATACAAGGAAGTAAAAATTCAGGGCAAAAAATTGCCATCTAGATATCTTTACACACTTTATTCCTTCAGATATAATATTTTTTATAGAAAGAAAACTGCTCGTCCAAAGGACTTGTGAGTCCTCTAAAGTTGTCAATCATACTTTATTTCACCCAACTTTCTTCCAAGACCTCTTCACACAAGTGTCACAGATCAATCTACCACTTCCAAGTGGTCGAGTCACATTTTAACCACAAAGAAAACATTGACGATACGACTATAACATCCCTTTGACCCCTAGCTTTCCTGACTCTTTCCTGACGCCATAAGGCTTTAGAACTCTCTGCCAGAAGCCCTCATCAAATGTACCTCTGCTGACAGTTTCAGGTAGGAGGTACAGAAACTCCAGCTCCGATAGAAGGGGGAATGCTGTTTTTTAGCTGCACTTATTATGTACAGTAGTTATTTTATATGGCACTGTACATACACCACACCAGACCCACCAAACAGTGCGAAAATAAACCAGATGGTGGACTCCACTTGAATACTCAGCAGAAGAAGCTGTACAATACTAGCAAAATGTGCATCTCTATACACAACTCTCTGAAGAACAGGCACAAAGAATCAAACTTTAACTTTGTTCCGTGTGGTGTAAAGTAAATCAGGGCCTGTTTCTCAACTTCTACTCTGTAATGACCATTTGTGTTAAATGATATTATTACAATAATCGTCGTAATCATGTAAGTTTCTTGAGTTTGGAATAAACATCTGGATGCAGCAGTCCCCCAGGGTGGTGCTGAAGTGGTACCATAAAACAGGGAAACAGAGGATGTAAGAGTATTCTATGAATTCTGAAAAGCAGACACACACTTCACGTAAGACCTTGATGTAATGCTATTAAAAAGCAATTGATGGGACTAGTTAGTAGGAGTCAAAGACCTTGATGTTTTTTGTTCAGCAGTAAAGTATAGTACTACTACTAGTACTAGGGGACTAGCACTTATGAATAATATGGTGATGCAGGTGATATGTATAAGAATGTGCGTTTCTGTGAAGTGTGTTGCATCGTCTGTTGTGGAGAGACAATAATGCATTAATGGATGCAGACTGGTCAGTGTGTTGTGAACATTAGTCTGCAGGGGCGTCACCAGCTTTTTTTCAAGAGGGGTGCGTTTTGACACTAAATGTAACAGAATTTTTTGGCAGACAGACATTTGGAATATAGGAAGCTCTCAATCCCTAGACTTTTACTGTTTTTTGAGGGAAACCAACCGGGGAAAAGGCACCGGCATAGCTAGGATTTCATCTTTTTTTTTTTTTTTTTTTTTTTTTTTTTTTTTTTTTTTTTTTTTGGGAGGGGGGGGGGGGGTGTTAGTATGCGAGGGAGTGAGCAGGGGGGGGGGGGAGGAGGGTGTGGAAGTGCCTGTTGTCCTCCCCTCCCCCTCCTCCCACGATGAGAACTTTTTGCATTTTGATGTTGTAAATGGTGCAATTTGATGCAGGCTTTTTGCGTGTTTTTATCGACTTGAAACAGTCCCACTAGTTTAAGGTAGCAGTACATTTTGATGGAAATTGTTGTTGAACGATGTGCCTATAAACTATATCATTTCAATAAACTTCTTGTATTGATTCTTACACTGATGTCATGACCGAGACCGAGTAAGCGGAGCGAGCGAGGTGGGAGGTTGTGGGAGGGGGCCAACCCCCTCCCACGGTTAGAACTGAAATTGCATTTTGATGTTGTAAATGGTGCAATTTGATGCATGTTTTGCTTGTTTTATCGACTTGAAAGAGTCCCACTTGTTTAAGGTAGCAGTATATTTTGATGTAGATTATTATTGAAAAATTTGTCTATAAAATAGCATCATCCAAATAAACCTACACTGAATATCATGAACGCGGCCAAGCAACAGAGAGAGAGGAGTGAGCGAGAGGGAGGATGTGGGAGGGAGTGTCCCCCTCCCACTGTGAGCACTTTTCGCATTTTGATGTTGTAAATAGTGCAATTTGATGCAAGTTTTTTGCGTGTTTTATCGACTTGAAACAGTCCCATTTGTTTAAGGTATCAGTACATTTTGAAGTAAATTGTTATTGAACAATTTGCCTATAAATGGTATAATTTGAATAAACTTCTAGTAATAATTCTTACACTGGTGTCATGAACGCGACCGAGCCCGAACAAGCGGAACGAGCAAGGGGGGAGGTTGAGGGAGGGGGTTGTCCCCCCTATAAATGGATTATGGAATGACGGTGTGAAACGACAAATTACTGGCAGCAATATCAGGAGAATGGCATAACGACTACATGCGAGCGAGCTTGAAAATCTTGACATTTTACGGTCCCAAAATTGCCGTTTGGAGCCATATTTTTTTGCTTTGGAAATTGGGGGGGGGGGGGTGCACCGGGCGCAACTGCTGGCAATTACTGGCAGCAACATCAGGTGAATGGCATAACAATTAAATGCGAGCGAGCGAAGAGAGCGAGCTTGAAAATTTTGACATTTTACAGTCTCAAAACTGCCATTTGGAGTCATATTTTTTCGCTTTGGAAATAAAGGGGGGGGGGGGGGGGACACCGCACCGGGCGCAACTGCCGGCAATTACTGGCAGCAACATCAGGAGAATTGCATAACAATTAAATGCTAGCGAGCAGAGCGAGCGAGCTTGAAAATTTTGACATTTTACAGTAAAAAAAAACCTGCCGTTTGTAGCTATATTTTTTCGCTTTGGAATTTTATGGGGTGTGCATCGGTCGCAACTGCTGGCAATTACTGGCGGCAATATCAGGAGAGCATAACGATTACATGCGAGCAAGCGAAACGAGCGAACTTGAAAATTTTACATTTTACAGTCCAAAAATTGCCGTTCTTCACTATATTTTTTCGCTTTGGAAATTAAGGTGGGAGGGCACCGGGCGGAACTGCTGGCAATTACTGGCAGCAACATCAGGTGAACTGCATAACGATTAAATGCGAGCGCGCGAAGAGAGCGAGCTTGAAAATTTTACATTTTACAGTCCAAAAACTACCGTTCTTAGCCATATTTTTTCGCTTTGGAAATAAAGGGGGGAGGGCACCGGGCGGAACTGCTGGCAATTACTGGCAGCAACATCAGGTGAATTGCATAACGATTCAATGCAAGCGAGCGAAGAGAGGGAGCTTGAAATTTTGGCAATTTACAGTAAAAAAAAAACTGCCATTTGTAGCTATATTTTTTCGCTTTGGAAATTAAGGGGCGCAACTGCTGACAATTACTGAGAGTAACATCAGAACTCTCTAAAAAAAATCGAGTGAATACAAAAAGGAGTGAATTTCAAGTGAAATTGGAGTGAATTTTGAGTGAAAATGTTCATTTTCACTCATTTTGGAGTGACGTCAGGGATCACTCCAAGCAAATTCTGGAGTGATCCCTGACGTCACTCCAAAATGAGTGAAAATGAACATTTTCACTCAAAATTCACTCCAATTTCACTCGAAATTCACTCTTTTTTGCATTCACTCTTTTTAGAGTGAAAATTTTCACTCAATTTTTTTTAGAGAGAAGAATTGCATAAAGATTAAATGCGAGCGAGCTTGAAAATTTTGACATTTTACAGTCCAAAAATTGCCGTTTGAAGCTATATCTTTTTTGCTTTCGAAATTAAGGGGGGGCGCACCGGGCGCAACTGCTGGCAATTACAGGCAGCAATATCAGGAGAATTTCAATGCCAGCGAGCGGCATGAGCGAGCTTGAAAATTGTGACATTTTACAGTCCCCAAACTGCCGTTTGTAGCTATATTTTTTCGCTTTGGAAATTAAGGGGGGGGGACACCCGGTGCGCCCCTCCCCTGGATCCGCCACTGGTAGTCAGGGGTGTCGGTTTATGTTCATGAGTTGGGGAGGTATGATCAGCGAGGTGGCGTCGAAGTGACCAAGCGGGGGAAGGATGTCCAAAATCTGCACTTTAAAGCATCCCCTAATTGTGCGTGTTTGTTTGTGTGTGTGTATTATATACATGGAAAAGTTAGGAATTAACCCAGGTCAAGTCTTTTTATTGGCAATGCAAGACATTTTTATATAGACTATAGTAATGTAAAGCAACACTGCAAAATCAATGATCTAGCTTTGATATAACGAAGCGTAAGGTACAAAGGTGTACATTCTACATCACATTGTGCAACATTGTAGCGATTTTTTTTTGGCCGTTCGGATGTTCTGTGTACACTGCGCACATCCTGCTTAGTATTATGCAGAATGCCAACCAGGAATCACGCTGAATCACAATCTTTTGTCGGCTCCGGGCTTTTTGAACAATGTTTCACACTATACCAGTATACCTATTTAATTATAGGTAAAAGGAATCATAGAAAAATATGTTATTTCTTGATCACCCTTTCATTCAAAAGCAGTTTACTAATCCTTGAATTACTATTTTGGTAAGTCTTTTTTTTTTTTTACCAGCGGATGGGAGGGGCGCACCCCCCCCCCCCCCCATCCGTATAATTACGTCACTGCTTTTGCCCTGGATGAAATGATTGGACAGATATCTAACAAAAAAGCAAGAAAATCTTTTCATCACCCAACGAACCCCCCCCCCCCCCCCCCCCCCCCTTGTGACGCCCATGCCATGGTCTGTCATTGGTTGGTCCAGGGCCAGGAGTGAGCTGTAACATAGGTCTTTGAATAACCCCGCTAACACTTGGATTGCAGGCCTAAATAATGTTGAGCACAGATCTATACAAAGACTAAGAACCCCGGGGCGCTCCTTCACATACTTCGCGTTCGGGCTGGCCTCAGTTTACACAGCACTGCCCTGTTGCTGCGCGGTGGGAACGGGACACCGTGGCTTCGCCAGGCGTCTACGTGGTCGGGCTAGCAGCGGCGACCAACGGAGCCGGATGCCCGGTGGTGATACATGCAGTGCACGCGCGGTGGGCCTGCGTACTCAGTATCTGAATTACCTGTGATGACGCCCAGTTGTTTCTATAGGATCCTATAGAGGTCTATAGCTCCTTGGTTCACTTGGTATAGAAGCCGCGTCAAAGATTTGCATTCATCAGCCCCAGGTACTAGCTATCTAACAAAAGTAGTACTAACCACAGGGTCATTCAACAAATTCAGTCCGGAGCCTGGAAAGTTCTGAAAGTATCTGACTGAACACTGTCATCAGACTGCAGACAACCGATTCCTGGGAAGAGATTCCCTCTCCCTGATGATCAAACCATGGATTTGGAATCATCTCCTCGATCATCATCTTGATCTCCTGCTTTAACTGGGTACCGTAGTCCGTTAGTCGTGTGATTGATATCCAGGCAAAGATCCTACACTACATCAACGTTTAGGCCTCGCCTTTTATCTACACCAATACACCTGTTACCTCACGATGTCGCTCGGGCGGCAGCGAGAACTTTGGTCCAATCAAAATGATCTTGAACACCTTTCTTTTCACAACGTCGCTGGAGCATAATGCATAGCTGAAGTACATTGTACAAACTGTACTGCAGGTGAATACGACGAAGCAGTTCAATAGAAGCTGCTGCCCTCTGCGTTCACTCTTAGGACCTTTCACAGGTACCTACAGGCCATCATGCATCGCATGCGCACTGAGAGTTCAGTTGGTTGTTTATGTTGTTTGTTCGTTTCTTTCTTTCTTTGTGTGCTTTTTCTTTTTTAGGGGGCGGGGGTGGGTCAAAGTTGGACTTCTATATTACAATGAGGGAGTGAAGCGACCGAGCGGCTATCGGGTATAGGAGGGGCAGGATTTTGCCTGGGGGTAGGATGTGGGCAAGAATAATGTTCAACAATGTTCAATGCGAGCACGCATGTGTGTGTGTGTGTGGGGGGGGGGGGCACAGGGCTTTGCATTCTTAGACTTCTAACCTAACTATCTGTGGTACACACTTTGGATATCATATTTGGAAAATGTTCAATTAAAAAAAAAAAAGATTAGTGAGAGAACACAACATGGTTATCTATTCGGATTTGCCACAAAAAAAAAAACAATGCCAAACAACTAAAACAAACTAAAGGACTTACATTTTTTGTAAAATGTGTTTCGTATAACATTAAGATTAAGAGTTTAATGAGTAGATCTATAACTGATGTTGTATGATACTCGTATTACATATTATATAGATAGGGCCTCATCCACGTCAAGCTCTGCTCATGATGACGGTCCCCTGTATTGATTTCTCCTTTGTGCATAAATACAGTCGATGTTTTGATTCATCTATGTCATTACATACTGATGTTGTTATGCAAACGACATTTCTTGTATTGATTTGTATGTTAAACTCTCCTTTTTTTTTTGCATACTCTGTATCACTTTGTTTTCATTTGTCATTGTATTTGGGGAAAGAAAATGCAGAAATAAACCAAACCAAACCAAATTAGTTGCGTAATTTTTCTCATTCACTGATCCAATTACTGAGTATCTATACTGTATCTATACTATCATAAGGGCAGCGACTGAACAAGACGAATGTGGAAGAAGGCTACGAGAGCTTTTTTATTATTAGAATTGAAGTTAAACTGTTGCTGCAAACTTTGGGTGGAAGATATGAAAAACTTTAAAGAAAAAATTGAGCCAATATTTTTGTTACCTATTCAAGTCACAAATTAAAAAAGAAATATTTTTTTTTCAGTGGTGTGTTATTTTCTCATTCACTGATCAAATAATTTGAAAAAACTAATTTGTAAACGAAGTGACATTTGTTTGGGGGAATTGAGGGAGGGGAGAATCCCCGCGCACATAACTCGGCAGCATCTTGGGTGGAAGATTTCTAAGATTTTCAGTAAATACAGTCAGACGAATGTTGGAATTTTCTCAATTTCGAAATTTCTAAATTTTTAATTTTCATGGTGTTTATATTATTTTGATGCATATAGAATATTTTATGTACATTGGTTTTCCTTTCATGCTATGTTTACATACTGATATTCCTCGTTGCAAATAAAAACAAATGAAATGAAAATGGTAGATGGAAAACACACGTGGAAGAATGAGACTATATTGGAAACTGAAAGATTACACTAAATTAGATTGAATTGAATTGAATAATGAATGTACTTCTGTATCACAACTCCACTCGTGCCTTCATCCTCATTTGACTGCTGGAGACTGTCGTAAATGATGGTGTAGAACCTTCCGTACAAAGTGGTCCTGGTCCCTGTACATGGTGAAATAAAGAAATAATGTTTGGAATTTGGTCAAAGGCTTGCATTCATCTCTCTTCTTTCAGACGGTCTAAATTTGCGAAATCTATTCTAAGTATTTGTTTCTATAGCTTCTTCCTTCCTTTCTTTCTTTCTTTCTTTCTTTCTTTCTTTCTTTATTCATTTATTTCTTTTTTGCACATGAGTTGGAAGTTCTAGAATGATCCTGAAGCTCGAAAGGGTCCAATCAGCAGTGATAAGGATTATAATGATGTCAATAATTATGTATTCAGAATAACGATGATGAAACCGTGTTTTATTGCTTCGTCTTGTTTCAATGTAAATTTCTGCATTGACAACGAAATTCACACGAAAATAAATATTGCCGTTCGCATTAAAGACTGCACAATTCTCGTGTTATCAACAATACCAAGTATGATTCTTCATATGGAGGTCACTTCTTGTACACAACGAGATGACATTTGAATAAATTGTTGTACTCGGCTGAAAATCGTTCTATGCACAAAGAAAAATATAAATTATCACATTGCATAAGGCTCTCAGTCTCCTTAGGTTAGGAAGATAGTGACACAAGAGTGTCATATCGAACGAAGAGTGACGGAAATGTGCACTAATCTAAATCGCTTAATAAACAAAATATTCTACAACAAGCAAAGGGGGTTAAACCCACGATCATACAGCCCACGAGTTCGACATCAAAAAGGTCCTTGAGTCATACAGTCCACGAGTCATAGACAGCCCGTGAGTATGACACTATTCAAATACTAGTAAGGCCCATGGCTTCGACACTGTAAAGGTAAAAACAACCCACGAGTTTAACATTATAACACGGGGCATAACGTGTCGGTCTAGTGGGCCTTGTTTGTATAGTGTGGAACTCATAGGCTGCATGACTGGTGGGCAGTGATGACTCGTTGGCTGTATGGTCACGTGCACCCAAGCGAAGTGCTGATTGTGGGGACTTGAAGCTTCGCGGTATCCTTATTATATAGGATCTTTATGACTGATGAAAAACCCCTCTTAGAAATTATAAAGGATGACTTTGAGTTTCGGTCCAACGAACATGATTGTGCTGGCGGTATCATTTAAAATACACATGTATAAGAAATGTATGAGAAGTTTCTAATGTATTCACAAATCACTGCTCTATATTAATGATTCACAATATCAAGCATAACAGTATGAGAAGTGACGATGACGCAAACACCTTACAGTTCCACCTGACATTCATGAAGATTATTATGAACAAGAATCCCTCTTTTTTTTTTTCTTTTTTTTTTGTCAATGGCACATTTTATGTCTTTATAGAAAGTTAAACTTTTAGTACAATTTAGAATCATTCAGGATTTGGTTGCTTCTATCGTAATCAACTTAATGTTGTAACAATTTGTACTTTTTGGATCATTTACATTTTGTGACATTCCGTTTTATCAAATATTCTTGTTTGTTTTATAGCTAAAAAATGAATATGGAGTTGTGTTTTTTTTTAATGAGTTGGTGACCCACCGATCGGTCCAGACTGGGTGTAGATTACTGTAGTCTGTGCACCTTGGTCTTCTCGCCAGTACTGAAAGGAAAAAACGACGACATGAGAAACATATAACAATGGGGGTGCTGTGGCATAGTGCAGGATAAGACTTGATCCCGACTCCCGATCGGAGGACCCGACTTCAAATCCCGTCCAGCGCTTACGTCCTTGGACAAGATGTTTTACCTATACCATGTCCCTCTCGACCCAGGTGTATAAGTGGGTACCTGGCAACGCTGGGGCAATAATAATGGCAGGGCCCTCTGGTAGAGCAGTGGCAATACTGAAGAGGGTACCCTGGGTAAATAAGACCTCATATTATTAATATCATTATTATTGTTATTATAACAATACACATGAGGATCGGGAAATACATGTTGCACTGTGATTTTATAGTGATATTATTGATTTAACCGAGTTAAATTATTAACTCGCCTGTTGCACTTTTCAAACTTCACTGCGTAACATATAAACGAAAGTGAGTAAAAAGCAGAATGTATGAATATTGATCTCTATATAATTATATCTAAATTTTACTACAGTAATTAACAATTGATTATATTGTTGAATCTTATCCAATCTCTGCATAGTATTTTATTAAACCATCAGATCTCGGAAACTTTGAAATTCAATAAGTTCATTATTCAGGTTCAATTTTGATCAAACTTCTAGCGTTTCATTCGTCTAATTTCACTCTATATCAAACTTGATGAACTGATCAAAGCAAACCATAAACCACATCTCTTTTTTTCTCTTTGTAAACGAAGGGTGACAAACTAGTCAAACTTCGCTATCGTTCCCTGTCATTAATCATTCTTAGACATAGCACATTGTTAGAAGGGAAATTTTTGTATAGTTTTTAGAAAAAAAAAACAGCAAAAAATATAATCAGGTCTGCACAATATATAGAGTAAATCGTTCATGCTAATATTTCAGCAGTAATTTGTTTCTTTATATTTCAATTTTCGATTCAGATGAAATTTTATTTCCAATAACACATGTTTGTTGTCGATAACAGATTCAAAGAAAACATACCGTACAATGTATTACAACAAAAAAAAAATGCATATATTATTGAACTTATTCAAAATAATTGCGCTAATGAAAGAAGGCACCTACGTAAAATACAAGCTTGTAAGAATGTGGGCCGCTCAATATATCGAACTAGTTACAATACTGACATTTTTTGTTTATACAGGGTAGAGAATGAAAGGTTTACTCTCCGATAGATAATATATCGCCATCACAATCTTTCTCCAACTCACCCGATATCTGCAGCCGTGGTGAGTGCATCGAGAAATGACTTTACCGTTCACTTCGACAACGACTTCGTAATATCCAGCGACTCCCGGCCTGAAGAAGACAATTGTAAAAAAAAAAGAAGAAGAAGAAATAGACCCTCATTTCGTTATAAAATGCTCACAGAAGAATGCAGAATGATAAAAAAGTAACGATATATATATATCCTTTTTTTAGGTTTCTCTTCACATGATTTATTATGATATATATATATATATATATATATATATATATATATATATATATATATAATTATATATAATCGTATTATACAATATTGCAAGTTCAAGAGTAATATGTATCGGGTATAATAATGTTACTTTAATTGCACAGTGTAATCCGTGATTACTATAAAAACAAACAAAAAAATCAGATCAAATCAAAGCAATCTTGTCCTTTTCTTTTTTCATGAAGAAAAATCAAAGAAAATGTGTTCGTCATATCATCATATACCCTTTTGGATATGTTATAATGCACATGCGTAATTGCGCACCTGGTTTGACATGTTAGCTTCTCCTCATTGGACAGATATCGCACTACGTCACACTCGAATTGCCTGATGGAATCACGGAAGTACACCCTGTTACCGACGTCGCGGTCACCGTCGAGCGAAAATTCTGTGCTGAATTCTAATAGAGGGAGAGAGAGAATTAACAGTTAGCTATATATAACTGTAACACATGGGCTTCAGAGGCAGAGGTCTTGTGTTAATTAGATAATACAATCTTATAGTTATACATAATCAATTATGTTAGTACGTTATACCATGGACCTAATATACATTGACTGTTCATTGCAGTCTTTCTTTGTTGTAATGATCGTTGCTGACACCTGATTTATATATGCATCTTAATGAGTACATTCAGGTGTCTGGACAATAACGATCATAACATCAAGACTGGATTTTTGTAACGGTCTTCTAGCTGGCCTTCCATCTGCAACCTTGAACAGACTTCAAGCAGTACAGAATGCAGCAGCACGCTTGCTCACTGGACTGAGGAAGTATGATCACATCACCCCTGTCCTGGCTGAGCTGCATTGGCTTCCCATTAGGAACAGAATTGATTTCAAGATCTTACTGCTCACTTTTAAGGCCATCCATGGTCTGGCCTCAGAATACCTGTCTTCCCTAATCGAACGATGGCAGCCTCGTCCTGGCCTTCGTTCATCTGGCCTTACTCTCCAGGTGCCCATCACACATCACAAGGGATACTGAGACCGGGCATTTTCCTCTATTGCTCCTCGCCTATGGAACTCCCTCCCATCTTTCCTCCGTGAAATTGACAAACTGGATCATTTCAAAGCCTTACTCAAAACTCTCATTTTTCACCGGAAATTCAATTGCTAACTGTCTTGGAGGAGTCTGCGTCTTTGAATGCTTCTATACCAGATATAATATGGCGCCATACAAATGCTGTGGATCATCATCATCATCATGTATCGTCACTAACAAAAGAATCTTTTCCCTCATTTCAGTCTTGTTTCGCTGATGTGCCTTTTTTCAGACGGAAATGTCTTTGAATAAATACAGATGATGAGGAGCAGCGAACCTCAGATCATGACAAATTTTGTGTCAAACGATGGGTAATTGCTGATTTGCACATTTTTCGCACACGCATAAGACCTTGCCTAATGGCAATCTGTTCTCTGCCATTACCGTCCCTTTTTGCTCTGGAATAAGCTGGAGAAAAGTGAAATATTGAGATCACAAATGACAATCATTCTTCCAAAATGTTAGCTTTCTTTTAAAAACTGCCTGCTTCTCCCAAGCGAAATTGTTTGAGGTAATAAGGTGTGTTAACATACACCACAACTGCACATTCACTTTACTTGATTTTTATGAGTTATTTTCTCCTGCGCATATAGCCTATAGTTTTAGATTTCTCGACTCTCCGTCTTGTTCTTCTCCCGACTTGCTGGCGGTGACGATCATGGGATCAAAGCAGTGAACCATGCTAAAAATGTCTTCGTGACGCTTTTGAGATGTGCGAGTGCATAAATTAATTAACGATACGATGAATGTTCATGTGTATTATGTCCATAGTAATACAATTATGATAGTAAAGTGTCTGTAAGTGAGTGTGTAAGTACAAAATAAATCTATCAATTAAGATGCAAATTGCATAATGAGAAGTATACTGTAATAACGATGACAGTAATGATAAAAATTTCATGATTTTATACATACGATATTATACTACAATGTATAGACTACATGCCCTTTTGGCTTGTGCCGAAAGGGTGGGTTGGGTGGTGGCGCGTCGGTTTATGGAAACACAAACCTTCGTCCAAAGCCCCCCCCCCCCCCCGGTTTTGCCGAAAGGGTGCGTTGGGAGCGTTGGGTCGCGTCGCGTTGACTGGAACCCCACCCTTCGTCCAAAGCCCCCCCCCCCCCCCCCCGGTTTTGCCGAAAGGGTGCGTTGGTACTTTTTCTCATGTAATATCAAAAGACGAGTTTTTAATTCATATTAAACCTTCAAACAACCATTTCAAAGAGGCTATCGTCCGGATCGGTTTACACTCTATTACCACCTGGTCTACAGCCAGTTGGTCTAATAGACTGTTTAATATCAGTTGGTCTAATAACCAGTTGGTCTAGTCATCATTTCGTCCAATTACTGTTTGGTCTAATTGTTATTTGGTTTAATTACTATTTGGTCTACAGTCAATTCGTCTAAAAATAGCCATTTGGTCTATTTTTGGTCTATTATGAGTTGGTCTAATTCCATTTCGTCTAATCATCAAATTGTCTAAAATGAAACCAAATTTGTCCAATATAAATTTGGTGTGCACATCAATAAAAAGCCCCCCCCCCCCCAAAAAAAAAAAAAAAATAGCCCAGTTGGTCATATAGACGAAACGATGATTGGACCAAATGGCACCTGATTAGACCAAAATGTGTAGACTAAATGATGATAGACAGAGGCTAGACCAACTGGACCAAAATTAATGATGTATACACCAATTTATATAGGACAAAATAATTTGGTTTTATTTTAGACCATTTGATGATTAGACGAAATGGAATTAGACCAACTCATAATAGACCAAATCGGTATTTGATTAAAATAAGTGGTGTTAGACCAAAAATAGACCAAATGGCTATTATTAGACGAATTGACTGTAGACCAAATAGTAATTAAACTAAATAACAATTAGACCAAACAGTAATGGGACGAAATGATGACTAGACCAACTGGTTATTAGACCAACTGATATTAAACAGTCTATTAGACCAACTGGCTGTAGACCAAGTGGTAACAGAGTGTAAACCGATAATAATAATAATAATAATAATAATAATAATAATAATAATAATACATTACATTTGTAATGCGCTTAATACAAAATGGAATTAGACCAACTTTCGTCTCTTCCCTGTGCGCTTAGAAACCGATCCGGACGATAGCCTCTTTGAAATGGTTGTTTGAAGGTTAAATATGAATTAAAAACTCGTCTTTTAATGTTACATGAGAAAAAGTACCAACGCACCCTTTCGGCAAAACCGGGGGGGGGGGGGGCTTTGGACGAAGGGTGGGGTTCCAGTCAACGCGACGCGACCCAACGCTCCCAGCGCACCCTTTCGGCAAAACCGGGGGGGGGGGGCCTTTGGACGAAGGGTGGTGTTCCCATTAACGCGACGCGCCACCACCCAACCCACCCTTTCGTCACAAGCCTCCCCTTTTACCTCCTTTTAGAATAGAAGCAATGTACGGTTGACCAATGATTTTTCATTTGATAAATATTTCGCCATGTGTTTTTTCCATCCTTCAACTTCTCACAGTGGGAGCGTCTCAGGTGGAAAGGATGACATAAGTAAATAATAATAATAATAATAATAATAATAATAATAATAATAATAATAATAATAATAATATAAATAAGGTCTTATTTATCCAGGGTAGCCTCTTCAGTGTTGCCACTGCTCTACCAGAGGGCCCTGCCATTATAATTACCCCAGCGTTGCCAGGTACCCATTTACTGGGTCGAGAGGGACATTGCGGGTAAAAACATCTTGTCCATAGGACGTAAGCACTGGGCGGGAATCGAACCTCGGGTCCTCCGACTGGGAGTCGAGAGTCTTATCCACTATGCCACAGCGCTCAAGTATAAAGAAGTAAAACGTTACATGTTTATTGTTCAAATGAATCTGGGCAAGCTACCGATCTTTTGTAGGAGATCACATATTCTAAAAGATTTAATTTCATATTGAATTTATAAATCTACACAGTCTTAACAATTTTGTTTACATTTTCTTCTAAAAGAAAACAATTACACATCATGATGTTGACACTATACTGCCATATCAACAAGTAACATAAGCAAACAATGTACCTAGATAAGCGACTATTGTAGTAATTACAATGATCTTAGGACCTATCTATAGTATACATTTGAGTTGGCCATTACACCGCATGACAAAATACGTGTACAACGACCATTCGATTCTCCGCTCTTCGTCATTAGAGGGCTTACCTTGTCCCTTCAGCTCGACCAAGTGTCCGCCTCGCGCACTCCCAGATCGAGTGCTCAAAATGTAGTGAAACCTCGGTTCACTTAGTACTGACGTCACTGTAAGAAAAGTGGATGACTTCCGTTATTCCAAGATAGCATGTAAGATTGTATTACAATCTTAGTTATACAAAATGGCGTGTAAATTCTTTCTTTTGTGTTACTGAGACAAGTAGCTTTGAGTAACGTTGTTCCCAATATTATGTTCTTATCTATTTTGTTCTATATATAGGATCTCATCATATACTTCACAGAATTCGGTTATTTTGTTATAAAGTGTTTTTTCTCTCGTCAAATATTACGTTCAAATAATAACGTCATTCATGATATAGAACAAAATAATGTCTATCCAGACTCTTTCAATGGTAGAGTACCGACTACCTTTCTCTACCCAAAGCATAAAAAATATAGCACTGAATCATAGCCAATATGTTAAACAAAATCAACGTTAGATTAGTCGTGAGAATAAGAGACGACACCAAAAACAAACTAGATCTGTCGTCTTTGGGACACGATACATACATGGTATAAGTTTGAACTTGATAGGCATAGCACTTTCTAAGCTAACCTCTGCACAACTTTTGGGGAGAAATAAAGAAAGAAGAAAGAATCCGTACAGAAACAGAAGGTGATCCGAGAAGATACTCGGATCACCTAAAAACAAAATTCAACAAAGAAAATAACAAACAAAACAGAGATGGAAATGGAAATAGGATTTCGAACTTGCCTATAAACTGCATTACTAGAACCATCACTACAAACACCCACACAGCCCACACACATAACAGAAAGAAAAGAAAATCATTACTGGCTGCCTTGTGCAAGACTATATGCAAATCGATTATGCCTCGATCGAAAGTATAAGCAATCGTCTTTGAAAAATTGGTAGAGCAAATAGAGTGTCTAAAAAAAAGTACGGTTTTATTACCGTGATCCCCGTTTGATATGAAAGTGCCTTTATTGTATTTTTCATAATATTAGGGTATAATTAAAACGCTTTTCATAGTTCGAAATAACTGACCGCAAGCCATGTTCCCCGCGGTAGTCTCCGAATCAGACCTATATGACGCTACTCCATCTCGTCTTTCTACAGAGTCGGTTGCCATTTGTAGGTCGAGTCAAAATCTGACATCGGAGAATAGGGCATTCCGTAGATGTATTCATATCAAACCTATGATTATGTTTGGATCGAGTAGGAATTATTCTATGAAATCATTATCCGCTGATAGAATAATCCTAAAAGTCAGAGATCGTCAGAGTTTACGCCATGATGGAACAAGATTTGTCCTCTTGGATACAACAAGCCTCAGACTATTTTCTTATTCAGATATATATATATATATATATATATATATATATATACGTACATATACGTTTAATTTCATTATACAAATACGTGTTTAGGTAATGTTTTCGAGTGACGAGAAATTTCGGCTACTGTGAACTATCTCTCTACACTGTCTGCATTCAAGCACTCATAAAGATGTTTCGAACTTTCAACTGATATTCCACACTTACACAAGGTCAGACAAAACTGTTCAACAATATCAAATAACGCGTATCTATGCAAACAAAGTTTCGTTGAAAGGCAGATGACTTGTCTTTCGAGCTTTGTTTTGTTTTGTTTTTTAATCAAAATGCATTTGCCTGTGGACTTGAAATGCATTTGCCTGTGGACTTGGAATGTGAATTCAAGCAGGTCGGCTCTCTGTACTGATCCATTGATTGATTTCCATTCCCTTTCCATACTTGTCGGATGAAAGAGAAATGTGACAATGCCCATATACGGTGTACTGCACACTCTTGATATTGACGCCAATCATGCGAAATGCGCATTATTTCACGATTAGTACCATCTGTACCAGCCAAATTATTAGAGCTAGAAGTCACTTGTGTACGCAGCCACTGAACCATCGAGGCTGATACAGACCACCTTTTCAATCCGCCGAGGTATGTGGTGGCTTTGCTGAAACGATCGGTGAGTGTGGAACAACGCGTTGCCTTGGCGACCAATATACAAGGCAGATTTTAGCGTCCCGTAGCCATGGAAACGCGTAGTGTTGACGAGCTAGGCAAACGATGATTGAGTTCAAGGCCCTTCCGCCTAACTTCCGCTGATGGCGTCGTCTGCTTTGTTCATTTATTCATTTCCGCAGATTCTTTCTATCATTTTCCCCTCTCCTTTTCTCTGCCTCATCGCTGTCGTTGCGATAAAGTACAGATGATGATTATTGAGGTCAAAGTTTGCAGTCGGATGCTTTTTACGTCAGAAGCCTGCAAAATGGCAGATATCTTTCTTGATGTGAATTCGACTGTGTAACATAAAATATTCTATGCTGCGCGATATGAAAGAGTAATGCAATTATAATCTTAAATGTTGAATCTTTCTGCATCCCGACGGAAAGCTCAACCTCCCCAAATCGAACGATCGTCATTTTCACTCTACTGGTCATGATCTCCCCCCCCCCCCCCCCCATCCCTCGAGTGCACGGTCGAAGGGGAGAAACGTGCCTCTTCATTCACGTTGATCCTTCTGCTTAACAATATGATATGCCAGGATTGAAAGCCTTCCATTTTCGCAGTTTTTCGAACATAACAGTGCTGCAGTAAACGGTTGGTGTTGTGTCGTCTTTGCTGCAGGATTCTTTGTGACAGCAGACGAAAACAGATCGTTGTGTATGACACTGAGAGATCTGTTTGTTGCGAGATAGAGGTGATACAGTATACAATCAGGGATTTGTTCAATCTGGGTTATATAGCCTTATCAGTGTCATCACTGTTCTTTCAGAGGGCCCTACTACCCCCAGCATGGACAAGTGCATTATCATACACCGGATGATGTTCGTTATTCCGAAGTTTGTTAAACCTAAAACGAATTGTACGTTATTCCAAAACAAACAGATTCCGTATACCTAGATGTTCGTTAAACAGAAAATGAAATGGTGCTCGTTGATCGGAACACTCAATTTTGTGACGCTATTCCGACAGTCCGAGGGTTTGATAGTCCTAGCAAATGGTGTGACGTCCTTTATTCCGAAAATAAAAATAGATGCATTAATAGGTCCTAATGGACTTTTGAAATGACGAAAGTTATTCCATTTTCGGAAGAATGAACCTTCGGAATAACGAACCGCATATCATTCTGGATTAGCGAACCCTCGGAATAACAAACACTTGGAATATCGAAATACAAATCTATACACTTGGGTCGAGAGGGACGTCGGGAATAAAAACATCTTGTCCGAGCTCATGAGCACTTTCCAGGACTTGAACTCTGGCGCTTCGCGACAAAGTCAAAAGTAATATCCACTATAACACAGTGATCCCAAATACAGTATACTGACATAATCATACGCGTTAGTCTATTCAGTCAGTGGCACATTATGATCAACTGACACCTGACAATATTGTAAACATCTCCCTTTAAAAAAAAATAATCGTATAAACTCATATAAAACGATACCAACGATTATCATTCATTCATCCATTCATCTATTTTTTGCACCTCCAGCAAAACTTGAATATATATATATATATTTTTTTACATACAAGATATAAGTACCTATATTTAATGTCAACATTACAAAATATGATGAAAGAAATTTGTGGATATATAATTGATAAGGTGAGAAAGAAAAGAGCACATAAAGCATTCTGAAGTCTAGAAAATACAGGAGATGGGGAGGAATACTAAAAACAATGCTATCGTAAAACATTATTATACCATTATAATATCATTTTAGCCATATCAATATACTAGTAGATGTAGAATGTGAACAAGAGATGACGCATTCTCTTGGAACTCATTCCGAAGGCATGAGATTATATTCAGAAATGATTTTATGACTAAATATTGAGTTTCTTGCTATATAGACATTCACACTGTCACATCTAGCTTTTTTTTCTCTTCAAGGCACAGTTTTTGTTTATTTTTTCTTTCTTTATATATTTGGGGGAAAACTTTACTGAGAAGACAATGTGAGTGAAGGCAGAAGCATGACATTCATTAATTAATGACACTTATCGCTGCTGACATTTACCGTAAAAGTTTTGAGAGGAGATTTATCACCTATAAACTCCTACGTTCCATGTTTATTAGGCAATAGCTTCATAAAACTTCAGTAAGTTGACATTTTGCCAGCAAAAGGGCATCAACCCACAATGATATTGGGGTCAACTTTTGAGGTGCTTCCAACGTCCATTTTTCCATCACGTGAGATGTCCCAAATGAAATATTAATCTCTGCCCACGCTGAGCACATCAAAAGAATAAGCAGGTCGCAAGAGAAAAAAAAAAAAGACAAGGAAAAAATAGCTCATCGCATGCGCACGTTCAGCAGGTAAAAACAACAATCATAATATGATTTGCGAGAGTGCAAATTACAATATTATTGTAATTTGCACTCTTGCTATTTCGTTTCCTGTGGCTTCCATTTTCGTTGCAATATATATATTTTCATCCTTTGGATATATCTTTCAGTAAAACTTTTCATGACTAATTTGTTGGTGTAGAGATATAATACGTCTGCAACAAACCTGACTGATAAAGATGGTGATGAATGATGTTACATTGTGTTAGTAATCGAGTGATAATAATTGATAACAATCATTATTAACATGACTGATATGATATACGATGAAAGTCTTATTCACCCAGCTCGGGCCCTGTTTTATGGAGAGTTAAAATTGATTGTAAAGTTGATTTCTATCATGTTAGTCTATGGCAGCCTGTGTGTTCAGGAAATTTAAAATTGATTATATAGTATCTTTTGATAAAACAGGGACCTGGTCTCATCGTGATTGCGCTGATCTCCCAGAAAACCCCACCGTTATTATTACGTAACCATTGCCTAGTGCTTCTTTATAAACCTGATAGGTAATGAGAGACAATAGTGGACACGTCATGTTGTCCGAGAATTCGAACCGATAGTCTCCTGCTTAAATGTCGAATCCAATGTCCCGCTGAGCGCCCGTTTACAATGCGCCAATGGATGAAACAGATCAGTTCGCACGCCATGAACAACTGTGATAACTATTTACTTGCATAAGATATACATGCACAAGGTGAGCGCCCCAAACAACAAGATGATATAATCACACTTTTTTTTTTTCGTGCAGAAATACACATACTATTAACGTATTTGCACGGAGACGAATTGTTACTTAACAATGGAATATATTACACACGCTTAGATTTGGGTGTCCATCTCCTCAGTAAGGTTGGCTGACTGGTAATAATGAAAAGCAATTTCGGCAAGGACAGATATTATGTCCGATTTAATCTGATGGAGTATAATGCGTAATTTCGTGCGGAATTGAAATTAGATGATGGCCATACAGAATTCAGGATGATAAAACTGACGTCGTTACAGCATACCACTGACTGACTGACACCATGTAAACGTTTTATCTTGGTTCGCTAACTGAATTGATCACTGTCTTCATCTCACCATGAGTGTATGTATTTATGAATGCGTGTGTGTCGTGATTAGAATACACCGAGGAAATGCATAAGCACTCCTTAGATATTATTTGCCGATGTTTGTTATTTAAAAGCACGTAGGGAATCATCAAAAGAAGATGGTTCAAGCCGCGACTGACGTTTAAAGATCTTTAAAAAAATACATTGTTGTAATTTGTAACACGTTTCACATGTAATCGACCCAAATTCATAGAGATTTTGGTACATTTTGGTAAAGAATCAGTATTTTATAAACATTTATCGTTATGTATATAATGTGTGTATATCGCATGTAAAGACGCGCGATACGAGAGGCTACGGCTACAGACCAGCAGGTCATGTGGGATTCGTTACCAAGGCAACATGAATAAAACACTAACCTGACTTCTTAGCCTTCATTATTTTGTGAAGTGTGGTCCGATCAGTGTTTTCACTGCTTTTCTCTAGGGGTCAGCCACAATAATAGAAACGCAGGCATTGTCAGGCTCCAAACGAAAAGGGATGATACAGTTTTGGTTGAGATGCAAATTCGTGTTTTTACTTTTTGCGGGATAATTAGAAACCACTCATCTTAAATATTAAAGATACAACTCTAAGAGAAATTAGAATTTTATTTGATGAAAATCGGTTTTAAAATGGCCGAGGTGTCCAAAAACAAAGTGAAACTAATAAAAGGTGGGACCCAACTTGTATTGTATAGGACCATTTGTTTTGCTTTGTTTGTGGAATCTCAGCCTTTTAAAACCGATTTTCATCAAATATACTTTTAATTCCTCTTAGAATTTATGCTCTTTGATAATTTATACAAGTGGTTTCTAATTATCTCACAAAAAGTTAAACCTGAATTCCCATCTCAACCAAAACTATATCATCCCTCTAGACAAGGAGGAAAAGACTGGGATTGAATCAATACATAGGAACACTTAACTGACTGCGTGTATTGTTTCCACTCAACAACATCGCTCAAACAATTGAAGACAAAGTCCAATCTAATGGTGTAAATTAATGCAATTAAATACGCAATGTTTTTGTTAAGCAGAAAGAGGAAATACATACAACTTCAAAATTTCCCGGTTACAATCATTATCGTTATTTGTTAGCGGTCACAATATCATCATTCAAGTAAGATGGGCTACGACCACCAGCTCCCTTTCATTTCATTTCATTTATTAAGTTTCCACACAAGTTCCTTTGACTTGAACACAAAAATCGTCACAAACAGTCGTTATTTTTAAGCAAAACACAATAAAGAATAATTTCATTTGGCATCACTACTTCATAGAAAACGCAATGTAATATGTTCCAATAGATCGTGCTCGAGTGTGATAAAGCTCTCACTGTTCTGTTTTTGACGTCACTCTGTCGAAATAGACGTTGGTTTGAAATCGGGGTCAAGTTTCCCTTTAAGAGTGTTTTTAGGTGAGAGAAAAAAAAACCAACCTCTTCATCTCTTCTTCCACCTGCTCTCATTATATTTTCACGACACAGACACCCTAGTGCAATGCATGACACATATATTCACACACTCTCTCGAACACACACACACACACACACACACATACTCTCTCTCTCTCTCTCATCTTCATCCTTATTCTGCAAAGTGAACAGCAAATTTAATCATGATTATAAGCGTTATGATTATGTTTGATGATATGTATAACATATTATCGATAAACAAAAGCACAGTATAATGTATAACAGTATAATCTGATTTTTTTTTCAAAGTCACTGCCATTAATCAGCATATAATCTTTCTAGCTATAGGAAAAAGGCTCTGTTGCACAATGGTTTGATTTGCACAGGTATTTACTATGACGAATTTCTCAATCGTTGACAGAGAAACTGCCTTCAACTATTTATCTACGGGGCATGGCTGTGTGGATGCTTTCCAAAAAACTCAGGGTCTACCTCGTGTTGGAAGATATAATTCAAACCAGACTCAGACAGGGTCATGACATAGAAACATAATAACGGCCACATGCAACGTATACATTCTTTTTACTTTCTCCGTAAATCTCAGTATAATTGGTTGCGGACTGCTTGTGTCAAAGATGAGAGTCAACTATACTTCTGCCTCTTGACTGTTGTGGGATAATAAAGTTGACGGTTTTCTGTCGTTGCATTTGTTTCTTGAAAAGAAATTAATCAAAAAGAAATTAATCAAAAATCTCCAGGGGTCCGTTTCTTAAAAGTCTTATGTGAGAGACTTTCTCTCATAAGACACACTTATTAAAACTTCATGAAATTGATTTTACTTCTCTTTGAAAGTCTGTCATAGTATGAGCGACTTTGGCCATTCTGAGATTGATGTAAGGACTTCTAATATGCGATGACTTCATGAAACCGACCCCGGGCTTGTGTATCAGATTTGACATTCCGATGTTTGTCGTTTATTCCACGAAGCACTTATCACGTCAGTTCCTTGATTCGAACTTACATCCTTACAAGGATCCTTGGACAAAAATGTTTTAGGCACTTTGTCCCTCTCGACTCCTGTTAAAACATGACACATGACGATGTTGGGATAAGAATGGCAAAGCCCGCTCCCTTTGAAAGAGCAGTGGTTGGACTTGCTAGCCTATGGTATGGTGGCCCTGAAGTACGCTCAACGACAGGTCATGTGCGCCGTGAATTTTGCGACCAGGTCGCGAAATTCGCGATTTGGGACGCGAATTAGTTCATGACCCGGGACACGAACTTGGCGACCGGGGACGCAAAATGGGTCGCGAAGTTCGTGACCACAGGACGTGTCATGAAATTCGCGTCCCGAGTCACGAACTTGGCGTCCCAAAATCGCGAATTTCGCGACCTGGTCGCAAAATTCACGGCGCACATGACCGTCGTCGAGCGTACTTCAGGGCCACCATAGGCCTACTATTACTATGGGTAGGCCTAGGTATGGTAAAAACATATTGATGATGGTAACAGCACTAATGACAATGATAATATCGCTGATAATTCTGTTTCCTCTCTTTATGTCATGGAATGTGATGCTAAACATTTTATCAACCGGAATTGCCATGGATCAAAATGCAGTGCTCGGATGACATTAGAGTCTGACCAATGGGGGGTATTACATTTAAAGGGATCGTATAGTTTTGGTTGAGACCTATAACTTCATGTTTCTAACATTTTTTGGTGAGATATTGAGAAACCTCTTATGAGGTCTGAAAGAACATGTAATTCCAAGAGGAATTCAATGTTTATTTGATGAAAATTGGTTTTGAAATGCCTGAGATATCCAAAACAGAGCAATCCTAATAAAAGGTGGGACCCACCTTTTATTACAATGGCTTTGCTTTACTCTGTTCTTGGATGTCTCAGCCATTCCAAAACTGATTTTCATCAAATAAGCTTTGAATTCCTCTTAGAATGGTTATGCTCTATATACTATTTCATAAGTGTGTTCTTGGTATCTCGCAAAAAGTTAAAAGTCCAATCCTCATCTCCACCAATACTGTACCATCCCTTTAACCAGGGAGGTGGGATCCTACCTCCCTGCTTTAACGTTCTTGGTCTGATTGGTTTCAGGAGCGAGTATGAAACCATGGCAGAAGTAGTTTTTCTATGCCCCTGTTGATGATGAATGTTTCTCCTCCTGTAATAACACCAAGTGGGGGGAGGTTAGCTTTCCTCCCTGCTATAGTGGGATTTTCCCCGGATATCATTCGCGGTATCCCACCATCGAATCAAGTTCAACGCAGGTTAGGGATCACAACAACTCACTCATGTCAAGAGATCTTGAAGAGAAACAGGGCTGAAACATGATCCGAATTTTCAGAACAGAAACGAAAGAGAACGGAATGACAAAACAGATATCGCATGTTTCGTATCGCATGCATTCATGATAATCTAGATTGAACAAAAAGTACTTGATCAAAAAAGTAAATAACTTTTCAGCTGAGGAGACAATTTTCCTTTTCCTTTTCTTACTTTGTGTATGTCTTAAAATCGTGACTAGAATTAGTAATTATTAAGACACTATTCCACAATGATATTGACAAATTGTGGCATTTTCGGATTACAGTTCGCGTATTTTAAGTGAACTTTTCCTTGACTATAAGTTCTTCAAGATTCTGACATTGTATACCATATTGTTGAAGTTTCTGTTGAATCACATCAGGAAAAAAAAAGCCAAATGAGCAACATCATTTGACACAGTGTCCCTGAACACCTGTCGAACAATCTATTGTAGGAGTGCGAGAGTCGTGAATCAATCAATGCTGATGAAAACGGGGGGGAAAAAAATCGTATTTCTCCCTGTGGGTTTCAACTTCGTTGAATTTCAGCCAGCATTCGAGCTTTTTGCAAGTCACCCTCCCTCGTTCTCTCATCATGCTCATTGCGTCTGTATTCGAAGCATATACTGACATTGTTCAATACTGCCACATTCCTATTTCATTTCTAAGCAACTATCGTGTTTGTGTCAGAGAAAAAGGGTGAACTCTGACGATCTCTTTTTGTTAGTGACCCTGCTGCCTCCTGCTGAGTACAACTCTTTTGGTACGATCCTGTTGTCCTTTTATATGTCTGGCTATAAATGCACGCAATTATAACGACTGCTAACAAAACGAATGCGTGTATTGTTTGTTTTGTCGGATAAGGGGTCATGACCCTTATCGAAGTAAAAAGCGAATTTAATAGATAAGATGAAATGTGCATCCATACAGCACCTGTAAATCCTCGATACCACCTCAAAAGCATGTGCAGAGGACAGTCGCCTCTAACACGGATTGTAGAGAGCGCTAAAAGATTAAGAAGTGTGTTACCCGAGCCCTAATACAGACGGAGTGACTGCAACAATCATTTTCACCTATTTTCTTCAAATGAATCCATTTCCTCACATTGCTAGGCCTATAGGAAGGACTAGTCACATGGTTTGCAGGCAAGGCTTGGAAAAGCCTTTGAGTGCAGTCACGTGACCAAAGACAACGCTTGCGAGCGTATACTTTGAATACAGGCAAAGACGCTTAACCTATCTTTGCTTGCAGGTTAACAAGACAATAAGACGTATTATCATTATTATTATTATTACAATCATTATTACTATCAATATTATTATTATTATCATTGTTGTTATTATCATTATCATTATCATTATTAGGTACCTATTATTGTTTGACTTTGACTCTCGGGACGCGCACGCATCCAAAATAATTATGATAGGCATGCAAATTTCACGTTGAAGGAAAAGGTGTAAATCTGCATGGTCTTACGAAATGCAGTTACATCTGACATGACAATTCGCTGAGTCTCTGCTCTGTTGGCGTTTTTTTTTTCTTTTGGTCACGATATAAATATTTCCACATGAGATTCGGCGCCTTGTAAACGTTTGTTACAATCGGTATGCTATGTAAGTTCCGTTATCGCTTAGAAACATTGTATTAAGCGCATTACAAACAATGTAATGTATTATTATCATTATTATTATGATTTATTTAGAAATTACGTAGATTATGACAAGAGAGGCAGAAGTGTCAAAAGTGTCTATAACAAAATAAATCAAATTAAGAACACTAAATGAATAATGACAAATGGAGGAGTTAAAATAAAATCTTATTTCTCACAAATGTGAATGTCTCATTTCGATAATTTAAAGGGTGTGTGCAGTTTTGGTCGAGGTGAGGATTTATCTTTTAGCGTTTTGCAAGATATTCAGAAACCACTCTATGAGATGTCAAAGAGCATGCAGTTCTAAGGGGTATCAAAAGTTTATTTGATGGAAATCGGTTTTGAAATGGCTGAGATATCCAAAAACAAGGTGAAACAAAGAGATCCTAATAAAGTTGTGGCATGTCGCCTTTTATCATTAGCACTTTTTTGGATATCTCAGCCATTTCAAAGCCAATTTTCATCAAATAAACGTTGAATCCTTCTTAAAATTACATGCTCTTTCATAATCATAAGATCCTTTTCATTATCTCACTTAGGAATGTTCAAAACATGAATCCCCACCTCAACCAGTACTGTACAGTCCCTTTAAAGCCAACGTAACATTATTTTAGTTTTTCTCCGTATGATACATCGTTTTGTTAATCTTAACTCCTTCCTTGTTTTAGTAATCGACAGTGTTACACCACAAAACGTCTTCTACAAATATTCTCTGCGGTTTTGTCGATACTTTCTTTGCCCACAGTCTATGTGCTGAGGATTTCGGGAACAATGGACATCTTATAAAACAATCTATGCACAGTACCAATGTCTTTTTGTTGCTGCTTTGTTTAGTTTTCTATGGATGTTTGAGAATTTTCATGGATCACTTGAATCTTATATAATATTTTAAGGTCACGGACCCTAAAGTCAGTTTGCTGTTTCCTCTTTGTTCAAGGGAAGTCAGTCAACCAGGTACTTATCACGGAAAATAAATGAGCAGTCAAGATGATCCAAATGGGTCGGTAAGTTAGTTTTTGTGCTATTTTATAGCAGCTAGAAACGTGATGCTGTGTTCCTGTAAAATTGTCACAAATTGCAATTATTGTTGTTCATGCATCAAAGCCTTTTGCAAAAAAACGTAATCACAAGCGCCGTTTGTTGTCTTTTCTCATATGACACGGAGATGGAAGATTAAGACATTACTGAACTCATTGTATACATAAACATGTAGGCCCTATTTATAAATCTATTTCAAACAAGTCAGCAGTGTCTGAACAAAGATCTCGAAAACATTGGCTTCTATCCCCTCATTCAATGACGTGTATACCTCCACCAATAATGGATCCATCCCTATCATCCCTGATCACATGTTCCTGTGCCCTCTATAGTGTTAGTGACGTTAATTCTATGTCTTTTACATGAAATGGGCTTTGATGTAATCTCTGCAATATAATCGGTCAGATATAATGCATATATTCTTACTGATCCACGCTGAGCCATGGGTCCGGTAAAATCCGAACGCATGTCCATGCGTCTGATAAAATCCGAACCCAGGGCTCAAGCCTTGTGTATAATATTGCAGAGGTACCGGACGCAGAATGGGGAAAAGGTTGAATTTCATTCATTTACGAGCCCATTTTATAAAAAGAATGATGCTTAGGCCTGTTTCGTGGATCAGTGAGAATTGGATGGCTCGTTTAAGTGTGGAAACAGCCTAAAACCCACTCGTTGTGTTCGTGGGTTTAAACAGTTCTAAAGTTAAACTCGTGCATCCAATTCTCACTGATCCACTCTGTCCTGTGCATCATTTTTTGTATAGTAACACACTCATCCAGATCCAGACACACATATTATATTGCGTGAAATGACATGAAATACCACCTGCCCTCCCTAACTTTAGGATACCATGCATCCCAATCAATCAAAATGGGGTAAAGACCGGAGTAAAGAAAAATGAAAAGGAACAGATCCACGTGAATAATTCGAAAATCCGTCCATGATAACTTTGGGAGAGGGAACAATTGCGAAATCCCGGTATGGAACATTGACAGAGCTTGCTAAAGCGTACATGACGCTGTTACCATGGTTACGACACCAAACATGATTCTCTGCGTTTTTGTTTTGTTTTGGTTTTTGGGGGTGTTTTTTTTTTTCAGGGTGGTTCGCTTTGTGCCATCATTGCCTTGGTTGCTGTAGGCTGAGCTCGGTTCACAGTCGACAAATAAAGGATGAGATTGCAAAATTTCTGCTTGAACGTCATCGAAATATCTCATATATTATCAAGGTTGAGAATGAATGTCCTTGACGATCGACTCAAAGGGATTAACATTCAAATCCAGTGAGTTAAACCCGATTCTCTTTTGGTGACTGCGGGGGGCATAATTTCAGCTTTAAGGATGACTGAAAAAAAAAAAAACCGATGCTCTTTGTGCGGAGAAATAATGGACAGCGTCCTTGGTACACTAATCAAAATCATTAATATTAAAAGCGTGGTAATTCAACAAAGTTCACAGAACACATTGTTAGCATTAAAGGGGATGGCTAGTAACACTGATGAGTGGGAATCAGTGGGAATGCTGGGGGATGATTGTTCCAATCCTTGTGGGATTCATTTAAGAGTACATTATGTATCTATTGTTGTGTGAAAATTATTTGCTTCAGTATGGTCTCATATTCAAGTAATGTGCAGTTTAATGTTTCCAGGTTAGCATGCCTGTACAGTGACGGGGCGATTAAACTGCACATTACTTGAATATGACACCATTCTGAAGCAAATAATTTTCACACAACAATATATATATAATGTACTCTTAAATGAATCCCACAAGGATTGGAACAATCATCCCCCAGCATTCCCACTGATTCCCACTGATCAGTTACTAGCCGTCCCCTTTAAACATCCGTTCAACGCTAGCCTACATTTTCATCAAGCAGATTTTTTTTTTTTTTTTGTATCAGTCTATTAGCACCTTGCTTGCTCCTAGTACACATTTTTGTTAACATCACAACAATTAGATTTTTAATTTCGCTTTTCACATTTCTAGTCACATATTCTTTTTCTAGCTGTTTAAATAGCCAGCTATGGACCTGCGACGCGAACGCTAAGATGACGCAGTAGCTAGGGATGAACAATGGAAACAGCTACCCTGCGCATGTATAGAACCCCATTTTTAGCGTAACAGCGTCGTCGTTAGCGTTCGCACCGCAGATCTAGAGCTCGGTGTATGTGTGTTCACATGAATCATCTTGGTTGTAGAATCACTGTGCCATAGTCAGTCATGCTCATTTTTTCCTCCATTCTTAGTCTCCGCTCCGAAGCTTTTCTTCCATTAAAACATCGAACGCTTAAAGGATAGGTCTATACATAAGATATTTCATCATAACTGATGACAAAACAGCCACGTATGTTGCATCGATTTTATTCAGTCTACTCTTTACAAAGGTAAAAGAGGTATCACCTTCCTGATCTTAAGAAGAGATATCAATGTTTGTCTAGACAGAAATCAATAATATGTTTCTATCAATATGCCAAGATTTCAATGCGTCGCCAACATTCGAGAATATTGTTCATCTTCAGAAGAATGGTGTTGTCATACTATCCATCCGTTGCAATGCTTCTTTTTCACTCTGATTTGATGTGTAATTCTAAAAAGGGATAAAATCTTATGAAAATCCTCCTCATCTATAGGCCTATACCGGGTTTGACATGCCATGACAAAGTGAAACTTCAGTACATCATTGATATAATCATTGAGGTACTCTTAGTACGTGTATAGGCAACATGAACAAAGTGCGCTAAAATATGGCATTTGATGTATTTATGATGATCATGGTCTCAGTGACAGCGCAACAATATGAGCACCACGCTGCCAGTTATCACTACCCCCCAGCGGTAGCTACCAGGTACCTGCTCTCACACCAGTTAAAGAGGGGCGTTTTGTGGAGGTTAAACAGTTCAGTGCATCACAGAAAAGGTGTAAGCCGTGGGCTAGAATTTGTCGATAGATCCATGAAATCTTACCTGAATTGTCACTATGTATGGCTTATATCAAGTGCGTGTGTGTGTGTGTGTGTGTGTGTGCGTGTGTGCGCGTGGGTGTGTTTATGCTGTCGCTTTAGAACACATGTTGCTTCGTGTACAGAAACATTTGCCTACGAAGGAGGAGAAGAGTACTCACAGGAAGTAGACAAGACTTTAAGAAACCTCTAGTTTTGACGAGTTGCCTTCTCGTCCTAAACAAGGCGCATATGATATGTGAGTTTAGAATACTAATAGTCATTTTGAAGCTACAGTAAAAAGCCGCCTTGGCACCTTCACGCCCGTTCGTTCAGACTAATGAGTACATTTATATACGAACTAGTCGCTTTCACCCTGTAAATCTATGCTAAAGGCTACTTGTTTGAACTCATTGGGACAGGATGGCGCAAAGACGAGTTCAGGGGTGTGCTATGGACTAGAAGGCGAGAAAGTCTCTTAGTTTTCTGGCCCTTAGCAAAGCGTCCGGACGATTCGAATAAGTTGCTTTGGGTGATGTTCGTTATTCCGAATATTTGATCATCCGAAAATGAAGTATGGTTCGTTATTCCGAAGGTTCGTTACTCCGAAAGACACAATTACCTTATACCTAATATAGATGTTCGTTAATCCGAAAAAAAAAGTTCGTTAATCCGAATATTTGTGGTTCGTTATCTGCAAATTAATGAAAAGAAGGTGCGTACATGTGTAGCTATAAATGAACCTTCTGCATTACGGACATGATATCGTTTTCTGATTAACAAACCTTCGGAATAACGGAATTTATTTCATTTTCGGATGAATGAACCTTCGGAATAACGTACGGACTTCATTTCAATTTCGGATTAACGAACCTTCGGAATAAAGAACCTCATTTCATTTTCAGACTGACGAAACTTCGGAATAACGAATCGGATTTCATATTCGGATTAACGAACCTTCGGAATAAGAAGTGTTGCTTTCTTGCTTTCTCGCTTTCTCGTCCTAAGCAAACACAATATGCTAGTTAAGAGACGCCACCTTCATGCTATCTTGTCCCAATTAATAAAAGGGGTTTAAACAAAATTAAAAAAACCCGTCATTAATATATGCCATCGTCTTGAAACCATTGGGACTACATGTTGATGAGGACCGGAACGATTCAGCCTATTTCCACTATGTTCAAAACTATATCTTTGTCAAGAGATCTTTACTAATTTTAACAATAATGTGGTATATCACGTTACCAGTCTAAGATAAAGTGAAGGAATATTTTGTGTGGCTGTGATCTTGGCCAATCCTTGGACTAAGAAGATCCGGAATTGGTCCTTCTACAGTTTTGTAGTTGCTATTGATTGTGATGATGCATGCAATGGGGCACAACCACTGGTTTTGATGATGAATAAAAAGTTATGTAAAAGAAAATGAAATCAACAGTGATGACGAAATTGATGAAATTATTAGATTTATTATAGTGACAATGATGACAATCAAGAATACCAAGAGTAGATTAGTTCTGTGTAAAACAGAATGAAAGATAAAGAGGAGACAGAGTGAATTCATCAACAGCAAGTTCGATGATAATATGGAATGTGGAAATAATTAAGGGTACTGGATTTGAGCTATTGCCGTCAACAACAATACGCAGGAATAGGAAAACCCTGGAATTCATGTTAACTGTAGCAAATGGACGTTTTATTTTGTTTGCGATGATCGACCACAGCGCATGCCTCTTTTACTCATTCATCTGTGTAATTATGGTGTTGCCCCTAGTAACTTCTTCAGTTCATACGCATTATTATGCGCATATCCAGGGTATGTCATGCTTTGTTAGTCATGTGATCCCTGCACATTGTACAGGCGATTTAAAATTTCACTTCTCTCTTTCGTTTTTAAACACACTCTGTAATTTTCACTCTTATCACAAAGGGGGAAATCATCGGCGATAAAGTATATCCTCAATGCAAATGATATTAGATCGATGGGGTTCAGTTAATCGGGTCAGTAGCTCGTCAAGGTTTCACGTCCCCTAGTTTTCAATTTATCAATTAACTACCGTGCATGGATGCTTTGCCATCTCATAAAGGATGGTTGTTGGTAGAGGATGACTGCTGGTATAGAGAGTGGATTAATAATAAAACTTCCTCGCTATGACGCCTCCTGCCTGGAGGGTGTTAGTCTTCGTTCAAGGGAATTATACCACATTCTTTGCAAACCCGAAACAGAATCATAAAAATTAGGAGCAATATCAATCCACGGATTACATCAGTTTCAACCGCTTTGTTTATGTCACCGACAACATGAAAAACGATGACCACTATTACTTAGCAGTCCGCTTTGCATTGTCTCTAGTTATAATCTTATTGCTAGAAGAATGGCAACATTAAAAAGTGGCAATTAATACTATTTTTACGTCTTACTGATTGAAGTTGTTTTGTCTGTCTGGAATGTGGCACTGACAGCAGTATAAAAGCACTTATTTGGAATGCTCAGCAAAGGAAGATATTTTGTCTTAGTCGCAGTGAATTGACGCAAAATCACCTCATATGTTGTTTGAATGTTATAGAAATATGTGAAACCCATTGCTGTTTGATCATGTAGATTACTTGTCGGTTTGTTTGGAAAATCACGATTAGGCCTAATGGTATTAATGATCCAAGAGAAATATTTTCGTTCACGTCGAACGTATTTTTTTTTCTACCCTCCTTTCTTCTACCCTCGTTTATCATTCAATGAGGTGTGAAATTAAAATGCAGTGGTAAAGGATTATACAAACAAGGCACTTTGGAACGATATGATTGCTGAAGAATTTTACAAATAAATTTAAAAGTTGTCTGTTTGCTTTTTAAGATGACCCATGAAACGTTGAGCTCACCTAGCTGTACACTGGTTCTTGTTAGTCTAACCTCAAATAATCAATTTCAACCTCAGCTTATAGGGACAATATCTCTTGATCAACAAAATCCTAACCACAAGGTATTTGGGCACTTATTCATTTTCTTTTTACAGATTTTTAGATGTATTTTTGTATTCATGTTCTCAAAAAAATACTTTTTTTTTTAAAATGAGGGGACTGCAATTTACAAGCTAAACTGTTTAGCAGTCCCTCCAATTTCCACCAGCATACACCTATTTAGTCATTTTTAATAAAACGTTGATTAATTCCATAACGATTTGAATACCTTATGTGATTATATGACAATCTACATTCAGATGTAAATATTTTGACATAATTTTTGTAGTAACATAATCATAATGTGCTTATGATTGTATAATGTATGATTTTGTTTGAAATGAAAAATAATTAATCTTAATGAAAGTGAAATGCCCTTGCAGTTATGTGCATCTCATTCAACTTTATTTTCGGACAAAATTTCGGGCTCATCCCGCAAGACCGACACACCTGAGTCCTGAGACAGCCCACGAGTCCTACAGCCAACGAGTTTGACACTAGGCAAATAAGGCCCATGAGACCGACACTAGGTAAAAACAGCCCACGAGTTCGACAGATACAACACGGGGTTTAATGTGTCGGTTTCGTGGGCTTAGCTTAGTGTCGAACTCATGCGCTGTATGACTCGTGGGCTGTATAACTCTTAGGCTGCATGACTCGTAGGTGTCGGTCTCGTGACGTGCACCTAAAATTTCTCCTCTTCCTCTGCCTCTTCTTAGGTCACAAAGTGAGAGATATTTCCGCCTTTTTACATGCATCCAAAGGTGAATATTAAAGAGATTACTTATTATACTTTTATTTGATATAATGCATCTGTGTGATACACTTCTATATTACACCTATATAGCAGTATTCGTATTTTATATCAGCACATAAATACCTGGTCAATGCCCCTCCTTTTTTCTGTCTTCTCAGCATCACGACTGTGCAGATTCAATCAAATTTAGTTTGAATTAATTTGCATTTTCGACAGAACGTAATGATATATACACTTTATTCATTTTTGTAAAAAAAAAGAAGAATAAAGTAAAAGATGCATTGTGCTCAGAACAACGCGTACAACAATACAGCAAAACATTAAGATACATCAGTTTGATAACAAAACATTGCATTTAATCGCAAAGGAGAACAATATGTGGGCCCTAATGCACAAAAAGAAAACAAGAGGATATTTATCTCTTTTCCTATTAGATTTGTTCCTGTAAATCCATTTTTTTCCTGATAGTTGTTACTATTTATTGTTAGTGTTTTATTGAGGTAGAGTGAAACATTCCCTTTTATTTCAGTCATTTGTTCTTCAAACATAATTAATCTTTCAAAGAATGGTCCAAACATTTTCAAAGCCTCAAAATTGCTGTGTACAGATTCAATGAATCTAACCCCAACCGGTTCCATCTTTCTACACTGAAGAGGGACCTATGACTGAACAAGCTTGCTTTTACGTATAAAGGCCCCATCATAATAATTATTTCTCCTGTATACTACGCCTAATTCAAATCAATTTACGATCCCATAGTTTATTTTGATATGTGTGAATTCCACTTCGAATACCTCAAATAGGTCACAATTTTCCTGTTAAGTGGAAGACGAAAATACACTATTATGTGTGCGCACACAACCAATTGATAGGAAATTTTAATGTTTTATATGTTCTCAAAGAAATCGTCAAGGCACGTGCAATTTTGTTAACTATGAGTATTGTCAAATATCGATTGGTTTGCGCACCACAATATTTGACGTTCACAATGCCAACAATCGCGTTATACAGCTGAGGAAAAATTTAATCTCATCTAGTCGCCTTTGTGTCCCCGCACCGTTAGACTGCCGACAGTATTCATCATCCTGACCGCATAAAGTAGAAATCAATATTTCTGACAAATTTGCTGCATTGATAGGTGAGAATTTCATAAATGTCGTCTCCAACAAAGAGGGGAAAAAGAGCGAGAGAGACGGATGCATGTAGACATTACAGAAGGGGAGTTTTAGTGTAGCTGTCTTGTGCAGTTAGAGGCCTAACTCTGGCAAAATGCAGGACAAAATGACATTTTTTAAAAGCACTGCCTGTCGCCATTTTCAAAATAAAATAAAATTACTCCATCGCTATCACTTCCAAAAATATGCTTTCGTAAGTTCATCGCAATTTTGAATTTCAGCCTTAAGTTTTTGTTGTACTATGACGCCCACCAATGTACAAATGTTGCTCTATGTATTTTTTGTTTTACTATCTTTTGCATATTTTTAATGTATTCATGGTCCTTTGTGTACAATGTCTACTATTCAGCCTGCGGGTTGCGAGGGATATCACTCGATAAAATACCGTTTCAATTCAATTCTATTCAATTCAGTTCAATTCAGTTCAATTCAATTCAATTCAATTCAATTCAATTCAATTCAATTCAATTCAATTCAATTCAATTCAATTCAATTCAAAAGACCACTGCAGACTAATAAAACTTGTCGCTTGACTGTTGATTTTGCACATTTCGAGTTTCTTTTTTTCATTACAAATTATTACTTCTAGCGACTTAAGGCCTTGATGATAAACCTTGATAGGGGTAATTCAATTAAAGTGATATGTTCCATGTGAAATTGATTTCCATTATGAATCTGTGTGCATGATATCGTCGGTACACTATGCCTCGATACTGTTGTCTATTAACCAAAGGACAGCTATGCACGGTAAAGGTTGGACTGTGCATTAGTAATAATTTATAATTACGAAACCAAACATCAGTGCCAGGTCGCTACACTTTTTTTTTCTCCGTTTCGTGGTTCCCACAGTGCGTGCTTCATTGAATCATCATAATCGGACTGTAGGAAGTTGCATGGGCAATCATTTTTATCTTTATTTTTATTTATTCCTTATCATTATTTTGTTGTTGTTGTTGTTCTTGTTGGACGGGGAGCAATCCTATGATTATGGCTTTTCAGACCAACAAAAGCTTAATTAAAATCCGTACAAGGTTTCTTTTCACACCATTCAATATCTCGCTAGTAGCTGGGATGAGTGAATGTCTGCATTTTTGGTATCGAAAAATTAATATTGATATCGATGAATAAGAATCATATAGCATGCCTATATAGTATGATGCATTTCATTTTATATCTTTTTCAATCTCATTATAAGCTCTCTGTTTTACCGTCTCCATATTTTCATACTGTAGGGCCTACACTTCCTATTCATTCCTGAAAATAGGTCATATTCATGATATTCTAACAGGGACTGTACACAAAAGTGAAATTATCAAAGTGTGTTGCATGATTATCTTTAGTTCATCCGCATAAAGGTCAGATTTGTGTCATAAGTATAATAAGCGATGCCATTACAGGTGATTGCGTCAAGGAAAAAGGCCTATTAATGATGATATGGTAAAAAACAACAACACAAGAATGTTGAGATGTCCGTTATAGCTAAACTTCTTCACAAGTAGGCCTAATATGATATTAGGGCAGCAGAATTTTAGCAATTGGTTGTACCATTTACAGCAAATATTTCACTTTCATAAGTATAGGACAGGATTGAGTCACCTATACAGGGTCTCGTTTCAGTAACAACCGCCACTTTTCTATGACAAATTTGCTCTTATGCATCTTATTAGGTCCAAAGGATTTCAGTAGCTTATAATAACTATCGTTACTTGTTATTGATAACAAGTTTTATGAAACGGGGCCGAGATGTCTCTTAGAATGGCAGCCACATAGGCCTAAATACCTTTGCCAAAAGGTTATAAATATTAAGTACGATTTGCATGCAGGCGTTTGCTTGTTTGTTTATTTCTTTTTATACCTGTTATCAGTATTAGTCGAAATGATGCATGTGTCGAGTTTTGATGACATTTCCAGGACATGTTCGTTGTGGTGAAAGGCACATGATTTGTGGTGTGGGGATCCGGATCATGACCCAAATCCAGGGCCCGGATACGCAGGATTTCTTTCTTTTGTTCATTCTTCTTCTTGGTATGGCATTGACGGAGGTTGCGTTCTCTTGTAGTTTTAACGAATAAGAATGTGATTCTCGAGGTAACAGTTTTCATGGTCGTGTTGTTTTGCTGCATTACACAGCTAGAATCCCTGAAAAAATGGACTACACTCTAAATTCGTTGGATTAAAAAGTAACCTAATAAGACCGTGAGGAGGGACAAATCCACATAAGATTACAATTTTTAGTCTAATTGATTTAGAAATTAAATTCATCAGATTTGAATTTAATAATCTTATTTGGATTTGTCCCTCCTCATGGTCACAGAGGTCACGATATCCTCAGGGTCAATGCTTCCTGTCATCAATTTTCATGGTATACGTGCATGGTGTTATAAATGATTCATCAAAGAACGCTCATGAATGCTGCATGATGTTGTACTCAGTCACATAGTAACGCGCAAGCGTCGTTGTTTAATATTTTTCTCCGTGATACACGAATGCCCAGTAGTCACCAGACGGATATTTTTTTTTTGACCCCAACAGGGTATTTATTGCCTCCATAATTCAACATTTTATATCACATTATACAAAAAATGGGAAAAAAATACAATGAGCTTCAAAAGGGGTTCCTGAGATCAAAGGAAACCACAAACTATTTACACAATATACTTCATTTGCTTTGGTAAATTATAATATGTTTTCTTACTATTCAGATCTTCCTCTATTCTTTTACAAATTTCTCCTCCAAACAAATGTTGGAAATTAGTTTCACGACATTCTTTTCCGGTTTTATTTCTTAACAGGATATATTTATAAATACACCAAAAGGCAATTGTCAAAAACAAATCTAATTCAGTCTCTTTATGAGCTTTTAACAGATGCATCCCTGTTATCTTAAAATCAACTTTATATACAATTTTAATCATAACTGTTAGATACGAAAAGAAAAACTTATTCAATTTACACTCAATAAACGCATGTAGATTATCTTCATCTACACCGCAATGCTCACATATTCCATCTCTTTTGATTTGCCATCTGTACAAATTCTTTTTTTACTGGTAGTAGATTATACAAAATCTTAAAATTAAATTCTTTCAATCTGTTTTCTTTACAATAACACAAGTTTCTTTTGAATATATTCATCTAATCAAATGATGAGTCGAATATCTTTTCCCAGTATATACAACATCTGTTACTATCGGGACATTGTGTACACAATAGTTTGTAAAACTGTTTGGTTGAAACATCTTGAATGCTTCTTTTCTGCTCTCTTCTTCCTATTCTTATTTTAGGAATTTCCAATAACCTATTATGAAACTTTATACATGATTCCTCGTAATTACTTATCCATGCTTTTGGGATAGCCTGGCGTAATAAAATATAATCAAAAATTAATGCTTGCTTACTTTTCTGTCGTTTAAGTTGATATAAAATTTCTGGAATGGATATAAACTTACCATTCTTAAAAAAATCTTTAAAAAATACAATTCCACTTTGATACCAACCATCATAAAATAAGGTCTTTTTATGAAAGGTTACATTTTTATTATGCCACAAAATTTCATATTGTACTCCGTGTACCATGGGTTGAAATTTTAAACAAATATCATTCTTTATCATTAGCCAAGCTTCTAATATTTCAATATAAAACAATGGGAGTCGATCTTTACTCATTCTCTTCATATTCAAACAATCCAAATTAGAATTTAACAACAATTCCAATCCACCGAAAAAGTTATACCAATAAAAACACATTTTACCCCATGTTCCTTTCGTTGCACCTATAGTGCGACCAAGCCATCTCAATCGGAAACTGAGTTTTTGCTTAAAAAGATCGATCATATTAACGCCTCCTTTTTCAAACTCTTTAATCATAATAGTTCGTTTCACTTTTTCAGTTTTTGCTTGCCAAATAAAAATATATAACAGATTATTCAATCGTTTCAATATTTTCTCAGGAATTGTGTCAACCATAAGTATATGAACTATTTGACTTAAAGCTAAGGTTTTGACAATAATCAATCTACCAAAAAGAGTAAGTTTTCTTTTTCTCCAATTATCCAAAAGTCTTTGCAATTTCGTAAGTTTGTTTTCCCAATTCAATGCTCGTGCTTTATTCATATCAGGTGAAACATGAAACCCTAAGTACTTTGTGGGTGTGTCTGTCCACACTAAATCAAGATCATCGAGTGACCATTTTGACTTGGCAGCTCCCAGCCACATAACAGATGTTTTACTCCTATTCAGTTTTGGTCCTGCTACATTTCCAAATAATTCCAACTCTTCACTTACTTTTTCTAATGATTGTTTATCTGAAACAAAAAATAAAGTGTCGTCTGCATATTGTAGTAATTTTACTTCAAAATTTTCCTCCATTTGTAAAACAGAAATACCATTTATACACTTGTTATTTCTTATTCGGGTCGACATAAATTCTGCAGCAAGCACAAAGAGTAAAGCTGAAAGTGGACATCCTTGTCTAATGCCTCTTTGTATTGAGAAAGACTCAGATGTCCAGCCATTTACTAACACTGAGCTGCGAATATCTGTATACAGTATTTTTATCCATGTCTGAAAAATATTACCAAAATTAAACTTGTTTAAACACAATAGCACAAAATCAAAATCAATTACATCAAAAGCTTTTGAAAAATCTGCCATCATTATTGCACCATCTATTCCCTTCTTTTCATATATTCAATAACATCAATTGTCATTCGTATATTAAAAGCGGATAATCGATTTTTTATATAACCAGTTTGATCTTCATTTACAATTTCACTAATCACTGATTGCAAGCGTGTGGCTAAAACTGCGGCAATTATCTTGTAGTCGCAGTTCAATAGTGTAATTGGTCTCCAATTTTCTAAATATCGCTGATCTCCTTTTTTATAGATCAATGTTATGAGTCCATTCTTTTGAGTTTCGGACATTTCTTTCTTTTTGAAACATTCATTAAGAAAATTTAACAATACAAATTGAATTTCATCCCAAAAAGTTTGATAGAATTCTATAGGTATACCGTCAGAACCGGGTGATTTGTTTTTATTCATTGAAAAAACCGCACGTTTGCATCCAGCAATTGTAAGCAGACGTTCGCATTTATTCTTTCCCTCTTCACTCAATGAAGGAATTTGAACTGAGTTTATATACTGATTTTGCTTATTTTCATCAGCATTAGATTTCTTATATAACAGTGAATAAAATTTCACTACTTCTTGTAGTATCTCTGTTTGTTCAGTTAAACATCTGTCTTTTTCTACTGAAAACAACTGGTTCATCTCTTTTCTTTCTGATTTATATTTTTCTAAGCCTAGAAAATACTTCGTACACTTTTCCCCTTTTTCCAGCCACCTAACTCTCGCTCTAACAGCTGCGCCTCTACATTCTCTTTCATTAATCTGTTCAAGTTCTTTCTTAACATATATATACTCTTTTAGTATCTTGACGTCACTGTCTACATCAATCATTCTCTGAAGTTCACTGAATCTTTGTTCTAAGCATAATTTTGCTTCTTTCTTTCTTAAAGCTCTATCTTTGCAGAGCTTTTGCGTGAACTCACATACTTTAATCTTTATGAGTTCCCATACCTGTGTAAAGGAAAAACATACATTACCTGAAATGCTTCTGATGAGCGATTTAACTTTTTGTTGATATATTTCATCCTTTAATATTTCTGTGTTCATTTTCCAACACCCTGGACCTTTAAAAATATTTGAAATCTTTAACTTAAGAGAAATAGCATTATGATCAGCTTTATAACATGGTCTTATATCATTTGACAAAACTTTTGCCTGTACATTTTTACTGACTAACCAGTAGTCAAGACTTGATGCTACATTTAATGACAAATTTCTCCAAGTAAATTGTCTGATATCGGTATGAGTATTTCTCCAAACGTCAATCAGTTTTCTTTCTTTACAAAGTTGGCGCAAACTTTGTGGTGTCTTATAATATGAGCTTTGACTACCACGCACATCTTTCTTTATATCGAGAACGCAATTCATATCCCCACCTACAATAAGATGGACTTCATTTTCTGAAGTATAATAACTCAACCATTTATCAATTTTCATAAAGAAACTTTCTCTTTTCATCTTTTTAGCGGGTGCATAAACATTTACTAAGATAACATCATAACCTTCTATCTTAGCATCTAAAAGTAGAGTTCTTCCATCATTGTGTGAATCTATCTTATTTATTTCTATGTCAAATCTATTATCTATAAATATCGCCACACCACCAGAGTGATTGGTTCCATGTGAGAAGAAGCATTTACCTCTCCATTCACTTTGGATAATTGTCTCCATATCTTTTGTCCAGTATGTTTCTTGCAAAAACATTATGTTTACTTTTTGCTGTTTACACCATTTATATATCTGAGTTCGTTTAAGTTTGTTCCTTGATCCTCTCACATTCAGACTAAGCAAATGACATAAAGAAGAAGACATTTAGGAAGTGGATGCTTTCATCTTTTTTTCGGACGGACCAGACGGATATGTTAACAGTGGCGGATCCAGAGGGGGGCGCAACCGGCCACGCCCCCCTAAAAACAAAAGAAATAAAAAGAAAAAAATGAAATGAAACCCGGAAGTGGCACCAGAAATATTAGTCACGCCCCCCCCCCCCCCTTTACAGAATTCCTGGATCTGCCCCTGGTTAACATAATTCGCAAAAACAAGGATGCAGAACGCATTCTAAACTTTCATATTTTATAACAGTAAACGCGTGGAGGAATGTGAGTTGATCTTGAAAATGCTATACAGTGTTAGTCAGTTTACTCTGGACTCGATTCGATCAGTAAATATGGACAGATTGAAACTTGACTTTCTCTGAATGTTATTTGAACTGTACTTTTACGTAGAGAGCGTTATAGGTTTTTAACGATATCAGAAGAATATTTTGTAACCAGCAAGTTAGTTTCTTCAGTCTTACCAATGTTTTCCCAGAGGTATCGGCCATGATATTTACTTCAGTAACTCCAGTTACTCGAGCATAATACATAATTATACGGAACATGCAAGGAAGAAACATTCGGGGATGTACGTGACTGCGCCTGATGGCAGGGTTCGAACCCATTAGATATCCTTCATGGGCCCTGTTGCATTAAAATTTACATCAAACATAAGACTGAAGCTCTGAAACTCAAATATAATTCTCTTAATACTAAATTTTGATTGGCTGATACCCGACTTCTGTTTGAATTTCTCGCTTAATATGTTTGATTGCACCTTTTTATGCAAAGCCCCCAAATTTCCGGACAGAAAATGCATTGTCCACTGTTTTACAAAGCGCTCCCATACAGTCAACATTATCATCATCACATCTTTCTCCGCCTTCCAGCAGTTCCGCGACCTCACTTTCTTTCTCTTCGTCTTTTTCTCCCTCCATCTATCTATCAATCTTTTGGTCTCGCCCTTTCTTCCTTTCACTTCTTTCCAAGGTTGTTAGCTGAATTACGTATTAATTAAATTTGACCGTAACCGTCGTGGAGATATAGGCCTACTGTGTGCGTTTGTATATTATCTGTTATGAGAACGTATTCTATCGGGAGGTTTTTCAATACGAATTCACTTCTTACAGCCTCTGGTTGACTCCCAATCAAGTCAGCGGAAATGAAGCTGAATGTGTTGACCTACCTGATAAACATTTGCTCAACTTTTCATGTAATAGGAAAGGTTACAGGAGTTGATGACGGTACATTGATCTGCTTTTATTTCCACCTACCATTGTCAGAATGTCGTCGACCTAAGCTATCTCCTCTGATACGAGTTTATATCTTGGACTCTTCCTGTTTTGGTACTCTTTATTCAAACGTATACCATTTTCTCTTTATCAGTATAATGTTTCATCTATGTAAATGAGATAAAACATCCGGTTTCATAATATTTGCTCCTGCGACAATTATTGCTAGCTGTAAACTTTAATTCTACCTGCAGATATAATCCTAACTATAATCCTCGCATCAGACTTAACCTAAAACCCCTATCACAATCCTAACCCTAACCCGAAGTAGGCGTAGGCATGCATGTATAATAGAAAAAAAAACCAACAACTTAAAAACAAATATATAACGATGTAAAGACGTGTTGAATTATCATCAATTATTCACGTATCCACTCCCAAAGCAGTCTCAGAAAGCTGTCTGTAAGGCACTCTAGAGCTCTCATAGCAAAAAGAAGTGACATTTTAGGAATTGTTATGAAGAAAGAAAAACTAAAATGCTTATTATTCCACTTAATGAATCCATTTCTGACACACATCTCCTCCGCTCACATACAATAAACGCACACACACTCACACACCCATTGGTATAGATGCATCCTCGTTTGTAATTCAATGACATAAACGAATTTTAAGGGCCTAATGTTTCTATAGGCTCAAAGTATCACTACTTATTGTTATCGCCTATATAGCTCTCTGTTCAAGCTGTATGAAAACGGGTCAAAAGAAGCGTGGCATGTCTTACATCTGAATGTAGAGCTACCTTGCAATTTTCAGAAAAAAAAATCAAAGCCAAACGACCTCTAGACTGAGTTGAAAAAGATACCGATTTTTTGTTATTCCATTTCGGCGTTTTGATGGCTTTTGTATGATTTTTTTTTTCTCCAGCTTCTCCCCCCCCCCCCTCCGCTTTGTGCTCTGCTCAGCAGATATTTATTGTATATATGACCACGAAAATTACAATGTAACAAAATTGAATAAAGAGAGGCACAATTTGCATTCTGCAAGGTAATTTAACAACAGCAGGTTTGACAAATCTGCTTGAGTGTATAAACGTGATATCTCCGAATATTATGTTGGTCGGGTTTTCCGCTGACTTTGAATGTCTTCATAGCGATAGACACAGACTGATTCCATGAGAGGAGAAGTAACAGTTGAAGTTAGATTAACCGTCTTACTTCCACTATGATCTACATTAGCTTTGTTGTTATTCCTGGTAGCAACGCTTTCGTCCACAAAAGGGTTAAGTCATCATGAAGAGAAGAAACAATAGCGTTTAGCATTATGTCTTTGACGTTCGTATACCGACGAGATACTAAATCCAGGCCTGCTGGAATCTTCTATAACCTGATAAAAGCACGGATGTCACAGATCCAGACAAAGGGATGGTACAGTTTCGGTTGAGATGGGGCTACAGGGTGGCCAATGAATTTTTGAGATAATGAGAAACATCTTATGAAATATGAAAGAGCAGATAATTCGAAGAGGAATTCGAAGTTTATTTGATGAAAATTGGTTTTGAAATGGCTGAGATATCCAAAACAATGCAACCCTAATAAAGGTTGGGCTTATACTTCTTATTATGATCGCTTACTTTTACTTTGTTTCGGATATCTCAGCAACTTTTAACCGATTTTCATCAAATTAATTTTGAATTCCTCTGAGAATTTTATTATCTCTATCACTTCATAAAGTGGTTTCTAAGTACCATGCAAAAAGTTAAAGGCTGAATCCTCACTTCAACCAATGATATACTATCCCTTTAAGTCACCATAAAAGTTTATATCATCAAGTGAAAACAGAAAGGGCGTGAAACATCCACGCCACGTATCGGAACAAGAGGAGCTACGAGACTGCATTGGGTTATTGTCAACTCTCACAGATCAAAGGAAATTGTCTCCCCCCCCCCCCCCACTTCGAATTACAATTGGAATAAAGATATACAATTAAGTTAAAACAACGACAACAAAACAAACAAATAAAATAAATAAACATCGCAGAAACACACACTCATTCACACATCACATACGCACATACTCATTGTGTGAGAGAGAATTAATGTAGATAGAAACACGCAGATAAACATCTCATAACTAATACAAGATTGAATGGCTGCGTATGCGATATAGTAAAGGATACATTATACTTTTATCAATAGGTAGGCCTATCATAAAATCTATAAGTATGGTAACTGAAGATATAGATTGGCAAATCTAGGAAGTTGAATAAGAAAAAAAAAAAAGCCTCACAAATAGAGATACACACACCCATACATACACTCTCATCAGTACAGACATACACACATACGACATAGGCCCTACATATACATACCTACATACATACATGCACATAGATTAACGTCGAAAACATTATATTATAGGAAATGTGTGACAGGAAAAGGCAGGGGGGGGGGGAAGCAGACAATGAAAATGAGAGGAATATATGAGACTTACCTAGGATGCAGATGGTGACCACCGCCAGCTGATGATGTGAGCCTGCCATGTCTATACGGCGGCAGCTCCCCAAGCGTTCCTCGACGTTACCGATTGCCAGTCAGAACACAGTAACAAAAACCTCCTCCGCCAAAAAGGAGGCGGTTGCTCTGAGAAAATCAGAGAAATGAGTTCAAATTGTCATAAATTCCTCAATACTTGACAGTTAAACGAAATCTGTTCTCTTCATTGTTATTTACTGATGAGTGGGACGGAAGACTTGGATGATATACCCGAGATTCATAACGCGCTGAATGTTTGCAATCACCACTCATGCGCCTCACTACTCGTTTCTGAATTCGGAGGTTCTTCAATTGGGCATTGATAGTATAGCGCGTGCGCACGAAGCTCTGTGAAATTCGTGATGCGAAATTATTTCTGGTAGAAATGCACTCCGCGGATTGGCAGGTTATGAAAATGGGGGATTCGCGCTCCAGTACGTGTGCATTGCAAACAAAATAGGGGCAGGTTTTGAGTACGGATAGTCGTGTGAAACGTGCACGAACGAACCAGTCAACCCTTTCTATGATTCTTATTCCATTATCATGCAAATTAATTTCCAAAATCTTTAACGTCGAAATATTGCTCGTCGTAAGGGGTGTGACTGATAATCGATGATTCCTGCAAGGGTCGGACGGGGTGGATGGGGTGGGGAGAATTTTAATAGGCTCTCAGTAATTCTGGATAACAAACAAACTTTAATCATCAACATCTGTATATACGACAAATAATGTTGCCACTGTATGGTAGTCGGATTTTGTTGTGATTATTATACAACTTGGACACTTTGATGACAATTTATGATATTGGAGAAGAAGAAATGGTATTGCAATGGACTTTGATTTTTGTTTAATATCACAATAACAAAATTTAAAAAGGATCTCGTGAACTCTACTCCGTCATTAAAGTCGTTGATCGAATTTATGGCAAGAGTTATGCCTACATAAGGGCCATCCTCTTCCTGATAAACATTCGAAGAATTCCCACACCAAAATGCAATTGATAGAGATTAAAGAGCTAAGAAATACGAAAAAAAAAATCGATTGTGTTTGAATTGTTTGTGCATAAGCCGGGGTAGAAAAGTACTCGAAGGATATATAAAGATAGATAAAATTATATCTCAAATGAATGAAAAACAAAAACAAAAACCACCAACCAAACATCTGACCAAAAGGATGCATACATTGACAGTTATACGCGCAACAAATACATGAACAATATTAGTTTGGTTGAATAAATGGATAATGATATATTGAGTATTGTTAAATGGACTTAATTAGCAATAAGGCAGCCTTGTCTCATCTTGTTCGGGAGCAAGTATTTGAAATAAACTCTAGACCAGTAACTATAGGATGTGTTCTCAATCATCGCTGTTTTGTAATTGCCTCCGTGTGATTAAAACAAAAACAACAGCAAGGATAAAACTTTGGATAATCACTGAGATACGCAAATTATGGTTCAGCGAAAAGGTATCGGTTATTTGTCGTTCTGCGTAATCCTTATCTGATGATCTACATTCCAGGATTTCCTTATTGTATGATTCAATGTCACACCTGTCTCTGTGGCGTGGAGAAATGAGAAAAGGTAACTGGGAGACAGTGTAACTCACTATACCTATAGCCTAGAGGGGTTTAGGTGGGTTCTGAAAGATCACCCCTTGGTTGGGCAGTGATTAGGTACAATGACGCGAAGTGACGTAAGAGTTGATAAGCCGTAATTCAACAATCGTGCCTGTCTTCTCTTGTCACCGTAACATGCTGGTCAATGAGAAAAGAAGGGGAAGGACGGGGAAGGGGAGGGGGTACTAAGTTACAGGTCATTATCATTATCAATTTTTGATGCAGCATGGGCTACACTGCCGGGGCAATATCTCGAGGCTATTTTTCTCGGTTGACTGGTTGTCGCGTGATCGCCCGCACACGTTCCTCGGCCTCAAGACCGCAGATCTCACACTATTCACCAATCAGCTACGACTTATAAAGCACTGAGTTGTGATTGGTCCAGGGATCGGTAGTGACGTCACTGAAACTGAGATGAAAACACCGAAAAGTATGTATAGGGGTCGTTCATTGTCTGCGAGAGGTGAGAAACTACACTGCGCTTGTCGAGACAAGAGTTTCTCTGGCAATCGTGCGGAACTGCACTCTCGGTTCTACGTCCTTTCCAGTTTCAAGATAATCGTGATATGACTAACTTAAATGGAAGCGAGCCAAGTATTTGTCATGTTGTGTAATTTTCTAAATAGTTCCGGAAGTAAACCATCTTAATTCCATAATATCTGAGAAGAAGAAACATGTTTGATATACGAATTCAGGATTCGACAAATACGATGACGAGCGATGAGTGACGAGTCATAAGCATAACATCTTCGGCAAATCGACGTATACACCGGTCTACCGACACATGAATATTATCAAATTTTATTCACACATTTATGACGCCATGAAGATTATTCCAGACAACTAAAAAGTTCGGATAAGGATTGCCCAACTTAGCAAACGAGTAATTCATGCAGAGTGCATTACACGTATCAGAATTGTGCTTTGAGAATGTGACGGTACATGGGATCGCTTGTATACTATGCCCTTGTGGAGAAAAATATCTGTAAATTTGAAACTATCAGTTAAGTGTTATGACCGGTTGGAACTTGAAATGATGACATACAATGGCCAGACGACGCAGTAGCAGTTCGTTTATGTGCTTGAAGCCCCTTTTACATCTATAACATGGTAATTTTTGTTTAAAGGTTCCCTGACATCCCTCACATATAGTAAAATATGGTAACTTCTATTTGATCCGGATGATTGTCAGACTCTTGCATTTGAACATCAGCAAATCGGTTAAACTGGGTGTAGTTTCAGAATTCATAGTGATTGGGATGAAGAGTAAGAATGTTTTCAAATGTATAACAAACCACAATGAACAAGGATGATGACATAGCAGCTTCACCATAAGAACGCATGAGTTGAGGTTCAAGGAAGCAGAACAAAAGAAGAAAGCTTGCATAAATTCTACACAGGTGAGTTTGTAAAGCAAGCGCTATTGTTATGGAATTACATGGCTACATTTCTGAAATATGTGAGCCTCCTACTTTTGCCCCCCCCCCCCCCCCCCCCCACTGTGAATTCTTATGGTGAAGCTGCTACGTCATCATGCTTGTCTAGTGAAATTTGTTTTGGGTTTTTCATAGTGTTGCTTTCTCTGCTCAAGGATCACAATAAATTCTACAAATCTACATCTAGAGCGATTGATTCGTACCACAATTTATGATGTGAAATTATGAAAATCGCCTGGACTTCCACTGTAACATCACTTTGGATGCAAGATCAGAATTAAGTGTTCAGTAAATGCCACTTCATGTCTTTATGAGGACTTTAATAGAACTGTATAGCATAGTTTAATTAAACAAACTAGAAAACGGAGGAGGGTTGTTGTCGTTGTTGTTGTTCAGTCAAAAATTAACATCAATTGTTAACTAAAAAACACAACACAGTTATATTAGTTACAAACACAGATTAATGTAAATTAGAAGAGGTGACGTCGTTGTTTCTCAAGTATTCCACTGATTTCCATACAGCTCGTCCTTTTTTTTATAAGCTAGAGATAAGAATTGTATTATTAATGAAATTGTTGGAGTGTTACGTCATGATAAAAAGACGAGTTTCTTGTTGGTACCTTTTTATGCGCAAGTATTGTTAGAAATCTATTCATTCAAAGTGGTTTTTAATGAATTTGTTGTCGCACAGAGCAATGAAAGATGCGTGAGGCGGTGGTATCAGTACCTTATTTAAAAAAGTCCCATCTGCGTTTATCTTTGGACATTACATGTGATTTTAGTCACAGTATCTCTTTACTGTTGTGTTTAATGTCATAAATACATCATACTCATTGCATCAACAAACAAAATTCCTTCTCATTCACAGTAACCCCCTTTTCTCTCTATTGTCACCTGCATGGTAGTTTTATATTGACTTTAGCGCTGACAAAGGTATTAATGAATTTAAATCTTGAATATAAAATCATTATCGCATACAAGTATAAAGTTTTGTTTCTCCTTGAAACGGAATTGAAACGGATTTTGCACACCAGTTTGGTTGGCTTTTGATGCGTGTCCGATATTGTCTCTGGAGCAACCCAATACTTAGCTGAAAGTTTTTTTCGTTTGTTTGTTTGTTTGTTTTTTTAATTTAAGTAGACCTATAGCTCCTCAACTACCAATATTGTGTTGAACCTTGGATTGTTACTATGGTAACTAAAATCTTTGGAAATCAGATCAGAGTCAGTGTTTCTCTTTGTTGCAGTGCTTTATAGCCTGAAGGAGTCTCAGGAACGCAATTTGCATGAAGGGATACCGCCCAGTAGCCTACATTGCATGCAACCCTCATGAAGGAATTTCCTTGTATTTTTCCTTATATTTTCCTATAGTGTAAATTTCCGTTTTGTAAAAGATAAAAACAACAACCAAGAAACAAAAGTTACAGTGTTGACAGGATTGTTACACATCGATGGCATCCAAAGAATATTTTGTAACCTTCTTCCATGTTTCATAACAATGATCACTTTCATCCGCGTTTTGGCGTGTTACGTAACCCTTAATTTATGCAGACATCACGAGCAAGGGAAATTGTGTCTCTCGTGGTATGAACAAAACAAAATCACATCTTTGTCCCATACTAGTCAAGGGACAGAGAGTTTTTTGTCTTCCTTGAAACAGACAACTTTGCTTCTACTGTTTTACAGCATAATTGTAATCTATAGCATGACTGGGCGTATATAGAACTGTTCACAATCCCGCGGTTTGGTAATAGGGGTGGGGTCGCTTTAGTATCCCTTACAATAGCTAATTTATGCAGAGACATAGCAATACACCTGACTCATTGCATAACCCATTGAATCGTCTTTTCTTCTTGTTTAGAGAGCCCCCTCCCCAAGTTATGGTCAACATAAGCTACAGTGTTTTAAAACCGAATAAATCTATAACGGAGTAGGAGAAAGATACCTTTTCTCTTCATAGCGTCAATTAGGCTGGAAATAATGAAGTAGACACAGTACTCACATTGCTATGTTGTGTTGGATAATATAATCTGGCATGTGTTTGAAATCGAATGGAAATATTCTCGGTTATAATGTCTCTCTTGTTTCCTCGCCAACAACTGACGAAAGTTTTTAGCTTAGACTGCACTAGGTTTTGTGTGTCTTGTTTCCTTTATGTGTATTGTTGTTGTTGTTGTTTGTCGAGATAATGCTTCAACCTACATGATACAATTCATAGTCTAAATGAATTTGGAACATAGCTCACGCATTTTTTTTTCATTCACCGCATCCACGAATGAGCTCAACAAGATTAAAATCTTTTCATAGGGAAAAAATACAATTAATAATATTGCATGTAATGATTAACGATAGACTCGGAAATTGCAAAATGACTACCTCTTCGTTTTCCGAGCATCCAATTACCTGCCCTATTTTCATACATGGATTTTGATACGCTATCAATTTTCACTTAGTAACAAAGGTAAATTTAATTCAAAATTGCATGTAATGCATTTAACATTCGTAAATTATCTCTGATGAAAACAAAACTGCATGTCTGAAATAATGGTTAACACGTTCAATGTAATATCGACTTTCAATGGCCGCAATTAATTTTGAATTAGTACACACGATAATGGATAGAAATAATGAAGTATTCTTTGAATTATAATTCATGGTGTAGAAGTTCTTCGCGTAAATGGGTTATATTTCGTGTCCATGGATCTATATATTTCTCTTTCATGTTCTCTCTATAATTTATCTACCTTCCCCCCCCCCCCCCTCTCTCTCTCTCTCTGCATAAATACAGAGTGAGTCATAAAAAAATACTTTTTTAAAATGTTGTCTTGCTTAAAGTATGAACATTTAATCACGGGCTTCATGATATTAATATCTTGGTAGAGTGTTATCCTCCCAGAATTTTTTTTTGGTAGCCAGTTTCATTTGGATCTTTGCATGCATGACTGAATAAAAGACAGTCTTTAGAAGACTGCAAGATCTCACTTGCGCCAAGAGGCTGGTAGAAGATAAGCACATATTGTTAATAGGCATGGTTAACCAACAAAAAACATCAAACAAGGTGTATTTCAGATAGCACATTGGATTAATGTGTGCTTGATGATGATGATGATGACGGTGGTGGTGGTGGTAGTGGTAGTGGTAGTGGTAGTGGTAGTGATAGTGGTGGTGTTGGTGCTTATGTTGACAGTGGTGGTGATGATGACGGTGGAGGTGATGGTGGTGGTGGTGGTGATTATGTTGGTAGTGGTGATGATGATGATGGTGACGGTGATGATGGTGGTGATGGTGGTGGTGATTGTGTTGATAATGGTGGTGGTGGTGGTGGTGGTGATTATGTTGATAATGGTGGTGGTGGTGGTGGTGATTATGTTGATAATGGTGGTGGTGGTGGTGGTGATTATGATGATGGTGGTGGTGGTGGTGGTGGTGGTGGTGGTGAATGTAAATGAGCTAGGGGAAACTTTCCAAGGGATTGCCACTTAAACATTTAATGATATCTTGGTAAAAGTGTGTGTGTGTGTGTGTGTGTGTGTGTGTGTGTGTGTGTTGTGTCTTTCTGTGTGCACATAAGTTATTAAATTCTTAGTCCTCAGTTTTATGAAAACATTGATAAACCATTTTTGAGGGTGGTTTTATGGGGGTAATTTTGTATCTGCCCCAAATATAACTGTCAAAAATTCATTTCGACCGACAACACAACTCGTACTTATGCATCCATTCGCCTCACTCTACACAAGAAAGGCCTCATTATACCAAATGCATTAATGAATAAAGATGAAAGTACCCATTTACATTATACGAATAATTTATGAGTTGTGAGTGCATAGGGCACGAATATCGCACGAGGCGCGAGATAAGCCACTGGTCTATTCAACAAGGCGCGTAGCGCCGCGTTGAATAGACCAGTGGCGAATCTCGCGCCGAGTGCGGTATTACGTGCCCCAATGCACGAACAAAATCATAAATCATTCGTTTTATACAACACCTTGTCCACAATCACAGTACTAAATTAGTGACCGCCAACTCAGGAAGGCCCAAAAATAAATGTAACAATTAGGCAGAGAATTGTAAACCACCCTGTGTACTGCTTTCAAACAATCGTCATGATTCGACCACACAGTCACAGGAATCACAAACTCCGCAGGGTCTATACCCATTCTACGCTAACGTTAGATCGAGTTAAGGCCGATCTGAGATGTCGGTATATCTATAGTAGGTCTAGACTTTGTCTATTTCCGAAAATGATTTTGTATAAAAACACAGAAAAATAATCAAATTACGGTTTCTCAACTTGAAATGAAGTCTTGATTTTGGGATCACTGTGGTCCACGTAGCAGATCGGAGTCAAAAATAAAAACACAGCAGTAGGTATAAAAGGCCGCGCGATACATGCAACTAGCTAGGTAAAGTAGCTGCGCGTACACGTACACGTTAACGTTGCAGTACTCCGCCGCGCCTGGTCTGTGAGACTTATTTCTTACCGGCAGCGCAGCGCAGCCGGCCAGCACGTACAATGTAGTTTGCTGGCGCTTTGCTACGGGTGTGAGCCACAGAACTCTAGCTGTGAGCGGCCATGCATTAGTAGCCCCCCGCGAAGCCGTGCTATAGTACCTTCGAGCCGTGCAATAGGCCCATGCCAGGGGCCTATTGTATGGCTGTCACTCTCAATGAGTTTGATAGGTATTTTTTATACAACACCTCAGAATGATGTCGAATTGTGATTGGCCAAGAACATGTCACATGACATTCAATAGAAAATACCTATCAAACTCATTGAGAGTGACAGCCATACAATAGGCCCCTGGCATGGGCCTATTGCACGGCTCGAAGGTACTATAGCACGGCTTCGCGGGGGGCTACTAATGCATGGCCGCTCACAGCTAGAGTTCTGTGGCTCACACCCGTAGCAAAGCGCCAGCAAACTACATTGTACGTGCTGGCCGGCTGACCAGGCCTCACAGACCAGGCGCGGCGGAGTAGGCCTACTGCAACGTTAACGTGTACGTGTACGCGCAGCTACTTTACCTAGCTAGTTGCATGTATCGCGCGGCCTTTTATACCCACTGTTGTGTTTTTATTTTTGACTCCGATCTGCTACGTGGACCACAGTGATCCCAAAATCAAGACTTCATTTCAAGTTGAGAAACCGTAATTTGATTATTTTTCTGTGTTTTTATACAAAATCATTTTCGGAAATAGACAAAGTCTAGACCTACTATAGATCTACCGACATCTCAGATCGGCCTTAACTCGATCTAACGTTAGCGTAGAATGGGTATAGACCCTGCGGAGTTTGTGATTCCTGTGACTGTGTGGTCGAATCATGACGATTGTTTGAAAGCAGTACACAGGGTGGTTTACAATTCTCTGCCTAATTGTTACATTTATTTTTGGGCCTTCCTGAGTTGGCGGTCACTAATTTGGTACTGTGATTGTGGACAAGGTGTTGTATAAAACGAATAATTTATGATTTTGTTCGTGCATTGGGGCACGTAATACCGCACTCGGCGCGAGATTCGCCACTGGTCTATTCAACGCGGCGCTACGCGCCTTGTTGAATAGACCAGTGGCTTATCTCGCGCCTCGTGCGATATTCGTGCCCTATGCACTCACAACTCATAAATTATTCGTATACTATTGAATGTCATGTGACATGTTCTTGGCCAATCACAATTCGACATCATTCTGAGGTGTTGTATAAAAGTTGCTATACAATGACGATGACGTCATAATCATAGGTTAGTTAACTGGTATTCTTACAGCAATGGAACTCTTGAGATAAGCTGGCAGGAATATCATACTTGGATTGATTGTGATTGTGATTAATTGTGTGATCGTATTAGTTGTACCCAATATCCTCATCATGCTAGGAGGTTGCATGCATGCAGATTCAGTTGCGAACAGCAGCTGAAGACATAATTTGAAATGAGAAGAATGTGTAATATTTTCTACATTTAGCATCAGTAATGTGATTAGGATTGCATGAGATATTGTCAATACACCTCCCACTTTATGCAATGCCCACTTTCAAAATTATCATAAATGAAAATGGGCACTGCACAATATCCATGTGGGAGATTATGAACTGACAATATGTACTGGATGTAAAAATGAGATGATCAAAGTATATATATATATATATATATATATATATATATAATTGATGAAGCAGCTTCTATAATTATGTCAATACAACAGCATCACTATCATCACTATCATTCAATATGTGAACTCATCAGACAGTACCACAGTCACCTTGTCATAAAAATCACTCGATGTTACGTTTTCTTTCATAAATTCAGATAAATATCAAGATCAATTTATTCATTACCCATAAAGCAGCAAGTGTATTTCAATGCACAGATAGTAATACGTTTACACGTAGTATTCCCACCCAATCATATTATCGCAACGTATTTCCTCATGCTGTCTCCATTGCAGACTAAATGGATTGAAAATCAGAGGAAATGGCATGCTGTAGACAATTGTACATTAATCTGTACAAACTAATGACACTTTCAACTATACCTACAACTTATACAGTGATAATTGACAAAAGTTGTTAAGATGGCAAAATGAAACAGTAAATTCCTCTACACTAGTTCCCATCACCACAGTTCTACGACATGGAACATAAAGATATGTATCTACAAGACCTAAACATGGCTGGTAAAAGCATAATTGTCATGAATCCAATATGCAACAAGCACTACTTAAAACAATATCAAACTAATACCATTATGCAAGAACTAATCTCTTACAGCTGATATAAAACATGTATATTTGGTTGTGGTAAAATAGAGAACAAAACAATAGCCTTTTGCACTAATAATCAAGTCCATTTTGTCATATATAAAAGTCTACAGGAAGGGCGGAGGCAGGGAAAAAAAAAACATTTGGGGGAGGGGTAAAGAATTGTTCAGAGGTTGGAGTAGGGTAAAGCACAGGGTATGGTGATGCAGCTCTTACAGAAATTATCTTCCATGGCAACAACAGAAATAAAGATGGGTGAAGATAACATGCTATCTTCATATGAAATGAAAAGTTAGTGCAAAACAAAGTTAAAATCCTATCTACCAAGGACCACATGCTCACTTGTCACAAGTACATGTATAAAACAATTTGTGACTGCTTTTGTAAGCAAACCACAACAACATACCATGTACCTCATGGGGAAATGCCTTATGCACAATTTAATGATTTTATCTACCCTTTAACGTACCTCACAATTTAGAAAAGAAATATAAAACTTTGCTTCCATAAGGGGAAAAAAAAGATGATTAAAATTACAGGATTTTGAGTCTACTTGTCTTTAGCAGTAAAATGTATTCCTAAAACGCACTCAGGTTAAAATGGCTGGAAGCTGTCATGGATCAAATTCACACAGACAGACATTATACAGACAGACAGACAGACAGACAGACACACACACACACACACACATGCCAAAGACAGACATCTAAAAAATGCTTACTGTGGTATAAATCTAAAATAGGTCAAACCACATCCCCTCACATGCTAGGATGATTGAAAATGGTGATCTTTGATTCAAATGCATGTTCAGGGATGTTAAGGGAATATACATGTACATGTACAAAATGGAAGGACTAGGTTGCATCAAAATATGAAATTCAACTAGGTTTTTCTTATGCACAAGTCATAAGAAATGAGTAGATTACTCCAAGGTAAATCAATTATCTTAACTTATTTAAGCCTTTGACACTGGAGATTGTATATAGAAAAAAAGTCCTCAAAAACTTCATGTCACATTTGCACTTCATAATGTCTTTTAACTACATTCTGCAAAGTTGTTTATAATACACTATACTACATCATTAATGTGTTTTTTTTTAATACGAGATAAATTCTAAATACACTAATACAAGGATAATGTACAAGCCTATACTATCAACTGACACAGTTAAAGAGGCATTGCTAAAACAAATGACAAATCAATACCACATATTTCACTTGAGTATAAATATAGAAAAGATATTTTTGACCAAAACGAGTCACTGTTCCCATAAAAACAAGAGGAAGAAAATGACAAACGGAAATCACAGAAAACAACCAAGACTAGAAACCTGTACTCAGTGCACGTCTAACTAAATACAAAAATAACGAAACTATAAAATCAGCAAAACTACTTCTACAATATGACACTAAACTTCAGAGTATTTAAAACTTTGGTTTTTAAATCATCAATGACAAACAAAACTCCAACAAGTAGACATAATGGAATGGCAAAAATCACTAGAATTGCAACTTGTAAATGAGAACAAATTTGATATGCTAGAGGTATAACAATCTCCTGGCAGCTTTGCAAACCATCAAACATTTCAACACCAGAGATAGGAATAAACCTGGCAAGGAAAGTGGTATATCTTAGAATAAACTCCTTTCCCTCTTTGGTTGGAAAAAAAAAAGGCGAAGAAAAAACAAACAAACAATGTAAACGAAAGATGTTCCCTTGGAGATGCAGCTGCACTAAAAATGTTCAGGTAAATTCTAGACATGTTTCTAATACAAGTTATAACTTATTTATCATTTTATGCTGACTGAGAAAGAAGACGAAAAAAGAAGGAAAATGGACTGCAAAAACTGGTAAGTGGCTTAGCACCGACTGGTGCCAAATTTGAGATCAAACTGCATTTCCTCTTTAGCTGACAAAGAAAGGAAACCATAAGTTGAATTTTCTGTCAAAATAAGATAATTTTATGATATATAGATCCACATATAGGTTTCCTATGATCACTGTTTTGGGATATTACAAACAAAATTGCAAGTTTTGATTTGTTTTCATATCGCTCAGACATGATGGGATATTACAGACATATGATTTCATGTATAAAAACATAACCAAAATGCATTAAAAAATTGTTCATATCTGTGATGTAACTTTGTAGTGAGTAATCTTCAGCATGTCACGACTAGCATTATCATCTTAATCATTCATTAAATCATGGTCATGATAAATCTACACTGTCCTCTGTATCTGACTTTTTTAAAACTGGGTCAGTTTCTTGTGAAGAAGTTTCAAAGGAAAGCTACATTTGGCTTTAAACAAAATAAAAATGTTGACTCTTGATTCACCAGAAAATTATTTCTGTTCCATCTGGCCTCTGTAGTCAACCAACTGAGAAACAAAACAAAAGAACACACGATGTGCAAACACATTTTCCTTTGAATTATGCAAGTACTATTCCAAAAGAGTACCAATGTGATGATGTCACAGTCTTCTGCCATAGTATACAAATGATGCACAGGTCTGAGTGCATCAGTCGGAATTGTGTGCCTAAGGTAATTATATAGTTACCGCATGCACACTATTCCGACTGACGCATGAAAAGACGAACGTGTGTCATCTGTGTTATAGAATGGGGACAATTTTCTTGCCAAAAATCCATTTTTGGATCATGTTAACCAATGGCAAATTTACTGGATGTATTTCCTTTTTTTATTATTATTTATTTATTTATTCATGTTTTCTTTAAAAAATACAGGGTAGGCACATTCAGTTCGCTAACTGCTTTACAATGGTGCCCTGTATATACACAAAATAAAACAACAAATACTTTTGTAGTAACATGATTCACACAATTACAGATCAATGACATACAACAAAAGAAATAAACTTAACTACACTTCTGTTACATACTGTATACATAAAAAATAGGGCCTTAACAATTTAGAAAAGGGGAAGAGTATACATATAACCACAAACAAAACAAAGAAAAAAAAAGTCTACTTTTGGCTAGTTTTGGCTTGCCATATATGAAAGCCAAAAAATCATGCATCGAGTACTTTAAAACCATGCATCCAGTAATTACTGGACGCATGCAAATGTACTGGATGCATGATTTTTCAACCAATAGGTGTCTTGTACTGAGTGTGCGAACGCTTGCTTAGTGCACGAACCTTTGTTACAAGTGTGCGTACTCCTGCTACAAGTGCGCGATAACATGTTTACGACTGCAAGGCAGCGTGTGGCCAGTAGAACATCCACATACAGTTCTCAACCAATGAGATCGCAGGATTCTCACTATCCATTCTATCACTCGGGATGGAACAAGGTGTTGGCATCATTAGCAACAACAGTGTTTATGGATATTTGGGCCAGGTGGTGTTGTTTACAACCTGTTTCCATGGCAATGAATGGCTATGATATCACACTTTGATATTCTATACTTCGCAACATCTACCATGACGTACATTAACTGCATGAAAAGATAATCTCTATGTTCACTCAACTCCACAGGACTGTGACAAGAACCAAACAATGCACAGTATTAGCCACACCCAAAGTAGGTTTAGTTACACTTCAGCACAACCCTAGAAAGTAATGTCAATAGGAGTAGAAATGAATGATGCCGGTGCTACAGGGCTTTGTAAAAAAAAAAAATCATCCTCTTTGTGTTACTCTAGATTTATCATGTCCACAGAGTCGTACCTGATATGTCTCACACGGATGCAGTTAAAAACAAAAAAGTGACCCTTTGAATCCTTCTCATCCGTACAGGAGACAGAAGTAATGATGAGGTCGTGCAGAAACGTTTACACGCAAAACAAATAAAACAGGAGTTTGAATGTTTTATGCAAAAATAAAAACTTGTGCCAAAATACCTCTGTCTGTGTCCATCAATATATACAAATAAATATCCATACCATGTGGAGAAGAAAAAAACAAAAACAAAGACATCTGCTAAATCTGTCTATAATACACAGTATACCTTGCCACAATTTTCCCAATCACTGCTGAGATGAGTTGCATAAAGCTGTTATTTCATTGCTCATGAATTGCCCAGATTTTCATCAACTGCTGCTTGTCAAACAATTACTGTTTTACTACACAACCTGTTTACATATACTGCACCTGTTGTGGTAGCCATAGAATTTTTTTTTTTCCTGCCATAATCTAGCAATCACTGTAAAACAAGGAATGGTCGCATGCATTTTAATCTTGCGAATTCCGCGAGAGCCAATATTCGCAAAATTTCAATGCACGCGGAAGTTCTTGTCTACACTATATGCATTGAATGCCACTGGCAATTTGCGAAAATTTCATGCCGTGAAATAGGCCACTGGCTCCAATTCGCAAAAATTTAATGCCGCGAATATACAGTAGTGTAAAAAATGTCTCTTATTGGCAGAAAATATACAGAATGCACCTGTAATCAGTACAATATGTTGACAAACCAAAACCTGTTTGCCTGCAGAAACTTTGCACAAGCCTGATGCACTTCACCTAAACTCTTCTCTAAATGTACATCACAAATCATGCATAACTTGTTATGCAAATCAATGCCATATACAATATTGCAACAGAGTTGAATGCCACGTGGTATTTCAGCTAACAGGCAGAAAATTGTGTACGGCAATAATGACAGATAACAATCCAATTAAGATTGACGTAATTTAGCTGGTAGAACAGTAAAATCAAATGTCGGGTAACAACTGTGCATTTCATCTGTGAATACATTGTGTCAATTTTTCCACGGCAGTAAAGGAAATTTCAGTTGGTAACACCTGTTTCTGATTACTCCAACTAGTTTTAGGATTGTCATAACACATCCGTTTCACAAAACACTGAAGATTCAATAAATCTAAAGCATTATAACACAGCAAAAATTCACAGAAATTCATGATAGAGCTATATTTCAGTGTCTCCAAAAACGATGAGTCAATGATGCATGTCCAAGCATTAATATGAAACATATGCCTGTATCACTATGATTTTTTGTTTTTTTCGGTCAAGACTTAGAACTTGAAAAAAAAAATCTGTTCACTTGTGCATCATTCTTCAGAGAAATATTTTATGCTGATAAGATCCGATCACTCTTGTGTTCACAGAGTAACTGGAATACGAGTAACCTATAGCAACCCATCTGTCCACATTACATATTGTTATTAACAAAACTTACATCAAATCTGGAAGATTGCATCATCTGTGATGACAACACACAACTAATAAAACTGAATTTTCTCTTAACTCTTTATGTTCTGCTTAACTTTAAGTGCTACGGAGGATTCTGCAGTGGGGAAGGGGGAAGCACTAATTATGTCATCCTTCCTTTGTTAAAAAAAAACAAACAAAAAAACAAAAAACAAAAACCAAACAGAAAATGAATGTGATATAAAATTTTAAAGAGGAAGCAAAAAGATTGGATTTCTTTCTAAAAGTTCAGCAAATATCAAAGCTATGACAGTGGACTCTGGATTACTCACAATATCCCGCATTACTACCGTTCTGGCTCAGCATGACTACCTAAATTCTATGATACCTCAATATTTTCACAAATTTTAGTTCAATAACATGCAAAAGAAAGAAAAGGAATACACTGACATTTGATAAAGATAAGAGCTATGTGGGAATAATTATGTCTAAATCAAGACCTTGAAGAAATAAGGCATGTCTGTGTTCTAGGTTTCTAACAATGGCATGTATTTCATAAAAATAAAGTTCTGTACAACCTTAATTACTTTAACTTCCATCTGACTTTTGAGGACAAAAGAGCGTATTTAGGGCAGCTGCCTTTTCAGCACTGCATATTTCCCAACTCCCAGCAAGAAAATGGATTTACTTTTCTTGAAGTGCACACATTGTTCACGTCTGTATTCATAGTCGGCCATCGGTGAAACTCCATCACATGTGTCACAAAGAGTTGACGGCCAGACATAATCCAACGTAACTGGCGTGTGAAAATTTGCTACCACAGATGACTGATTCATTGTTCCTCGATTTTAGCGACCAAAGAGAAGGGAATAAAAACAGAGTGGTGATCAAGTTTTGCAGAGCTTCAATCACACTAAAGCACTCCAAATCAAAATCAAACTACCTTTTTCTTCATTCTGCCTCTCTATTTGACAATTCTTTCTTTTTTTTTTTTTGTTTTCTTTTTCTTACTTGAGGTATTGCAAAGGAGAGAACAATATGCCTGCCCTCACATGACGATGCATTGTACACAAACACATCTGGTTGCCATGCAACAAGTCTTGTGTTGCAGCTTAAGTAACATCACACCTACGCAAATACATCTCAAGCTTGAAGCAAGAATTGAAGCATGATGTTTACCTACAATAACATCACAATCATCTTTGCACGCACAGAAGATAAGACTATTTAAAATGTCAGTGATATCTATGTCTTCACCAAGGAAGAAAATCAGAAACTTGTCAACATCCTAGAAAATTCTGTAGTTGCACTCCAGAAATCAATCTCTGAACAAACACAATGCATGCTGACTGATTCTGATCGATAAAGAATTCTTCAACTCAAACAAACGATGAGTTCTGTCTGATTCTGATCGATAAAGAATTCTTCAACTCAAACAGGGTTGCTGTCTGATGGGAAACCTTATATCTATACAGTCAAATGTTTACCTGAAATTATAATTAAGTTGATATCCAGTGTTTTTACAGCAGCAACGAATACAAAAAGAAATCAATACACACCACAACTGTTTGTCATGAAGGGATCACAGACACTCTACTATCATGATGGCTGACAAAGAAAACCCCCCTTTTTTTTGACATTATCGGGCAGATCTATAATTTGTTTCCAATGAGCACAACCTGACAAAAACACCTTATAGTAGCTTAATTGACACTTTGTACAAAATCAAGCCAAAAAAAAAAAAGAAGACTTTTTACAAATGTACCTTGCAATTGATCTTTATGGATGGATGATTGCTACTCTATTACATTTCAGATTTTGATTATGATTCTTGTATGATAAGATTGTACACACACATATATGTTGAGGGCAATATATTACACTGGGCGATATACTATAATGATTTATCAGTTGATTGGCACAGCTTAACTTTTTTGCACTTACTGAAAAGAGAATTGCTTCACTTTGGTGACAGTGAAATAAAGCTTTCTTAACTGATTTGTCCAATAACACAGCATTCCAATGTGCATTACCTATGCAAACATCAAAATAATAATAATATGTGGCACATATGTCGAATTAAAACTGTCAACACAAAGCAACAAAAATCTCAAGAGACCAAGTTACATTAGCATACTCTGCTCTCCATAAATTTCATGTTGACACAAAACTAGGAAACGAATCCTGAAGTGTGATATACCCATAGGTATCCATGACCCATCATACCGTTCTCACAATGGTTTAATACAACCTTTTGTTGAAATACAGAAGGGCATTAACTCCATCGACTATATACAAGATTAATGCCCTTTTGCCTCTCACACAATTCTAGATGAAATGCCCCATATATACTGCATTTCAGGATTGTCACGGAAACTGTCGATAATTCTGTCCCTCGGAATCCACAGTGACTTTGTACAACTTACTGATGACTGCCCGACAGTTTGGCGTGATCAAAAGAAATCTACAGTGCTTTACAAACATTCCTGTCCAAGGCAGTCGTTTTATTACACTCACACTTTGTACTGGGTTATATTCACAGCGTAAAAGTGCACATACATTCTATATATCATATTGTATACAGACACAGAGGAACCTCGTTTCAAGAAGTTGCTTGGGACCACTGAAACTTCCTAATCATATCAGGCATCTTTTCATTGATGGGATAAATGCAAAAGAACATACATACAAGCAACAGGACCTGCAAATTACAATGCACCTTCAAGTTGTTATATCAGGCATCTCCCTATGTACACCCTCTTTATAACGAGGTTCCACTGTGTCATCATTAGGGAGCTTTAGATTTGCGAAGCAAATGTTTAGACGATTGCATTGGACGCTCTCCTCTCTCCCTGCATTGTGTTGCGAAGTAGCTTTAGATTATGTGAAGATGCACCATATAAAAAGTAAAACGGTGCCCCTATGTGATCATTGTATGAAGAAGCTATCTGTGTCATGAATAGAGCAGACACAAATATGGCCCAGTAAGTGTGATGAAAACTCGAGATGGCGCAAGATTGATTTTGATAAGCGATTTTGCGCATGCACAGAACAGTTTTTTTTTTTCCCTCTTTCCACGTTTGCGAAAATCTACAGCTCCCTATTGTGGCAGCATGACAAAGGAAATCATACCACAACATGACTCATAGCTCTTTAATCCCTTACCCTTCAGAAACCTGGTAAACCATGTACAAAGTCTATGAGGATTGTAGCCTTTAAACAAGGCGACTCGCTCTGCGTGCCCCCGTATAGCGCGTTTACCCCACAAACCTGTTGGCCGGCGAGTAGTGGAGCGAGCCGCCTTTATCCACTCGTTCAGGGATGTGTACGCAGAAAAAGCCGCGCGCGCTTGCTAACTAATTTATATTCTTTGACAAATTTGCGTACAAATTTGTTAGCAAGCGCGCGCGGCTTGCTTTGGTGCCGTGTGTATTTTCTGCGTCAAATTTGTACGCAAATTTGTCAAAGAATATAAAGCAACAACAACGACAAAAGTACACATCCCTGAACGAGTGGCTAAAGGCGGCTCGCTCCACTCGCCGGCCAACAGGTTTGTGGGGTAAAGCGCTACACGGGGGCACGCAGAGCGAGTCGCCTTGTTTAAAGGCTATGAGGATTGCAGCACCTGGCAAAGAAAGGGTTAAGACATCGAAAACACCAGAGGGCTCATATCTTATCAGCCAGTTGGTAAAAGGCACACATACAAGTCTTCCCATACACACCTGCTTGACACCAAACTGGACATCCATTAAAACAATTATAAACCTGTTGAATATACAAAGCTGGAGTACTACCATCACCAAAAAATGTCATCACTGGGGAATGACTACCCAAACCATGACAAATACCTTGTTATATCAAGTTATTCACTATATCAGGGTATAAAAACAAAGAAATATAAAGAGTTGGGACAGTCTGCAAAATCACCTTGTTATATAAGGGTTTAGTTATACCTGACCTCTTTAACTCTTTATGTGCCCCGTTCGCACTCCCGACTCTGTCGACGGCGTGCCAACTTCGCATATTCTGTTCAAACATACAAACCCGTCCAAACCGATCGATAAATCGCCAAATGCCACAGTACAATTAAAGTATTTCACGCTGTTCCATTCCTGTCATACGTAGCTTGCATTTTATGTAGTGATTGAATATCAAGCGGTGTTCCTTACTGGATTTGCGACTTAATTCTAACCTTCTGTCACTGTTATGTGTGCAAAAGTAATGCTTCTACCAATCATGTACATGTAGCTACTGGTCATTTGAAAGAAAAATAATCATAGATTTGTTATACAATTTACATCAAAGCAAAGCTTGGCATTTTCTCTTCAAGTTCGCTCATAACGTCATTGTGAGGGTACGAAAAGTATGTAAAAGTTCATAGATTTGACATACAGAATGTTTTCCCAAGGCAGGACTACATTGCTGTCTCAGAATAATGTGGCACATGGGGGTTTTACACCATATGGCACATAAAGAGTTAAAACAAGGTTCCACAATGTAACTAAAATATTCCTGCACATACTGCAACAGCCAGGTTTTGTGGGATCTTCTCCAATATATGTCACCAAGGCTGGGTTTTGTAGGTGTATTCATAACCCCCGTCTGAAATCCATTCAAATGCCGTCACTTGAAGCATATCATGCCACAAGCTTTAACTCCATCATTACCATTGGCAAAGAGTCTACATGCACTGCGAGAGGTATTTCAAAATGGTGGTCTGAAGAGCATTAGCAGTCTCCTTTAAATTCACAGAGAATCTACCAATCTCACAATGCATTAACTCAGCATTTTGGCCTGCCGTAAGACATAAATCACAATTTATGCTGCAAACACATTACAAGCATTAGGCAAAACTCATTGATGTTCACACTTAGAAAAAGAAAGTGAGAAACTATACTTCAAAACCTGATGAAAGCAATCAGTGTAGTTCTGATGGCAGTACTGCTTAATTTTATCCCCTCTCTTTACTGTGCAAATCCAAAACCCCTTGCACATTTCATTGCAGGCTTGATACAAGCTTTTAATATAGTGCAGATTCTTCAACTTTATACACTTGTCAGATGGCATCAAAAAAGGAAACCCCCTTCTGGTACTGTCAAAGCAGCTCATGTACTTACACTAATTGGACCACAAGTTGTAGGAAATTCCAACACATTGTTCTTCTACTCTTTCTAGATGAGCATCAACGACATGATGCACTGTATCCCCTTACAGTTTACCATTAATCACATAAGAGTGACACTTGATCTATCGTCTCTATGAGACTGAAAAAAGTGAAAAAAAAAAATCAGCTCTCAAATAAATTGCCCAAAATGTGCACCTTGGTATAGTACTAGTATGTATCACAATGTGCTACTGTTTAGATTAGAGTATGTCAAGGACTTTATATTTACTAAAATGATGTTTGGTGAAAAAACAACAACAACATTTCCCTGTTGGCCTTCTAGCATAATAGTATAACATAACTCCAAGTTATGTGATGCGTGTATTCATTGGCACATTGGACAAGACTCCAAACATTAAAAAAAAAGAAGAAAAAATAAATATCAGGCAGCAATATGGTGAACAAAGTATCTTGGCCACTTCATAAACGTAATATTTGGCGCAGACTTACAATGTACAGGGGATTTAAACAAGACTTGATCCAAACAAATTGGCAACAATAAAATGACAGTGAGGAAGACAAGTAATTTTCGTCCCTTTTTCCCAAGATCTTTCCATCTTCAAGATGACGCTGGCCGGCGTCTAGTCGTCCTCGTCGTGCCCGTGGGTGATTCCAGGCGGCTTTGGCGAGGAGAACGTCTTGCTCTTCTGCTCCCCGTTGGACAGGCGGGCGGAGCTGGTGCCCGTGACGTCGCTGGCTGCACGTTTCCGCGACAACGCTGGTGACATCATGGCCTGGGGCTCCTCCTCGAAATGGTCATGGTGATCGACAGTAGCCTCGTGGGGCATCTGTAGGGATGAGTCGATAATGCTTTACTTTAGAGGCAGTAAAACAGGATGGTTTCATCATACAAAAAAAAAAAACCAAGAAAGAAATGAACCTACAGTTTACTGCTTTAAACTCTATTCTTTGTTATCCACGTATATATATTTATTCATACATATGATGAAAACAGTAAGCATCATAATGATGATGATGCTGCTGACTATAATGATGGTAATGATAAGAATGAGAAGAAAAATATGAAAAAGGAAACAAAGAAAATAATGAAGAAAGAGAAGAATGATGCTATACAAAACAAACAGGCATAAAAAATGAGAAAATTGTGTGTTCAAAGACAGCAAAATATGTATGAACTCAGAATTCTTTAACTCTTCAATCACAGACTTATAGACTTTAAGTTTCAAGGAGTATGCACAGGTTACTTTCGAACTTAACGAAAATGTGAATGAGACTTACCAATTGGTGAGGGGCCCTGAAGAGATAACTGAAGGGATAGTGTAGCAAGTTGAGGAATGTGGAGGAGTAGAGATCAGCGTAACGTAGGACCTGGCTGGCAAACAATGTCTGTCTGGAGCCTAGAATAATGGGGTAGGAGGAGGGACTAGTTCAGACATATGTAAAATCTTGAAGATGGGCAATCCACTAGTCCTGTTCACATTGGAACACAAAATCTACATCCACTGAAAAGTATGTACGACTGAACAATCAACTCCTTGAGAGAAATATCTATTTTTTATTGAGTTTAAATTCCATGAAAATTTATCTTCCAGTGTTCTTAAATTATCGTGCGTTGTTATGTTTCTCTCCATTTTATTTGTGTGGAAAGAGACACGACTTTTGGTCATATAAAATCTTACAGCAAACACTAAACACTGCGACAACAAATCAAAGCAATAAGTACTGTTGTAAAATGGAATTTATTGCATGACAAATACTTCTTAAAAAATTATGAATGTAATTTAATGCTTGTTTTCAATCTGCAGCTTTTTATATCCCACAGAATTGCAATGCAAACTCTGAATGTAACTTCAAATACATTTCATAATACCTACCCCCCCCCCCCCCACAATACAAATACGCACCTAACAACATGGAATGAGAGTTTTCATCATTTCTTTGAGAAGCTCCCTCTACTGACAAACAACAAATTGGCAGTCTAGTGTCCCAAAGAGTCAGATATCAGTTTGCATTATGTACAAAGTTTTAAACGGCCTCGCCCCAGATTACTTGAATCATTTGTACATGTATTACGAACACCTGAGGTATTAACCAGATATGCTTTAGTTTGTACATAATACATCCCTAAACCCAGAACTGAATATATGAAGAATCTTTATAAGATTTAGGTAAAACGTGATCATTATGCCTGCTGTAATTGTCAATACTGTCTTACAATATATACATGCCATATATGTTTGTACGCATAGTTGGTGAAATAGTTACGTTTTTGTAAGTAGGCAACCGAAATGAGTTGTTAGCCAAGGGGGCGCTCCGACCAGTGTAGTAATTTTGTATCGTGTACATGTAGGGTATGTCTGATCATGACTGCCATGTATCATTGATAGTATTTTGCGATCAATTATAAACTTCTCTGTATGCGGTTTGCATAGTTGGTTTGTGTAGTCTGTTTGTCGGTTTGTATGTGGTTTGTACCCTGGAATCCCCATGCTACCGGGTCTTTTGGGTACTCCAATGTTATGTCTGTTTGCTCTCACCACTACGGAAGAGACTTCCAAGCTTCCCGTGGCACATGTCCATCTCATGGGTGATGGATTGAATGGCCTTCCTCACTTGACTGATGTCTGGGATCTTGTCTGTACCGCTGTCTAAATTCCTGGATTCCAAACAGAAAGACAGGTAGAGAGATACAGGGTGTTTTAATGAAATATCCAAGTCTTGCAGCCACAAGACTGAATTGCACGTGTAATTTAAACAGTGAAGAATACACAAACGAAAGTTTAAACATGCTGTATATGCCAAATATTTAACGAGTCTAATTTCTGCGAATCCGGACTTCCCAATGATTTTCAGAGTTGTTGAATTCTCGATCATGGAGTACAGTAATGAATAAATACTTACACATCACATTCATGTCTAGATCAGAGTTAATATTTTCTTGAGTTGCAAATAGCATCCAACTTGTTATTTTGCAAAAATACAAACCCCACAAAATAATTGGCATATACAGCAATCAACAAGATTCTAATGAATGTCTACAATACAGACATTAATTGAAAAAGGAGTTACATATACAAACACACATGGATTAAAAAAAAAAATAATCATGACAGTTAGCTGAAGACTAACAAACTTACTAATGAATAATAATAATAAAAAAACAACAACAAAAAAACTTTGGTACGTACATCCCAGGGTACCTACAAGGCAGTCTCTTCAGGGTGGCCATTGTTTTTCTAGAGTGCCTCTGTCAAATGCCTGTTCTCCATGCAACTTTGTTTCGTGGGTCATTATCAAGTTTTAGTCTGCTGTTTCGGTAGCCAATGCATCTTAAATTGTTTCAGTTGCACTCTCTGGGTTGATCCCCTACATTTCATAGATTGACAGGATTATCAGCAATGCTCATATATTACAATCCAAATATGATGCACTCATTTGTATATCCAGTAGAAAGAGAAATGTCATGTATGACCAAAGTTATCACTCATCCCATGGACTTACTTGTATTCCTCTGCCAAGGCAACATCAAGATCCTCTAGTTTCTCAAACAAAGCTGTAAAATAGGGGAAGAAGACCAAATCAAATCATCAATCACATTGTTACAAGAAGATAGTCATCATCTAACCTATTAGCTGCCAAGACTACTATCCAGTGACTTGCACTAACTCTTCTCTTGTTTGGTGCTCTTGCACTATGAACACATACATGTACCTCGTAAAATTTTTCAAAAAAATTTGAATTGAGCATGGATGGTACTGATCTTCTATAGCTGATGTAGTCTTACTGTGCTCACAGTATTTCAACTAGTCAATGTACCCGTGGAGTGCAAGAAATCCTCTATGGGGATTCCCCAGAAATGGTCAAGGTCACTGGGTAATCCGCATTGAGGATATTTCTGGGGGAAATATGTCGTACCGAGGTGCCACCGCATCTACCAATGCAGCCAAGGTAGGAAAAGTTAGAAATCAATATAGCGCCCTCTATCGGGTGTCTGATTATTGCAGCTGACGAAGATTAGAAGTTATTTGACCTTTGACCCCAGTGACCTTGACCTTTCCAAAAATGAAGCCCTCAAGGGCAATTTTGCGGTGAACCTGCATCCACCCACTAAGTTTGATGGATATCGGACCAAGGACCTGGGAGGAGTAGAGGAACAAACAGACAAACAGACAAACGTTGCTCGAATTATAGTATGATTCCAAGTATCTTATCAGCTTTTATATTTTGCCTAGTAAGCATAGAAAGCACAACAAAACAAAGGAGGAAAGAAAAAAAGACAAAATTAGAGCTTAAACAGCATTGGACACATAATTATAACAAGCACCAGGTACATGTGGTGTACTTGAAAGAAAGTGATCTGATGTCACTGGTGGTATGGAAAACTATTTAACCTACATTCTAGACAATTAACTCTATGCCTGCCATATTTGTGTACATTTGACTTGCTGACCATAGAAAGGGTTAAAATATAAGAGTTATTATTATTTTTTTTCCCACAACATCCTTGACTTACTTCTCTTCTCTGTCCAGACTGAGAGTTCTTGAGCCACTTCCGGAACCACCAGGAAGGTCCTCCAGCCCCTCTCTTTCTTCGACTTCAGGATGTCTCCAAAGATGTGGTCACCGATGTAGAGGACGTCATTGCCCCGGGCACCCAGCATGTCGCAGATGACGTCGCAGGAGCCACCGGAGTAGACCTGGCCCTTCTGGAACGGTCCCACGTGACTGCCGATCTTCAGACTGCCTGTGTCCTGTAAATGACATATTTTGTCATGCAGTTAAAGTCCTGGTAGCAAGGGCAGACACGACTAGATCGATCTTCTTTCACTGCCTTTCGAGATATATTTGAAAACTACTTAAAGGACAAGTTCACCTTCATAAACATAAGGATTGAGAGAATGCAGCAATATTAGTAGAACACATCATTAAAAGTTTGAGGAAAATCGGACAGTCCGTTCAAAAGTTATGAATTTTTGAAGTTTTTGTGCAGTACCTGCTGGATGAGACGACTACTGCAGTGTATGAATAACTTAGATGTCACATGCGTACAACAATATAAGGAAAATATAAAGAGAATTTCACAAAATTTCATCTTTCGAAAAAAAGTACACATTCCCTTGACTCGTTACTGACATATGTTATGGGTAATATTATTCCCCCTGCCTTTAGAAAGAGGCAAGTCAAGTGGTCTTTTATTATGCAAAAAAAATGACACTATGTTGAATTTTCTTTACATTTTCTTTATACTGTTGTACGCATATGACTCACAAGCTGTAGTAGTCTCCTCATCCAGCAGTTCCAACACAAAAACTTTAAAAATTCATAACTTTTGCATTGATTGTCCAATTTTCCTCAAACTTTCACTGATGTGTTCTACTTATACTGCTGCATTCTCTCAATCCTTATGTTTATGAAGGTGAACTTGTCCTTTAATTTTGCCCAACATTGAATATGTGTATCAAAGAGTATGGTAATCACAAACGGTTGACTCCAGTCAAGAGTCTTCAGGTGTGTGTGTACTTACATAGAGATTAGTGATAAAGTTGAACACATCTAGTTTTGTGGATTCTATAATACATCCAAGCTGGGCCATCCTTCCCACTCTATGGTATCCACATGCTACTGGACCTTTAAAAGAAACCTGTACTGACATTTTCTACTGTCTGATAATTCTAATCTCCTTTTTCTGATGCCTACAACTGGAAAGAGAGGATTCTAAAACCCAGGATAAGCCTGTAATGATTTTTTGAAAAAAATGAAAACGAGCAAGCCAAGGAACGATCCACATAATTTGGCATACGTCACAGGTGCCAACCTCCGTGAGCTCCGAATTTAGCAAAACGAACTAGAAAGGTTCTACACATGTCAATTTACTGATGAAATCTCACACGAAGTACTGCAAAAACTGTTATTTAGTAAAATTGCAATATGGAGCTGAAATAAACATGTTAAACAATATTTATTAATTTTTAAAAGGAATCTCTTCAAAAGCTTTTTATTTAGATCAAATTTGTGGGGAATACTCCAGATATGCAAAATGAAATTGGCATCATTGTCCGAACGTGCTGCCCATAGAAAACTGTGTGTAAAAAAAAGTAACATTGCACTAACTATGCATTGATGATGAGCGATAATGGTTCGACATCACAGTTCAAACTATCTAACGAAGATGAGGACTGAGAGATTCTTAAAATCTAAATCCAAAAAAAAAAAAAAAGTCAACGGCAATCACGGTTTACGCCTAGTTAGAAGAAAACGGCACTCGGTACATATAGACTCTAGCAGTTAGACTAGAACTGGGACTAGGACTAGGACTAGTGAGCAGTCAAGGACCGAGAAGATTCTACTCGCCGCTCCGTCGACAGCTGTACGTGCACAGCGCTAATAATAGGCACAGCGTAAACGTTTCGTACAATACATACCCCGAATGGCCCTGCTGCCAGAACTTGAAGCTATATAGAAAGTCCAGACGAAAGTCCAGACTCCAAGGTCTAGCGTTGCCGCTAGAGGCCCTTGTGCTGCAGGCCCTGTGGTTTCTGTGCTGAATTTTGCAGGTAAGGTATCTGCTTTATGGATTTTCAATGTTTTTGTGGTCGAGATAAATCTCATGGTGGTCGTATTAACACCAAGGACTAACTTAGATCTAGTTTTATAGTAGGACCCATACCTCGGAAGAGTGGCCCGACCACGTAGATACAAACAGTGCCACCGCTTCGCGATCCAAGCGCTGGTGTAGGCATAGTGCTAGAGTACTTCCGTATCCATGTAGATATTTCAAAATTCACCCAACCAAATTGCACCAAAATCACAAGAAGTATTTTATGACTCATGTCCACTTGCTCACGCTAATTGGAACCAAATCGCAAGTTGAGAAGCGTAAGTGAAGTTGTCGACTTTCCTGTCGTCGCTATAAACAATCTGCTCTGTACGACTAAACAAGAGTGATCGCGGCGTAGTAGCCCTACTTGCCTGCGCACGCACAGACTGAAGTTAGCCATCTAATATCATGAGACAAATCTTTCAAGTAATCGGGAGCAAGAAATCATTTTATAAATTATTTGAGCTAAGTTGAATGAAAAATAAAGTTCGTAAATCACACAAATCGCTAAAATCATGACATTTTTAAATTTAGTTCCCGCGTAAATTCCCCGTTCGCACAGCACTAGTCGGCTAACTTCAGTTCTAGATTGTGCATATCGCGTTTACCAAGATCTCTCGCGAAGTGTGAGTTTTTTTTTTAGTGACAACTTGAAATTCGGCGTCAATATTGATACTTCTCGATTACCGATTTCGTTCAAATATAATACGGTGTTTTGAAATATGCTTAGAAGTATATCCTGTAATTTTGGTGCAATTTGGTTCAGCGAAATTTGAGACAGCTACATGGATAGGACAGTACACAAGTGCTGCCTGCTAGCTAAATTGGGCCTAAGCGTCGTCTGCTACTCGGCACGATTTAACGCACGCGTATGCGAGGGCTTGTAATCAGAGAAACATTTGGCACCTGTGACATCACGACATCCGGGCTCGTCAGCTCATTAGCATAATTCTCGCCCAAAATTTTCCATTTTCAACATGAAATTACGGACTAAATCGTTATGAAATTTTGATTCTGTTTGCACCGCTGGGTCTTTTAGAATTAAAAGAACAACATATAAAAGAATAAAAAACCGGTACAATGCCCTTTTAACTCTTCATACATTCCATACACTCATTTTTAATGTCCAAGTCAATTAATAGCATTTGATAAATTACATGTACCCCAACACACAACTGTTATGACAGGGGAGAAGCCTACTCAAGGTCAAAACACTAAATGATGGTGAAATGGTGTGCTTTGCATGGCACATTGTAAATAGTGTTTCTCTGGATAATACAACATCATCATTATCCGTGTATCAGCTTTTTACAATATCTAATCTAATTCTTTCCCCCGCTCCCCCCCCCCAAAAAAAAAATATATATATATATGTGCGTGGGGGGGGGGGGGGGGGGGGGGGGAGGAGAAGGAGGGATAGATATTATCTTCGTGAACTTTTTTTCTTCATATTTTTGATACTGCATGACGAGCACACTGTAAATTACTTGAAATACTTGAAATAAAATAAAATAAGTTTCGTAATCTAGTAAAGGCAATCAATTAGAAAATTTGACAATATTCTCATGCAACTGCTAACTCTCTGAACGATGTATCTAAAGGAACGTTGAGTTTTGAGAGCTTGCTGGTTCATAAACTTCTATTACCACAAGGGAAGGTTCACCTGCAAGGCCAATCACATTATGAGATTGATTGAGCCGTACTTCGTTAATTGAAAATTGATAATAACACATCAAGTCTGATGACACATTTCACCCCAGGGGATTGATGAGAGATAATAAATGGCTATTATTTGTGCTCTTTTATTAGAAACAACCTGGCAGCTGAATGATGAAACTTACACTTGAGCAGGGCCAGAGTTAGAGGAGAATGGTACTTACCAAGTCCACCTGCCTGAGAATAGTGCCATTACCAAAGAAGCTGGGTTTCCTGGCATCCACAATGCAGACATCGAAGTACTCGTACCACTTCTTGTGTGGTGAACCAGGCTATGGGAGGGACAAATACATATCCAAGATTATCAGTTTGGGTTCATCGTCATTCTAGATGTATACTGGTGATGCAATTATGAAACAATTCCCTTTTTTGGGGGGAGAGGGAATTAGCTTGATTTCAGAATACAAGACAGTTTTGTTGTTTGAATAATATTTTGTCATCAGACTCATGTGATGATGTGAGATGGATTCTCATTTAAAAGGATAATTTTGGCAAAATGAACAGCCCAATATGGTTGATTGTGATATGTTTTATGTATGGTAATGAGCAATATGGCTAGACACCTATGCAAACCTAACAGCTCTTTTGAAAGGGACAGTCTCCTGTGCAATATCATGGAGATAGTGTCAAGTAGCACTTGAAAACAGGTAGAAGATAGTATATATCTTTTTAAAAAACAGAGTACAGGATTCGTCATCAAATTCAGACGAATGAGACAAGGCATAGATCTCATATTACTCATTGATAGTAACCCAGTGGTGAAAAAATATAAGTGGAAGTTGATGAGCAAATTTCATTTCAGTAGACAATGACTCTAATTTTTGATGTGATGACAGTAAAGATACAAAGGCAAGATTCTGATCTGATCAGATCATAACCACCCTAACACAAGCTATCAAATCAAAATGAGGACATCAAGTCGTAGAATATGTAATACGTCAACATTTTTAATTAGAAAATGTGTCTGACTATGTGCTTACCGTTGGACCATGTGGGAAGTCAAACAAGTACTTCATGACTTTCTGTGGACAAAAATATAGAAACAAATTTGATCATCGTAGACAGACAAGATTTGAAGTGTTACTTCCTCATTAATTACAGACAACTTGGGTAAAACATCTTGTCACATAAAGCCAGCTTCCAATCATTTAAAGTCTGGGGTATGCAGACATGGAAAAAACCCAACAATAACAACAACAATAAGAAACACAGCCACACATTGACTGGTGTGATAATGTGAACTGTACTGATGTCTATGTCTATGCCAATTGGCAACTGAATACCAACATATGTAAAAGGAAATACTTAATGTCTTTCAAGTACTGGAAGAGAGAGATTAATGGGGGTTATGCACTTGAAATAGGAAACCACAAAGGTTGCAGTTTAATAAATTATCATTTAATCATGAGTTCAGCCAAAGGAAATTCCATGCCTGCCAACATCAACTCATGCTGTATACTGCCATCAATATCTACATATTCTCTCTCTCTTTTACTTGATCCCTTTGTGTCATGCAAAAAGTTTTCCATATTCTGGGTAAGTTACTGTTTACCCTGTATTTTTCGCAAGGTTTTTGTTTTCCGGAATTTCATAAGTTAGGTGCTATTCACAAATTAACAAACATGCAAAAATATCAACTCTGAATGAATGAATGAATGAATGTGATGTGCATGCACACACATTTTTCTGTTCATTACTGGACTCCAATGTAATCACTTGCAAAATTGTTGGGAAGTCCTGCTTAACAAAAAAAAAAAAAAAAAAAAAAAAATAGACTCGCTAAATATATTGCGTACACAGTAGTCACTGAAACATTATAATGTTCGAAAGGAAAACAACTTATTTCACCCTGGGTGACAAGACCTTGTACCTTAAAAGTTATAAATTTTCAGGAGAGTGAAAAAAAAAAATCGTTCATATTCTCAACATTTTTAGAGAGTAAGGTAGCATCAATGTAGATGTCAAATAATGAAGAAACATTGTTATGGATCACATCAATAGTTGTAGTGTCTTAAAACTAAAATCAGTGTCTTCGACATCCAAAATTCAAATTGATGAAATTCTTCCGTCGAGATGTTTTCATTGCAACTGATTGATAAATTGCCCTACATCGAAGTAAATAAGCACTGAATTGATCAGTATTTTAGCAGTAACCATGATAAAAAATTCATGGGCGTAAATACTCGAGCAGGATTCGAACCTACGACCTCCTGATCACTGGACAGGCGTCATCTCCACTAGAACACCGAGCTTTCGGCCGACAGCAAGTGTTGGTTCTAATCCTTACAGCATGCAGCGGGTACTGCTTTATCATTCATATTGCTGAAATTCTTCCATCGAGATGTTTTCATTGCAACTGATTGACAAACTGCCCTACATCGACGTAAATAAGCACAGTGCTTATTTACGTCGATGTAGGGCAATTTGTCAATCAGTTATATCCAAATTTGTTTCAACACAAGCCAACTGGGATACTGGTACAAGGGCTTGTCATCCCAGGGATGATATGCTTAAATGGAGAGTGGATTCAGCATACTACCTTTGTGTACTTATAGTCACTGTTGGTAACGAGGAACACTCGCTTGCCATTGTCCCTCATCCTGCCAAACATGGAGATATAAAAGAGATATTACCTTCAATGACGTCATTTATGGAATTTATATTGCATCAGAAACTCTTCCGTTGGTTTCCTGATGTGACCCACTGTACAAGAAGGGGTTTGTGATGAACTGAAAACCATCAATCGGCATCAATTGCTTTGAAAGACACCGAGCTAATCATAGGAAAGAACTTGATTCTTTCCTTTTCTTTTTCTCAAGATAGAGACCTAGTTGAGAAAACTTACATTCTGGGTGTGGTCACTCATGATCCACTGACAGTACACTGAAGTAAGAGTCAGTTTTCTGCACAACATTAAAAAAAAAAAAATTCATATCCTTCATTTTTGTCTTGCAAAGGCCTGCAATCTGGACACTAGACTACTCATTCATGGAAGTAAATCCCTGCAGGATTAGAGCCAAGTTCTCATAGCAAACCTGGCATGCAGGTACGCTATAACCATACAAACCCAAAATTTTGTACCAAATTAGTTTGATCTCCTATTCATAATGATTTCACTGCAGTCTACGACCATCAACAGTTAGGATAGCATCTTGCCCTTCCACCCTTCTCTCAAGGGAAACAATGTAAATATGTTGAGATATATATACATATATATTTTTTAATCTGTGTTCAGAGTTGCTAGTTTGTGTAATCTTGAGATGAACACTCATGTACTCAATACCAACAAATGTTACAGACCGAGACATGCTTTCCCATCTCATTTAATTTCATTCAGTCCAGTAGCATAATTTCACAGCTTGACTCCCCTTCCTATAATGCAGGTCACATACAAATTACAGTAAAAGCTGTTATTTTCACAAGGGCTGAACTTTTGCTAATATCGTAAATCACTGTTGGGCTGCGAAATTATCAACATGTGAAAATATTGCAAAAGGACAGGCATCAGTGCATTAACGATAGCCTCGATGCCAAAATCACGAAGAAAACATCTCGTGAAAATGTCTGTGACCTCCTCACTCATTAAAATAACAGCTTCCACAGTACACACTATTCAATTATACCATATATACTCCAGTGGCCCAAACCCTGAAGTTCTGCTGTTCACCTGCATCATTAGCTAAAACACAGCAAGAATGAAAGACAAAAGAAACCCAGGTGGACTTGCAGTTAACCCATGCTTTGGCCGTTTGTTCCCCATGGCAGAAGGACACATGTACTTGGTGAGAGCACATTCAAAACGGCTGGCTCAGTAGTGCCCCTTTGCCACAGGTATGTTTGAAAGACACGCTTACAGAATGCATGCATGTGTGATGACCAAGGCACTCCCGCCTGCAGAAAGCTGTGCTTAATGCCAGGAAACTTCAAGTCAAAAGTTCGCAAAAAAAAAAAAAAAAAAAAACTCTTTCCATTGGTTCGCTGTCTCGGGCGTCTGCATCAAACCTCAGAGGCGTTCCAGAGATGCACCCCCCTGACACTTTGGAAGACTTCATTACTATATTGTTGGGAGCAATATGGGAAAGTTTTGAGGAAAAGTCCATCACCTTTGCAGCAGAACAGGTAACCTTGGATCTTTGATGATGTATTCTTCTGGGTTCTCCACTGTCTTGTCTTTCATGGATCCCTGATAGAATGGGGGAAAGAGGAAAACTCACAAGTCAGTACAAAGAATGATAAAACAAATGTCCCACGGAAAGTGTTCACTATAAAACATATGGCACACAAAACAAAACATCAGGAATGGATAATGGAAATAAGATTCTACTTTGAGTGCTTTGCCAGAACAGATTGACTCACTTTTCCCACTTAAGATTTTGAGGCGAACCAGAAACTAGGAATTGTTACAAGTGAAAAACAGATCACAGGACAGCTAGAAGTGTGATTGTTGTAGAAGAAATGCACATGTGAGTAGTTGGGGCTTAGCCCTTAGCACTTTGTATGATTTTATATCAATTTAGTGGTTGATTAAAAAGATTCAGGTGAAAAACATGGATGAAATTATTTTCGTGTGCAGCTAAAATGCATACGAAAACAGGCACAAAACGTATTGCAAAAATGTATAGCAAAGAGACTTTAAAAAATAGAGCTATACATTCTTATCACATCTGTGCATGTGCTCAAAAAGATAAAAGATAAAGATAATAGTTGGAAAATATAAAAAAAGCAGAAAACAGATGGATAAATCTCATATATTTCCCCAATGTCACTCAAATGTGACAAAGGGAAGTCCAATATCAACAGCTGAGAGCCAAAAGGACATAAGTGATGACTCTGCACCAAGAACAACTTTGTCTGTGCCCTTCTGCATGTAACGTTCAGCAACAGAGCAGCCATGAAATACCCATGGTGTTGTACACACTGTCCAAAGTCCCTGGTGCAGAAAGGATTAAGTCACAACTGAACCCCAATGCCTCACCTTCATGTGCACCCAGTCAACAGCATTCCTGACGTCAGAGAAGATGCTCTCCCATGACATAAACAGGTCCCCTTTCTGTACACCCCTGTTAGATGTCTCCACAAACTCTGCCTGGGTGGAGAAGTAGTTCACCAGGCAGGCTATGAGGTAGGTCTCTGAGGTCCGACATATCACAGGGAGAAGAGGGAAGAGGAAAAAGAACAGGCATTAATTACAGTGAAAACATAGTTTTGGTAAGGGTTCAAGAACCAGTCTTGCACCATTTCATATTTGCTTGCAATATATTGAAAGAGTCTACCAAGAAACTTACCTGGCTGATGTGATTTGCCGGGATGATGAGCTATTTTGGAGCATTTTGAGATCAAAAGTAAAGTTGGTATACCGACTTTCATTCCAGAAGGACCAAGGCATACTCGGTCTTGGGGACAACTCGGCTCTTTTTCAGACAATTTACACGCAGTTCAAGATTGCCATATCTTATAAATAGGCGCACGTTCATTTGTATGCACACCAAAGAGGTTCTTTGATGCGTGCGTTGAATCAACTCAGCCCATAATTGCGACCAGCCAGAACGCGAAGCACTCCCATAGTACAACACTGTACAATCCAGAGGGACAACTCAACCCTGCCGTCAAAGCGAGGCCAAGTTGTCCCTGAGTCCGAGTTACCTGGACTCCGTTCTGAGATTGCGATTCCGGGAAACCTTTTTGGTTAATGGTTAATATTTCGCATTTTTATTGTTACCCCAATGAATATCTTGTTATTACAGCGTTATTCAACGCATTTCTTAGGCATATGTATACATTTTGGAGCAAAATTTGACAATTCTGCAGGCGTACCAGAAATATGTTTTACCTTTAACCCTGTGTGTGCTTCGAGCACTGAGTGGCAAGAAAACCATTTGCATTTTACAAACTGTCCAAAGTCCCTAGCAATGAAAGGGTTAGGCAACATCTCTGTCGGAGGAAACATTGATGGAAAGTACTCTGTGGTCCCTCTGGACAAAATCATTTTGCTACACAGAAGCAGGTAGAAGACACTCTGTATTGGGTGCTGTACTGCAGTTTCTATGTGCTGTAAAACCAGAAACATTCACACTATGAAACTTTCACAAATTGGTGACTGGCATTCAGTGCATTGTGTAGACAAAAACGTTCACATGCATTTTACTTTCAAGAATCTCAGTTCCTTGTGAAATCTCAGAAAGTTAAATGAATGCGAAAATTTTTGTTTTACAGTATCCATCACTTAGAAGTCTTCCTCACCTGGCAGATTAAAGAGTGTGTTGAGGACGTAGATACGCTCCTGTTCCGTCCTCAGGGCAATGAACTTGTTGGGGTAGAGCTCACCGATCTCAAGTGAGTTCAGAAATTTGAATCCATGCACGCAGACCAGGATGTTGCCATAGGTGTCAATCTGTTTGAAAGGATGCAAATAAATCACGGTGTAATGAGATTGCAGAGGGTATAGTTTCACTCTTTAGGCATGTTTAGGTTCACTTACACACAAGAGTTATTGGTTTTTGGATCGCAATGTAAAAATCAATTCTATTCCCTGCAGTTTTCGCATGTCCGTCCACACACGCCTAAAAAGACTTACTCAACAACATGCATCGCACATTATATCTCCAAACTGTGCACATATAAATTATATGACCAAAGCATGACCTTAGGCACATAATCAAGTTTCTACTGATTTCTTACGTATGTTCTCCTTACCTCCTGGTGGTATAGTTTTCATTCTATGTTCCTTTTGATATGCTTAAATAACTTCAAGCCATTAAGTTTCTTGAAAATAGATGTTTGCAAAGCTATGCGAAAAAAAATTATTATGTGTGGACAGACAAAATCACAAACACTCAGGCTTGTGATGCAATAATATATCCATCTTTATTCTTTTGAAACCTGTGGGATGATTTGCCTTGTGCAGTGGGTGTGAGTAGCGCGTAAAACAATGTCTTTGATGCTTTAATCCCCATCATACAACTCGCCACTCTAGGCACTGGGTACTCACCCAGTGCCTAGATACAACTCGCCTGAGTGTTTGTGATTTTGTCTGTCCACACATAATAATTTTTTTTTTTGCATAGCTTTGCAAACATCTATTTTCAAGAAACTTAATAGCTTGAAGTTGTTTAAGCATATCAAAAGGAACATAGAACGAAAACTATACCACCAGGAGGTAAGGAGAACATACGTAAGAAATCAGTAGAAACTTGATTTGATTGCTACAAATTTAAAAGTATAGTTTTGTTTGGTTCCCACTGAGGCATTTATCTTTACGGGAGTAAATCCAGAAATGACAATTTACAGCTAGATGTAATGGTCTCATGTGAAGAAGTCTTTGTATAAACCCTTCTACATGTTTCCTGAATTCAAAAGAACATCATGATGAACAGAATACATGACATTCAGTATACACATTTATTCTTCAAACACTACTCATGGGAAGTTTTAGGACAAGAATTTTCACAGCACAGAGTTACAACAAGTAGAGAGATTTCTAACAATAGAAACAAAGGGATATCTGTTCCTACCTTGAGTAAATTGCCAAAGACTTTGTCAAACACAAGACCTCGAATGGGAAAGGATGGGTCGTACTCGAAGTTGAACAGGTCCTGTTGAATAGGAAAAAGGAAAAGTGTACTTAACGGATATCAATTCTTCAGTTTGAAATTCAAAGACAAAATACAGGCAAAACAGAATGACAATTAGGTGAAAAGTGCAATAATGTTCTGGTTGTAGACATGGATCATTTTTTTAAATCTATCATACACACACAGCACTGGATCTGTATGTATAACATATATGAATGTAATGCAATAACTTCAATATGGGAGCACAGAAGACCTGATTATCTGCAAAACAAAAGAAAAAGAAAAAGAAAATGGAAAAAAAAAAAAGAAGGCTCTTGTACAGTTTTCTGTTTCACCATGGAACTACTACACATGATGTTCCACGCTCGTTAAATAATTCATGCACCAGACTTTGTAAAATACTTTGAAGCAGCAATGCCACTCCAGCCTCCATCTGAATGCAGGGGTAAAGAATTGCTGGAAGATGCATCTGTCCAATAATAGATGACTGCATGCTACTGTACCACTGATAGCCAGAGCTATAGCCTAATAATTGAAGAATTACCGGTACATGATTGTTGAGGCCATGTGCAGTGTACTGTGAATGTTTCTCAGGAAATGGACTGCACTATAATAATGAAGAATTAATTTGCAATGGAGAAATGTGTTGTCTAAAACTTGGTCCTCCCATACAAGGTACTGTGATTAAGTCACATCATCTACGTAAAATGGCTGCATAGGGCAAAATGCAGCAAAATATCAGCATTTATCTGGTTCATTAAAATAATGCCAATTACATCCACCAATACAAAATAACAAAAACATTGCTTTTAATGATTTTTAAGTCATGATTCTAATAAAATAAATTTGCATCCCTTGGAAAATGAACATTCATCATTAGTTCTGATTAGAATGAAGAAAGGGGAGGGGAAATGGGCAACAGGACAGGTGTGCAAAAAGCTACATGATACCTAGCCTTTTGACAAGGCCTCATGACTGAGGCTTGGAAAAGAAACTAACTGCGAGGAAACGAGTGAGTGCAAGACTGAGTGGCACAGCCAGGAGACCTTATGGAACCTGACATGAATTTCTTATTTTGAACCTTGTTTATCGTTGAATTCGCTATCAAAAAGGTAGCGACCAATCAGTGACCGCATTGCTCGCAATGACGTCAGCATATAAATCAATATGCATAGGACGGATGCTTACAATGTATCAGCAGCTCGCTCATCCATGCAGCCTGTGCTGCCTGCATTGACATGTGATTCATTAGCAAACCAACTGCAGATTGACTCATGAATATATGAATAACTCATTCATCGCTTTATTTGCAAAGCAGCAGCAACAAAATCCATGTTTCAAAAGACTTCGTGGCTGGGCCACTCGGTCTTGCGTTCACTCGTTTCTTGCAATGCTCGGAGCAGCAAGTTAGTCTCATTCCTCAGCCACGAGGCCTTGTCAAAAGGCTACATGATACCCTGCTGTACGTATAGGCTTCAAGAGATTACACATTTTTGATGATGGATTTTGATGAAAAATACATGTATACCTTATTGTCCAAACAAATTAAATATTCAGATGTAGATAATATATATACTGAATGTGCACTAAGGGTGGGTATAGTATTGTTGCTGTTGTGGGGCACTCAATATCTAAATGTGTTAGAAGTGAAATGGTAGTTTTAGAGATCGTTTGATGACAGATCACAAAATCACATTACACCTCCACAGCTGAGCTGCCTCCAAACACTCTATTTTTGGAAAACACTGTAGGACTAGATGGCACACATGCACCTTTCATATTAAAGAAACGCATAAGAGTGTGATTATATTTAAAATGCCTATACGTGGATGACTTATTTCATACCTGCCAACATTTCAAGATGAAATATCTCACTCGTGGATTGCAAAAATCCTATATATATGCAAACTGAAGTTAAAAATCTTACTTTTGGTCAAATCTTCAGAAAATACACATGAAAGGTATATCTAAATATTTTTTAAAAATCTGATTTCTCTGACAGAAAATCTGATTTTGCTATTTTTAATGTAAAAAATCTTACTGAATCTGATAAAATCTTACTAGTTGGCAAGTATGTTATTTGCCTTTTTATCCACAGCATACTGAGCCTTCAGGTTGAGGATGGACATATCACCAAAATGAGTGCAAAGATTTTTTTTTTTTTTAAATTTCTTTGATTTTTAAAAAAATCTATTCGAGCCTATTTCTGCTTCATTTGCATAAAGTGAACAAGCTTGCAAGTAGTGGTAATGCAATATTTTTGCATTCATGGCAAAGAAAATCACTTTCATACCTGCCTGTATCTTCTCTTAAAGCAAATCTAATATTTCATGAAGTAAAGAGCAATGCAGAAATAGATTATAACTCAGTGATAAAATCGTATCTACCAAGAATTTTGCATGAACATTGTTATTTCTATGTTCAAGAATGTGTAATATGTAGCTTTTACGTGGTACTGGTTGAAGCTCTTTGTTTGAAACAACCTATTATGCTCTTCAAGGCTGATTAATCCCATGCAGTCACATTAAAGGGAACTTCTTTGCCAATAAAACAACTGATATCCATAAACCGCTCACTTTTACGTCCAGTTGAATAGCATTTATGTATCTCATTCTCTGTTACAATTTCTTTTGAATTTTGAATTTTTAGAATTCAAAGTAAGGTACTGGTTGTAAATGATTTTGAGAAATCCACTACAGTTTTGGCAAAGACTGAAATGCTCCAACAGTCATGTACTGCGTTACAAGGATTGTTTATACAGGAATGAAATGTCCTGTCTAAATTATGATTTAATGACAACTATGTGTGCTAATTCTGGGCATCTGAAGTCATTCCACCATTACTTGCTTTGCTTGTAAATGGTAAAAGTTTGGGATTCCATGTAAGACCTACCTGCGGGTAACCAATAGTAACCAGGCGTTGGACTATCAGCTCAAATCCAAGTTTCTCATACTGTGGAGATTTGTACACTGTTGAGAAGAGAGAAAGATATTGTTAACATGAATGATTTTTAGAAAAATGTTTCATTTCAAGGCAGGACAAATCTACTGCCAGAAAGAAACAACGACCTGGCATTACTTAAATAAGAAAAAAAAAATGCTCAATCATACAAAATTTTAATGGATTCCTAGCCAGAAATAATCACAAGTAAATTCTAAGTAGTTTCCTCTCACCTTGATATCAATATTTATTGACAAAAATCAGTTTTGTACTTAAATATTCACAGAAAAAGGGTCTTGGAATAAAGTAGGAAGGAAAGGAATTCATAAAAGATCTTACAGAAATTGAGTAGGTTTTCATGAGGCATATGAACGCAAAATCCTTCCATACAGACTATAAATCTATTCATCAGAACAAAAAGCCATATAGATCAAGATATTACCATACATTAAGTCAAAATGGAAGAATAACAATATATTCATTGAACATTACACATTTAAGGATTACTTTAAAGGGTGTGTACAGTTCTGGTCGAGGTGAGGATTCAGCTTTTAACGTTTTGCGAGATATTCAGAAACCACTCTATGAGATGTCAAAGAGCATGCTGTTCTAAGGGGTATCAAAAGTTTATTTGATGAGATTCGGTTTTGAAATGGCTGAGATATGCAAAAACAAGGTGAAACAAAGAGATCCTAATAAAGTTGTGGCATGTCGCCTTTTATTATTAGCACTTTTTTGGATATCTCAGCCATTTGAAAACCAATTTTCATCAAATAAACGTTGAATCCTTCTTAAAATTACATGCTCTTTCATATTTCATAAGAGGTTTTTCATTATCTCACTTAGGAATGTTCAAAACATGAATCCCCACCTCAACCAGTACTGTACAGTCCCTTTAATACAATATGAACCATGATCATCCCAGAATTTGTTTACACTCATTTCAACTATTTACTGCCTCTTAACAATGGAACCAATGGAATTCTTATCATAAGTCCAATATTTGTAAAAGTGGAGAACTTTGTTGTTCCCAAAGACTTTGAACGCGAAATATCACTATAGAATGTACTTTGTCCTCAACAACGGGGGTAAGAAGAGTAAATTAATGCTTGACAATAGATGCTGTTGTTGTTTTAAAGAAAAGAAGAGACACTAGATGAAAAGCAATCACATTGTTTGAACTTTCCAAGTTCGCACGGCAGATGTACAGTGTACCCTGTCATACAAGTAGTCGAGATGTTACCAGGTATTCATGACATGTGTCAACAAAAAGATCTAATCTTGTGATATTGCTCACCAATAACCAAATTATTGCAATCAAAATCATTATCAATGAAGAAGAAAGGCTTAAAGTGTCAAATGTGAAATGTCATCAGTTACAGTAGAATGAAACTGATTACCAATGAAGTATCACCATGAATGTACATACCTGTACATCAGTTTAACAGTATTTTGGAAAGTTAGATTCGTATGCATGCATTTATAATGGGTATGCACATTTGTATCTTATGTGTGTGTGTCTGTGTCTGAATGCGTGTGTGTATGTGAGCATGTCTGTATGTGTATACTACATATGATCTTACAATAAATCAAGTCTATTTTATCTTCTTAAGGAAATAAAATGTAAAAATATACCTTGTAAGTGCAAATGGGTTGCAAAGAATTTATGACAAATCTTTTGTGTAATCACATACCTGGGCATCACTAACAACTAGGTACATTGTACAGCTCAATTCCTTGAAACTGAGCTTCTTTTTTTTGATATAATTTGGAGTATGAATATGCTCAAAGATCATATCTTTGCAGATGTGGAAATAGTAATATCTCCCACATAAAATATTTAGAATGCTATTTCTTACATTTTTACATTGCAGTGTAACTGTCCCAAATTCATCCATTTGTACAAATTATGTCTTTAAAAATTGAGTGAAATTCAACTGTTGTGCAGTCAACTGGGATACCACTATCATTTCATGGCAATAACCGAGTACTCACTTTTACCTTTCGTACCAAATCATATCGACAGTGGATATTCCTTGATAAATTTACATCTGAAGAATCTAATATTTAGCTGAAGTTCAGTGACCTTTAAACTTCACCCACAGGGGTTTTGTAAAAAAAAATCTAATCAGTGCATCTTAAACCCCACGTACAACAGCTGTAGAATGGTTAGACCAGGTACAAAGAAAAGTCATTGTGGGTTTATTTGCTTATAAAATGCATCTTTTCAAAGTGCACTAAAAATGAGATGTAGACCAGACATACGGATGCACAGAGGACCTTAAAACATAATGCCTCAGCAACCTTTTGGCTGAGGTATAAAAATGATCAATGAAATGTTCTACATAAAAATAATTGGCCTACGAGTACAAAGGAAGTTAACATTATCTACCTGTTGCTCTTATTAATATGTCTTAGTATGTCTTAACCCGTTGAGGACGAGTCCCGAGTATACTCGGGCAGGTGTCTATGGGAAATGCGTGTTGTAGCAAAATCAAACCGTCCTCAACGGGTTAAAGACATCAAAAAGACAAGAAATCTTGAGGCATTTTGACTGTTATCAACTCTGCATTTTTTTTTTGCTTCAATTATGGAGATGCCTTTTGATTTTCTTATTACATTAAATGTCCTACACTTCTATTTTCTATTGTTTTTTTTTCATTCTATTTCCCTGTATTCTCTCTTTTGCTATGTTTTAATTTTTCTTTTCTTTTTAAATCTTTCTTCTCCTTTCTCTACATTTGGCAATCTTTCAATTTGTTTGTCTACATTTGTATATCTACTTGAGTCATTATTTCCTCTCTGCATTTATCTCTTCAAACCATCTTTCCTGCCATAGACATTTACAGATTAATTTTAGATGGGATCCTTGACCAAGCAGCCCCTTGGCAGGTTTCTGAATATCCAGGTCTGCAGAAAATTACTGTATGAGGTGGATTCACATTGAAATTTACTGTGGAATATGTGTAAATACCATGGTATAATATGTAATTTGTCATCACTCTTATGGGTGAAATACCATCGTAAATACATACCATGGTATTACAGTTGGTACCATTCTCATTTATGAAATACTGTATGGTATTTCTGGCCTGAAAATACACCTCTCCAAGATTTGCGGACAATTATGAGGTTCATTCAAATTGAAATTTACTGTGAAATTAAATACACTGGTAATTTGTCATCATTCCCACAGACAATAAAAAAAAAGGTAGCACGGTATTTCAGTTGATATCATCCTCATTTATGAAATACCATTGATGGTATTTCTGGAGCGAAAATACACCTGTTTGAGGTGAGGTCTGTGCATACGCGTATCTCCTATGGGAAGAATACAGGGAGTGTGTCAGGTCACAAGAGAAATAACACTCCTGTATGGCAGGTGGTATTCTGTGACAAGATTCACACCCAAATTCTGCATACTATTGTATTTCGCACAAGCTTGATTTACCACCTAAATACCACAGTATTTTGTGATGTGTTTTGCAGTGTACACGTTACGAAATACCGTGTAGAATAATGCTGTATTTCAACATCAGTGTGAATGGGCCTATTGTAGTTGCTGCACCCTGCACTGGAAAGAGAGATTGCAATTTGATGAGATGGGCAAAGATGGGGTAAAGGGCATATATCCATTTGCCGCTTTCATCTCATCAGGCACATGGGCGAAGATGTGTCCCGTCCAATAAATGTCATCCTTCTCTACCATGTGGGAGTTGACTTGTGTTTAAACAGGCTGCACGTCAGTTCGGGCACAGATTGATACAGCTAGCTTGTGGGTCAGAAAATGTAAGGTAGTGTTCTAACGGTGCTTGATTGTGTGCTGCTGGAATTGATGCACAATGCACCACTCACAAACATGAGCTGGAAAGAGCACATTGAATGGAAAGAGCACATTGAATGACAATAGCAATGACATGTCATTGTTTCAAAAGATATGTTTTGCTATGTGTCAGTGTTTTCATATGAGAAAAACAGACATCATTGTAATTGCTAACATGTTTTTGCCACAAGCCTCTCACTTGGAGCCACACTCAGTATTTCATTTTCATGGAATGGACCACAAACACAATAACAATTTAAAAGGAGTCTTAATCTTGTAAAAATCCTCAGAAACATAAATAATTTTGTCTGAATATATGGTGTCACATTTTTCAAACCTGGTATAGTATATGCTGCAGCCTACCCTGATCAAACATTGTTTGTACTGCTTGCTTGTATTTTGGGTGTATTAAAAACTCATGTTTATGTTGTTGTTGTTCTTTAGACCCAGTATGCCTAATTTGTATTGAAATTGGCAATTGATGCACATTCATAATCAATATACTCTGGATGCAAGTATAACTGCAACTATCCAGCAATGAACTGAACATGAAAGAGAGAGAGAAAAAAAAATGTGTTCACTTGAAATAATCAGTTTATGAAATACTGTATCCTGGGCTGTAAAACAACTCAATATAAATCTCTGGACATCACCCAGTGCACTGCTCTATACAACCTGTTTTCAGCTCATCCCATCTCTCCCAGTCAAGGTAAAATCAATTTCAGACTAAATACGTTCAATTGAGGCAGTGGGTTGGATTGTGTTACCACTACAATGCCACTAGGTTTAAAACCTGGTGGCATTTTGGTGGGAATTTGTTGCTACATTGTAGGTGGGAGGGACTACACAGGAGAATTTTAACAATTTTTTCCCCACTAGTAAATTATGAGAAGGGACAAATTGTTTGTCCCAAGTGAAGCTAAAATCTATAGAAAAGTGCAATTGGATGACAGCTGTTCAAGAAGCCTTCATGCAATATACCCTCTCCTATCTCTTTGTTTGTATCTGGCCCTGTTCAGAACTGATCATCTCTGCTTCATATTCATCTGAAAGGTTCAGCATCAACAAAAGTGTCAGGTTTCAAAACATGATGTCTCAACTATGTATGACGTAGGTATGATCAGCTGTATAGGTATGCTCAGACACTGCATCACATACCCTCCTTCTTTACTAGCATCACATTTCTCCCGATCTATCAATGTCCTAAGATCCCAAGACCTGTATAAAGATTTGAGCTGGCCATTACCCCCCCCCCCCCCCCCACATGAATACCACTGACAAGAATCTGCAGTGGACCTTTAGACAATGGAACAATCTTGAATGGAACGGTGAGAATCTTTTGTAGTGTCATCACACTGACAGCAAAGGATAAGGTCAGAGCTGAGGTAACCCTGGCTAGGTTTACTGTAATCAAATACATTTGGGTCATATACAATGTAACACACCATTGTATTTCTGTGAAGAACTGTGCAATGGGTGCACCTTGTTGCTAGTGCATCTATTAGGAAATAGGCCTACTGCTTGATTACCAATGCCAATATCTGTAGTTTGAATAATTTACTTACAATTTTACAATTTGTATGTAGGGCCTACCATGTACCCCAGTAGTCATAGAATGGCAGAAAAGTGCCCACCCCTTTTTTTAATGTTATTATCTAATCTTAAAAACAAAGTAAACATTTCTAGTTTCTGGTTGATGAAGTCCATGAACATTTCCACACTGTGAATATTTCCCTTTTACAGTCATGTCTGACTTGGTTGATGACAGACACATGTACCCGTAAAAGTGATTACCAGGTATCAATAAATGACTTAAAGTTGGACACAATTTGACATCTTTTCTGCATCATTCAAAATGAGACTGGGACTCTATAGCACTATAAATCAATCTTCGCAGATTATTTTTTATAATAATACCATTCCTGATAATGGAAAACCAATCTATGTAATAATATGTGACTGTGCATCACAAAATGAACTAGAAATGTCGCTTTGGCGACTGGTATGCCTCCGCCATAATGCATGATTTTCCCAATAGGTCTAGATAGTACATGTGGACAATGTGTGATTGCATTTTCACAAAATTGGCAAAATATTGAAATGACAAGTTTGTCACAAATGTGTTGAATGTTCACCTTCCTTGACCTAGGTTTAATTGGATGAATAGGAGAGCATGTATCTAGGGATTTAAGGACTTTAACTCGACTTTGACCCATTCATACATTTAGGCATTGAGTAATTTTCAAGGTACAGGTGTGGAGAAAAAGTGCAATTTCTGAATTGAATAGTAAATTGTTACCATTTTCATCTGGCCCTTGACCCTAAAATTCATAAGATAATCACTGTCAGGTAGAACATGCATAATATGTACTAAGTTTCAAGATAACTTGAGCCACTTCCGAGATATGGAGGAAAAAGTTAGTTCAGCACTTTCACTTGATCTTTAACCTTTTGACCTTTGAGGCAAAAGAAGAAGAAAAAAAAACTAAAACTTTCCAGAGAATTTCTATTAGGTTACACATGTATGCATACACCAAGTGTAAAAAAAAAATAACCCTGCTGGCATTGCATGATAGGAGGGAAATAGTAAAATTTTGAAGTGTTGCACTTGACCTTTGACCCCATGAACCCTACATTCTCTAGATAATCACTTCCAGTCAGTATATGTATAAATACTATGTTCCATGAAGATACCTTGAACAATTTTCCAAGGTATGGAGGAAAAAAAAAAGTTTTAATATTTTTACTTGACCTTTTGACCTTTGACCTTTGACCTCATGACCCAAACTTTCACCAGAGAATCTTAATTGGGTAATACAGGTATACACTAAGTTTCAAGAAAATATCTTCAGGCATTCAATAGATATGGTGGAAATAGTGAAATTTTATGTATTTGACCCTGACCTTTTGACCTTTGACCTTTGACCTCATGACCCAAACTTTCACCAGAGAATCTTAATTGGGTAATACATGTATACACTAAGTTTCAAGAAAATATCTTCAGGCATTCAATAGATATGGTGGAAATAGTGAAATTTTATGTATTTGACCTTGACCTTTTGACCTTTGACCTTGAGCATGTGCACCCAAAAGTTGATAGGCACAACTTCACCCCCTAATACACATACATGCCAAGTTTCATTAGGATACCTCAACGGGTTTTGATAGTTACCTTGTCCACAAAATTCATTACGGACGGACGGAAGGACGGACGGACGGACGGACGGACAACCCGAAAACATAATGCCTCCGGCACCACTTCGTGGCGGAGGCATAACAAAAAGTCGCACACACTGATTTTGTGTGAGGACTGAAAATAGGTGAAATGGGTCAACCAAGCCGATCTTGACTCTTTCATATTTTCTGAAAGAGCAAGTCTTCTTCTACATTATGCTAAAATTTGGGATCATAAAAAGGGCAGGAAAGTGCGTTTTTTAGCAGTTTATCTCGAACATTTTTTTGGCAGAAATGTGTGAATTTAAGTGTGTCTCTAGAGTCCCCTTTTCATTTCTTAAAAACCTTGTAAACACTCTTCATTTTCAACTCCTATAACTTTTGAAAGGATAATGCTACTACTTTGAAAGTTGGCATTAAGGACAGAATGTGTTTAAAAAGGCGTGCTTAATTTCAATTTAATCTGATAATCCCTTCACTGTTGTTACTCCGGTGGTTTACATCCTATTTTTTTCCCATTCATTGCACAACCAGCACGGTTTGGTAAAGATTAAGTGCTTGAATAGACACAGAAATATTAGATGTACCATTTTCCTCTCATAAAAAAAAAAAAAAAAAAAAAAAAAAAAACCTCTAAGATTAATGAGTAATGGCACCATTTATTTCAGCAGAGAAAAAAAAAAATGATGACTTTATTTTTTCCAGTGGTACTGGTCTCAAAAAAAAAAAAAAAAAAAAAGACAAAAAAAGGGATATTAGTTGAAACCTCAAACACACCTGACTACCACCACTATTTTTGTTCTTTTAAGTAATTCAAAAAAGAAAGAAAAAAAAAGGGGGCTTTATTGATACACCAGAAAATGGGGTGCTTAAAGGGTGTGTATAGTTCTGGTCGAGGTGAGGATTTAGCTTTTAACGTTTTGCGAGATATTCAGAAACCACTCTGTGAGATGTCACAAAGCATGCAGTTCTAAGGGGTATCAAAAGTTTATTCGATGAAAATCGGTTTTGAAATGGCTGAGATGTCCAAAAACAAGGTGAAACAAAGAGATCCTAATAAAGTTGTGGCATGTCGCCTTTTATTATTAGCACTTTTTTGGATATCTCAGCCATTTGAAAACCAATTTTCATCAAATAAACGTTGAATCCTTCTTAAAATTACATGCTCTTTCATATTTCATAACAGGCCTTCATTATCTCACTTAGGAATGTTCAAAACATGAATCCCCACCTCAACCAGTACTGTACAGTCCCTTTAATAACAAGTTAGAACAATTCTACAGGACTTTTTCTGCGTGCACTTACTCGCAAGTGTGTAGTCCATGTCAAATCCGAAGAACTTAATTTTCTCCATGCTGAGACTGCGGTTGACAAAGACCCTCTTGTGGGCCTCTCGTCTGTATTTCTTGACATTTCCGGGTGTGGTCACGTAGTCCAGTCTGTCTCCACTCTCATGATTGCTTGGAGACTCGGTGTTCATGGCACCACTGTAAAAGTTATAGAATAATCCCAGACGATTTGAAAAATGGACAATACATAATACGCTGTACTAAACCGGGGGTGGATCCAGGAATTCCGTAAAGAGGGGGCACCTTTACAAAATTAACCCATTGAGGACGGTTTGATTTTGCTATAACATGCATTTCCCATAGACACTTGCCCTTAGGGACTTGTCCTCTATGGGTTGAAGGGGGCGCATGCTACCCTCCCCCATTTTGTCTTTTTATTTCTTTTGTTTTAACACAAAAATAAAGGGGGGGGGGGGAATGCGCCCAGTGCGCTTACCCCTGGATCCGCCACTGTAAACCCATTAAAGACTACTCCCAAGTAAACTCGGGCAGGTGTCTATAGCAAAATCAGCTCGTCCGCAACAGGTTAAAACAGTCATATTCACTTGGCAACTGTTTCCTGCAAAGTATAGATCTCAGCTCCCCAAGCAAAAAAAAAAAAAAAAAAAAAAATCAAGTAAAAAACAACAACAAAAAAACAAGTAAAATCCTAACTTTCTTTTAAAATGACTTTCACTGACAATTAAGATTTAACAGGTTATTTTTTACAAGTTTCAAGGTTTCACTTTGATAACTTAGACACACACACACACACACACACAATGTGTGTGTACATGTAAACACAGTTGGTCGGTTAAAGGGGATGGCTAGTAACCGATCAGTGGGAATCAGTGCGAATGCTGAGGGATGATTGTTCCAATCCTTGTGGGATTTATTTAAGAGTACATTATATATCTATTGTTGTGTGAAAATTACTTGCTTCAGAACGGTCTCATATTCAAGTAATGTGCATATTAATGCCCCGTCACTGACCAGGGACGCTTACCTGGAAACATTAAACTGCACATTACTTGAATATGAGACCATTCTGAAGCAAATAATTTTCACACAAGAACAGATATATAGTGTACTCTTAAATGAATCCCACAAGGATTGGAACAATCATCCTCCAACATTCCCACTGATTCCCACTGATCAGTTACTAGCCATCTCCTTTAAAGTACATTGTAATGGCAATACAATTGTACAGGGATATTTGATTAGGGTACCAGTATTAAATACAGCAAATTCCAAGGTTAGAGCCAAAAACTTGTTGCTCTCATTTTGGTAAGTTACCCCACTAAAAGCTCATGTTAATCCTCATTAGACTCATCTACAAAGCACTGCTTAATCCACAAAAATGGCAAGCATCCAATTGTATAAAAACACACAAGTTCAAAGTGCAAGACTCTCTAGCCTGCAGGGCACCCTGCCATTGTTCAAGATTGCTCTATGTACACACAGGATGTATGGACATGTAATCACATCCCAGCATCTCTGACAACCTTTGAATAGTAAAGGCTGTTTTCAGATTGCTGTCTAAGATTACAAGACAATTCAGCTCTCAAAGGGCCAAAGATTGCATACAGTTAGTATTAGTAACATCTTAGATAACTGAGAATAGAAGGCATCTTTATTGCTGCAAGTTATGCAAAATATTTTACACAATCATGTTTCTGTATGTGTAGCATCCTAGTGCATGTACAATGTACATTGATATAAATACATCAGTTTTCTGACACTTCTTCTTTTTTCTGGCAAAACCCAAGCACAACCCTCTCAACACCAGAGTCTCGAAAGACCATTGCTTTTGTATGATAGGGGTCAATCAATAATGGTGATACATGCAATGGAAAATTATATTTCCATAGCTAGATCATGGAACATAGACACAACTGTAATACAATTATAAACTTTAGTATAAGCCTGAGCAATGATGTGATTTCTCTTTCATCTGACACCTGCATAATGTGCGTTACTTTCCAAGAACAAATAATCAATACTTGTCATAATGTCTGTAGACCAAATTATCAAGCGCTTTAATTGATGGATGTACTGTAACACTGTATCAAACAAGCCAGCTACAAATATGTAGTAATTACACAAAAAAAAAAAAACCACCCAAACAACCATAGTACCCCTTCAAAACAAAAAAATTGTACATCCAACATTGCTTGAAGATAAATGAAAGCTAAATGTGTAACACACACATCCATAACCTTAAAGAGAAATTAGACATTTACGATTACAACAAAGACATGTAACATAAAAAGATCAAGATCCTGACCTTTGAAAATTTGAGGGCTATCAGGAAAATATCAGGAAGGTTATGGCTATATACAAATTGGGTAGTAATCTTACAGTGTGCTCAATGAAAACTTGTTACTAAGATATCAAATGTTAGCTTAGACTGTGTTAATGATATCTACACACTGAAATATGCTAATAGCGAGTCTAATTTTTCACGAATCAGGACTTCCCAACAATTTCATGAGTGGTTGAATTCATTAAATTCGATCACGGAGTACAGTAAGTGAGTCATGAATGGAGAAATATAACGTGCACATCATACATTGTATTTATGTTGGGATAAGAGTTAATATCTTCATGTATTGGTAAATTTGTGAATAGCATTTCCAACTCGCGAAATTCACAAAAATGAAAACCCTTTGAAATACATATGGCATAATATCACTTTCACAAAAGACTTGAAAGGACAAGTCCACCTTCATATACATGTGGTTTGAGTGAATGCAACAATATTAGTAGAACATATCAGTGAGAGTTTGGGGAAAATCAGACAATCCGTTCAAAAGTTATGAATTTTTAAAGTATCTTTGCAGTCACTGCTGGATGAGGAGACTACTACAGTGTATGATGTCACATGCGAACAACCATATAAGAAAAATAAAAAGAGAATTTCACAAAACTTTACTTTTTGAATAAAGTGCACCTTTCTTCGACTTGTTACTGACGTATGTTAAGGGTAATATTATTCTCCTTGCCTTCTGAAAAAGAGAAGTTGAGTATTCTTTTGTTATGCGAGAAAAGTGAAAATATGCCGAATTTTCTTTATTCTTTCTTTATATCATTGTACACATGTGACATTACAAGCTATAGTAGTCTTCTCATCCAGCCGTGACTGAGCAGAAACTTCAAAAATTCATAACTTTTGAACGGATTTTCTGATTTGACTCAAACTCTCACTATGTGTTCTACTAATACAGTGTATTGCTGCATTCTCTAAACCCACATGTCTATGAAGGTGAACTTGTCCTTTAAGATGAACTTCCTTCTAAACTCTATTTCAAAATGGCAGATAATGTTATGATATCATATTCACATGTCCTGAATTGTATCTTACACTTTGCAAACCATGGATGTTATTCACAATCCATTCAAAGAAAGGTCAAAGTGCACACAAGTGTTTAATTTTTTGTTTTTTTAATACTCGTAACCTGTAGAGTAACTGTCCCCACAGCATGCCAATTCAGATGACTGTTAGACATTCACACAGAAGTGGTAAGGTAGTAAATTATAGGTATTGTCATTTTCATATCACTATAGATACTGTACAATGTGCACACCTTAAATTTTCATCATACTTTTGTACAATATCAAATCACCCCTGTGAAAATGTCATTATCAATACGAGTTCTGAGAAATAAAGCTGAATTACTGAAGTGTTGTTAGAATTAAAATACAATCTCCATAAAAACATAAAACTGTTTTCACAACAGAAATCGAACAAGTATGGCACATTTTTCAAAATAATTAGGAGTGTTACCTAAATGTGTTGGCACGCTGACGTTCGGTTCCATTGCATCCATTAATTTCCACATGGCCATTGAGTAATATACGAACTCCAGACATACTCCTTTAAACTGACTCTTGTCCTGCAGTCGCAAATTCTGAATGATAGCTATCTCTAACTGTCTTTGGCAAATCATGCAAGCGCTCAAAAGTCAATAAAACTTTGTGAAGTGCCACTAATCAATCAGTCTTGCAACATAGAAAACAGAGCTCAAACGTAAACTGCTCACAGAAGATATCACAGTATTCCAGTGCCAGCGAGACTAAAATTTGTCCTGAAGTGCAGTGCCTACTTAAGCAATATTTCTCATGCAGTGTTACCCTTCCGATGAAACTTTCGTAACAGGTCCCCTGGCGCAGTGAAACTTGTTCTGCTCATCTGGCCAATAGGCGCTCAGACAGGATAAATTCATTTGCATACAAGTCCAATGTAAAAGGGTGTTAATTCTTGAACTGGTGGCTTAAGAGTTTTGGGGAAATAGAGGCCTAATTTGATTTCCTCAACTGCGGTTCACTTGTACTCTCCCTGCTAGTCTCAGGGCAAGTGATTAGCACAAACTGCTCTTCCTGATAAGCACTGCATTTTGAGATTACAAATGGACATGAGGTTGACACATTGTTCATGGTTATCATGCATCCATGAAAGACAAAATGACAGATAGGATACAGAGTGCATGTCTGTTAAACTATCAAAGTGCTATTTTTGCTCCTAAACTTTTATCTTGACGGTCGAGCATGTTGTGATATTTCACTTCACTAGTATCTTTTCATCTGCTTGCTGAAAATATACAGTACTCTCTTCACTGTGTCACTGATGTATTAACTGTACACTTCCTCTGATGTCAGCAGCCTTTTGACACGACAGCAGATGTGACCCCATTTAAACACAATGGCCCAAATCCCAATGGTAGCTTAAATTCAGTCCCAGCAAGGATTATGCAAATTTCTCTGCATAAAATGTAGCACAGATCGCTTATGCCCACAGACAGCCAGTAATTACAAATTTGTGCGCGATGAGATGCGCAAGTGAAAGGTATATCTCACACTTGTACATCTAGTACATGCACCGGTAGGTACTTTGTGCTTGTTTTTAGTCTCCAGTGACTTTATAGAACTTTGCAAATGTAACAAGTCCATTCACAATGTGTAAACTTATAATTTCTTCCCTAATCAACAATCTGCAAAATTATAGCCTAAAATAACAGAAACATGCTGTCGTTTTGAAGGTAGGAAATCACACATTTTTTTTTTTTTTGCGATGCCCGAAATCTAAAAGTTTTTCAGTGGCAGGATGACATGGGGATGTGACGCGTTGACATGCCCCTGCGGTCCCCTGCGGACCGTTCTCGTTCACCCAATCAAAAGTCCCCATTGCAGATGTCTAGTCCTTTCTAGGCACAAATACCATGGATCAAGCAATATACACAAAGGTTCTTGGACCTGGTGCCTCTTAGCTGACAATTTAACTTGTCATTTCACTGGCTAATTTGAACACTCAGTCTTACTACAGCCTTGTCAAGAAGATATTCCTTGTGAGGTCATGCACCAAGTCTCCAGTGCAGACTGGATTAAATACCCTGCTGGAACTGTCATTACCTACAATGACCAGTGTCCAGTACATGCAATGGCTATAAATTTACCACACACCAATTAAACAACAAACACTTAGTAAAAACACTTTCCGAAGATGTTACACACAAATTATGTGATTTACACGAACACTTGCCAGTGACTGGTGGGTGACTAGAGTAGTTAATCATACACAGCTTCAATAAGGTACCAAGGGACATGGAAATTCATCTACAGTAACTATGTTTTTGAGGGACGGTAAAATGCACTCAGAATGACACTGTCCATCAAATAAAGACAAGAATTTACATACAAACAGTGATATAATATCTCACCTCTGGCAGATTGTCAAGTTTTGGGGTTTATTCACTCTTCTTCGCTTCATGGCGATAAGGTATGTGTGCTACACGTAGCAGATGGTGGTGTCTCTTGTCTGAAGTCAACTAATACAAGTAAACGCGGAGCACAAGATGCCACCACAAAATTCTATTCAAGCATTACATGTATATCCGCCCTCAAACAGGGAACAAAATATCCTTTATGCTAATGTTATGGATTCAAGTGTCTTCCCAGGGGCACGTATTGACGTGCCTCGACCGCTACGTATATAATCCTTCCCAGACCTCGAAAAATTCAAAAGACTTCAAATATGAAGCAGGAAGCCTGGAAGATAAAATTCTGGAAGCCTTGTGACAGCCTTTATGCATAAAGCAATTTATAAACAAAATAAAAACTGAAAGCTTTCATCGATTACCATTTTTAAAAGCGACTCGGCTGCATTTTATAAATCTTGCCCTAGTTCTTCGAAGCAATGGAATAAATGTCTTTCCCCCCATCTTTTATCTACCACTTTTATCTCCAGCAAATTTGAATGAGAGCATTTGAAAAGCAATATTTTGCATCCTTACAAAAACTGCATTGAAACTGCAGTCTTGCAAATATCCAGTAATTCATCACACAGAAGATATTTGATCTCTACGATCTGTATATTTCATTTGCCCTTGTGTCCATCAAATACTGATGAATCACTAATTTCAATGGATGTGAGTTAAAAAGCCTGCAATATACAAAGTGTATAAGTTCACTCTCTTACTGATATCCAGGAATGAATGATAAATCTTCTACTGACCTTAAATGACTTTAATTATTTTTCAGGCTATTCTGTAACATACATTGCTGCTAAAGGGTCCCTGGGATTAAAAAAAGGGGTCTTTGAAGGTGATACATAGTATTCCTGACAATCAATAATGGTGTTCCTGGCATTGTGTTCTCTTGAAGTCTGGATCCCATTGTAATACATGATTGTGATTGTTCAACATGCCATGAACTGTCCACCCTTCCTTCCAATTCACAAACATCATCCAACGACTGAAGCCAATTCAAATGCAAACCTCATATTGACCTCAATTGTCTTTCTAAGAAGTTCTGCCTGTCTACGTGAATTAGCAAACTGATTGTAATAGTTACGTTCAGACGGCAGGCCCTAACCTCGAGGTTAGGAAACCTCGAGGTTTAGCTCTTGCCCCCTAACTAAACGTGTGTCCACATGACGAATCTTAACCTCGAGGTTACGAAACCTCGAGGTAAAGCTTCTGCCCCCCCCCCCCCGTAACTACGAGTGGGTCCCACTCGATGTTAAAACCACAAAACCGGAAGTTTCAGCGCACACTGCTAACAAGACGTCTATTTAGAATGTATTCTTTAGTCCAACCCTGTCGGACTCGCTTACAGGTACTCTTGTTCTCTGTCATGGTATGCAGAGATAGCACTGCACTGATGACTTTATGCCTTTATGAAGATGGTCGTCGAAAACATTTTTTTTTTTTTTTTTAGCGTCGGAGAAGAATATAGAATACAGTAGCGAGTTCGACGTGTTCAGTTTCAGAGATCAAGCGCATGGGAAGAAAAGATGATGTTGTTGTGTCGTGCGTCATAGGTTTTTCATGTGTCGTATATTTGTGGTGTACGTTTGGGAGGTTGACCCGGAAGCAGAGGGAAATTGTGGGGGCTGGAGTTTACGGCGAGGTCACTCTTAACTTCGAGTTCGTTGTTTTTTGTGGTGCTTAACTACGCGTGGGGACCCCCCGCGGCTCGTGGTTAGAGCCCTAACCATAAGATTTCTCGTGGCTCGAAACATCGAGCAAACCTCGAGGTTTGCTAACTACGAGTGCGTCTTCACGGTCCCTAACTACAAGCTCTCACCTCGAAGTTTCCTAACTTCGAGGTTAAGGGCTCCCGTCTGAACGTAACTAATGTATCGTACAGTCTACTCCCTTTTCGACCCATGTACATGCTCATCACATGAAGTGATTCAGGTGTTGCAACAAAGACGGAACATATATGAAAATATTTTCCCAACCAAATAATTCAACAACATCCTTCCTTCATCTTGCCAGAAATCTTACTAGTTAGACGAACACTGTACTAGGGCTTCCTATAGCTCAGTTGGTAGAGCACTGGGCTAGCAATGTGGAAGTCTCAGGTTCGGTAGGTTTGAGAGCTGGGGGCATGGTGTCCATTTGCATATTCCATCACACTGGAAAAAATATCTGCCAAGTACGTGTACATTGTACTTTATAGAATATTGAACTATGCAGTTTGAAAAAAAAAAGACTTAAAGCTCTATCACCTCTGGTTCTAGAGAGGAAGAATTGTAAATATTTCTTAATGTTGGGGGGATATTGGGCCCCCTAGGGGCCCCCACAGGGAGCATGGTGCCCTGTTGAACAAATTGAGACCTTAATTCCCTGACACGCTACCTGCCAAGTTTGGTGAATATTCATCAAGGAGTTTTCAAGAAGAATATGAACATGTACAATTTAAGTCCCCATTTGAGCCCATCCCACCCCACTGGGTTCTGGGGGGGGGGGGGGCACCCCTGATTCTGCTATGAACAAACTTGAAACAACAGTCATCAATATACTGATTTATTGTATCAACTTAGCTCAATGACTTCTGGTTTTAGAGAAAATCTTTAAAGATTCCTTACTGGGGATGGGTTGGGCCCCCTGGGGACCCCCAGGTGGGGCATGGTGCCCATTTAATGGAATTGAGATTCTATCCCCCTAGGGATGCTACCTGCCAAGTTTGGTGAAAATTCATCATGAGATTTTCAAGAAAAAGGTTAAAATTTACAATTTGGCCCAATCTAGGCCCCTGGGGCCCCCAGGTGGAGCATGGTGCCCATATGATGGGATTGAGATTCCATCCCCCTAGGGATGCTACCTGCCAAGTTTGGTGAAAATTCATCAAGGCATTTTCAAGAAAAAGAGGAAAATGTACAATTTGGGCCCAATTTGGGCCCCATTAGGACCCTTCCCCACCCCCCTCCCCTGGGCCCCAAGTGGGGCACCCCTGATTCTGCCATGAACAAACTTGAAACTACAGTCATCAATGTATCAACTCATAGTATTAAGTTAGTTCTATCACTTCTGGTTCTAGAGAATAAGATTTTTAAAGATTCCTTAGTTTTGGGGGGTTTGGGCCCCTCTGAGGGGCCCCCCAGGTGGGGCATGGTGCCAATTTGAAGAAATTGAGATCCTATCCCCCTAGGGATGGTACCTGCCAAGTTTGGTGAAAATCGGTCATGGGGTTCTCAAGAAGAAGGTGAAAATGTAAAAAGTTTACCCACGATGCACGACGCACGACGGACGCCGGACGAAGAGCGATCGCAATAGCTCACTTGAGCCTTTGGCTCAGGTGAGCTAAAAAAGGGGGGCATCTCAATAATGCCTGATTATACATCTAAGCATTAAAGATGATGCAGTGGGAGTTTTCCATGTCATGTTCAAGGTTTTGATGGTGGATCAAGTTGATAAAGTGCTTTGACCCTGTGGCAGCAAGTCTACATTACAGAAGCAAAACAATTATGTTATGTACGGTCATTATCACAATCCTAAAATGTGAAGACAAACACGCAAATTAGTCACAAAAACATTTCCAAGTGTTATTGTTAGTACAGAAGTGCATGCAATCCATACCATCCCCCATCCATCACAGGTAGAGTAGTTGCAACTTGAGACAAATGATGCAATATTTGGTACCCTGGGATACCAAAAATGTGTAAGAAATAATTTTTGCACTATTTTGTACAAAAATGTTTTCTTGTTTGTGATTATGCTATGCATGCTGATAATATTTTTTTTCCTCTCATTTACCTGCTCTGATGTAATCTTCACTGTTTAAAAGTTGACATGGAAGGAATATTGGCATTTGGATCGTTATAACCGCACCAATTTATGCCGGCGCTGATGACGAGAAAATAATTGCCATGACAACACTGCACAACTGTATGATAATGGGCACTAGATGGTGCTACACAATGCCGAACCCCAGTTACAACGGTACCCAGGTGTAAGGCGTGCTGAATCAAATATGAAATGAAGGGGTCAGTCTCAACCGGGTTAAAAAGCTGTGTACTAACTATCACTCACCAATAATCCATCAAATCCATGGTGCGAATCTGGTCTGTTCCAGGCATGACATCCACCAAGTTCACTATTGTTTTAATGCTTTATTGTACTGCCAGGGCTTCTCACAATGCCTTCACAATCTCACTCCTCTCTCCTCTGACTTGTTATAAAGCCACTTGTTTGACTCCCTGTTTGGTGAAATAAACAAAAATAAAAATGCTTGCATCATATTTTTTTTTTTATTTTTTACTATGTGGAAAGAGAGATAGAGCACAAGAATCAAAATGTAGCAGTGACATTTTAATGATCTACTCTTGTAAATGATTAATCCCATAAAACTACAATGTATCACATTTCCCCCTTCATACATTGTATAATTACCACCACTGCGTACACCTTCAATTACAACCCACGTTGTATGATGGGTGACATGATCTACTGGGTATAATATTCATTGTGTGTTTAATAGATAGCCCCGTTAATGGCTGCTATAGCTGACTAAACAAAAATGAAAATGCTTGCAACATATGTTTTTTAATACTACTAGTATGTGGAGAGATGTACAGTATACAGCAAGAGAATGGCAAAAGCACATCAGAATGCAGCAGGGATATTAGATGTAAATGATTAATCCCATTAAAACTATCACATTTTCCCTTACACATAATTACCACCACTGTGTAATACCTTTAGTACAGCCCACAATGTACTTGTACATATTTTGTATGATGGATGTGATCGATAATATTCATTCTGTGTGTTTAATAGATAGCCCCTTAATGGCTGTGTATAGCTGACTGATGTTGAGGATGGAATTACAATTTCTGTCAACACTGCCTTGATGATTGGTTAAATGAAAAAACAAAACAAAAACAAATCAAAATATTTTGCATTAATTCAGAGGGACATGATGTACAATGGCTGTATAACATCAAGCTATCAACTGCAATACACTGTGTATCATTATGCATTATTCCACATCATACACTTCTCACTTTGGCAGTCTCTGTTTCACTGGTTTCTGTGCTATTGCTGAAATACACTGTATTTCTCCATTTTGTGGATTACTCTGAGAAATCGGTTACTAGTAGCAACCACCAGTAATTTCTCATTTGAATTTCACTGTCTAGAGACAAAATGCTGGAAGGTTTTGATCATCATATCAACCTCGTCTTGTCTACCTTGCGAATGCATAAAATGAGCATGCTGATTGATCACTGTGCACAATTCTTGCTCCAGTTGGTATGCAAGAGCTGTATTCCTCACAAAAAATGTGATTTACCATTTGGCCAGGTAAAAATAAAATGCAAATTATACAAAAGGAGGATGATAAGAAAATGAATGTGGGAGAGAACGCAAACAATTTACCAGATATTTATCACTATTTTTACAGAGACTCCAACCCCAAGCACCTTCTGATCTGGAGATTCTACCACCTGAAATCCCTAGCAAATGGGAGACTTCAACTTGATGTGCTCGAGGCGCACATCACGAGCGCAAAGCGCGAAGTTCCTTGCAGCCGGGGTCCAGGGCCCTCTTGAGGGCCCCCGGAAGCTCTAGGGTTCTAGATGCTCTCTCGTGCTATCTAAAGACTTATTTTTCAACATACATATATGATGACATGAAGTAAGAAATCATTTCAAGCGGGAGACACAGAACCAGGACGGAAGGAATTAAATCTCAAGCGGGAGAACGGGAGATTTTGCAAAAATGGGCTTTCGGCAGGAGATCTCCCGTCAAAAGCGGGAGAGTTGGGATCTCTGTTTTTACAATACAGCAATCAGGACAGAAATTTGTAAGGCTTATCAGATGTGAGATGTCAATTTCATGTGCTCAAATGCAGACTGGACAATGGTAAAAAGAATATAACTTTTAACCATTTAAGCTATGAAGAACTGTGTTGAGGTTTTTCGAGGGAACTTTTTTGTGAACTTGATTCTCAAACTGACTCCTCCTCCTCTTGTTCAAAGTGACAAAAAGCTAGGCAATCAGGTATCCCTCACAAGGAAAATGGGATACATTTAATCTACAGTTACACCTACATGTTCTTTTTAACCCTCCCCCCCCCAAAAAAAAAAAAACTAGTACTGTAAAAGTGGAAATTTTCATGGTGTTTTCGCACATTTCATGCAACCAGAAACTAGCCTGAAAATAAAAGCACGCAAATATTTTTGCTTGTCATATATTTTGAACATTTGATGTCTTGATTCCACAGAATTAAAAACATGTGAAAACTCATCTCACCCGGCCGAGCGCGAAAAATTAGTCTTGTGAAAATATCCACTTTTACAGTATATACATGTACATGCCATTTATCAGAGTTGCTGACATATAACATGAGCTGCTCCGTAAAAAAAGAAAAAAAAAAGTCCATCAAAAGCAGATAGCAAATACTTCAATAATATACTGGTACCCTAAAGCACACACACAAACAAAGACATGCACATTGACAATGGCATAGCCCAACACTTAATCTATCAAGAAAGTTAACTGAAAAAATTCATGAATTTTTATTTGTTTTCTTGATTTTTCAACAGTCATAACTACCCCTATGCTTTTATCAGAGGTAAGATTTGAACCACACTGCAACTGCACTGGATTTCTCCAAAGGCTATGTGCTTGCCAAATTCACTTCTCACAAAAAACATGTCAAACCAATCTCTGCAGTCACTGAGTGAAATGTAAAATACTAGAATTAACAAACTCTAATTGTGTGATTGTGAGTATTAAGCACACTGTAACATCTTCACTTCTGAATTTGATACCATTGTCATAACACAATGTTTTCAATCACAACAAAATGCCTTTAATAGCCTACATTATGCACACTGACGAAAGGATAGTGGTGCAATGGTTCTGTCTGCTATAAAACCACTGAGGATGAGCCGATTTTGCTATAACACAGTCCAAGTATACTCTGGACTAGTCTCAACCGGTTAAAAAAACAACAGAATAAGCCTTTAGGTAATCTTAGAAATGAAATGCTCCACATGTGTTACCACCTATAGAGATTATCACTGGTACAATGTTGTACAGTATGCCAGGGTGATGTAGAAGTCTACTGACATGTGACAGGAGTACTGGATCCATGTGAAAGTGAATGGACAAGCACACAGTGAACGCGAGTGCTGTGTACTCTTGTGACTCCAGACTAGGGATTACTGAGGTTGATTGTGGTCCAGGGCTCACACGATAGGCTTGGTGCCTGATAATCACACCACTTCACATTGCTATCCTAAGGGCTTTTTACACTTGCAAATTTTTGCTTAGTCCTGTACCAACGGTGGGGCTAAGGGGGGGGGGGGGGGGGGGGGGGGCTTAGCCCCACCGTTGGTACCGGACTGTCCTTAGCCCACTTTCTGTTTACACTTGTTTTTGCGAAAGTGGGCTAGCCCCACCGATAATCCCGCACTATCTGGCCCTGCAAAATAGCAGGGTTAGCACGGCAATTGCGGTGCCAAGCAAGCGAGTGTAAACAGAACGAAAAAATAATCCGGGGCTAAGTGACGGAGACGAAGTCCGACCCCCACTGACCAATCAAAAACGAGGTAATCAAGTGCTGCCGGTGCGTGCGTGTACTTGTACAGTACACAGCGTAATCATGAATATTCATGTGGTTGTGAAAGTACGGGGCTAAAAATTCTCCTCAGCCCAGGACAAGAGCTTACAGTGTAGTATGGGATTTATTGGCAAGTGTAAAAAGCTGAAAAAATTGGTACAGGACTAACGATAGTCCTGGGTCAGAGAAAGTACGGGGTTAAGAAACACAAGTGTAAAAAGGGCTATACAAACCTGTAGCTTGCTACTGACACTCCCTTGACCTACTGCAAGTTCAAGCCATGGTAAATTTGACACTCCTCCCATACGGTGTATGTGTGCCATTACATCACAACCCCTACCCCCCCCCCCTTCAAAAAAAAAAAAAAGGGGAGAGAAAACAATAAATGAATGATACAAAAGTAGGATAAGACAGAATTCTATAAACAGACAAAATTGTACTCATTAAATGCAAGATTAATCATAACATGTTATACTATATTAAACAATTACTATACAATGTACATAATGTTGCCATCGCCATCAGAAATTACTTATTGCATTAATGATAATTTTGTTGGTTCCTTAAAACACATTATTGATCCAGAGTTTGGCATGTCACCCATGATACTTCTTAGCAAAATTTCAGGGAAGTATCATCTTTCAACACACATTTTTTTCCTTCTATTCATATTAGGATTTATAAAGATTTCTCTGACTGGCTTGAATGAATGAATCATGTATTCATCAACATCACTAATACCACAGTGGTAAGTTTAGCACTCTGCTCAATAAGAGCACATACAGAGTAAATATTTTTTGAGTGACATCAGAATTAAATGCGCATAATTAATCTCATCCGTTCAATTGATAGTACCGGTAGGTATTTTACACTAAAATTGATAAAAGCATTAAAAAAAAATTCATCTAACCAAATTATCTCCTTTTAGTTTAATAGTTTGTTTGTTTGTTTTTTTTTTTGCAATATGCAAAAATGATTGCATTGACATGTTAATTATAGACACATTTCTGTTATTGCCAGCATTGCTAAAAGTCCTATGAACAATATTATGAGCACAAAGATTGGAGTGTGTTTGCCCACAGAAGTCTTAACAACTCCAAGTAGTGTGCACAACATCATGTTTGAATTTTCTGGGAATTTGACGCGACTACTATTGTTACATTCAGCAAGTACGAACTTGATGGAATGAATAATGCCACGCAGAAAACGGAATCCATGCCAAATAGGCTAGAAAATGGAGACATGCTCATTAACCTTAATGAAAATTGTACAATAGTGTGTGACATTGTAAAGTCTATTTGAATGACTTGTATAGTACCATAGAGTTTGTCGGGTCAGATAATGGGGCAAACAAAGAGATTTCCACTCTAAACACAAATAATCTAACAGTATGTGCCAAAAATTAGCATCATAGGTTATAGGCAACTACATGTATGTACATGTACTACCAGTAACAAAGGGCCTATGATCATCAAAGGTCTGTTTTACAGAGACTACCTAGTCCCCAGCTCTATTTAAGTGAGCCAATCACAGAGCAGAAGGCGTACCGAGTAAATAGCTTGATAGGCTTGATTACCCACATTGTTCATTTTGATCAGCTGTTGTAGCTTATAGTGCCTGAACACATGTACTTACTTGTATAGAATAGATGGCGCCTGACGGGCACCTCGTCCTGCATTATTTACAGGCACAATCGACAAATTGCATAACATAAGAAAAAAAAATGAATGGTTGTTCCGAAGATTACATAACCTTACCTCCCTCCTGCAATGCAGGCTGGCTCACAGGAGCACTGTGATCAAAATTACTTGTAAGTGAATGACTGTTCAGAATAGTCAATCTACGGTTGTACAACATCTTCACCTAGATCCATAGAACAGGTATTCAGGATACAACCTTGCTGATCACTAAATGACAGGTTTGGCAACAACAACAACACCCCCCTCCCCCCCCCCCCCCCAAAAAAAAAAAAAAAATAACAGTTACAGTAAGTTATATTGACTGATATTGAGACTGGTATTACAGTGAGCTAAGAAGCCTGCTTTACCTATCATTTTTGTCAGCGCTTTAATCATATTACATGTACTTTGTATCTGATATTCTTATCTCTCAAACAGCGGTGACAAGAAAGCTCTCACTAGCTCCTGTCCAGTGGATACTTCATGGACATAACATCCATTTATTCTGTTGAGGTATCTAGTACATGTACATGTAAGTGACGTACAGCGTAATGTCACCCTCTCATCAACTTTATTGCTTTTTCTTTCAGTAAAAGGGTCATACCACTGTACACTATGAGCATTGTGTTCTTCTACATCTTCCATCTGGGAACAGAAACATTTGGTACTGACAGCCTTCTGGATCTTCCTAGAAATTCTTTATCATAGAGTTATCAAGCTCATAATCATTGGGATGTATACAGGCACATGGCACACCGTAGGTACCATTGAACAAGTCACCACTATTTAGAGTGACAGTTTTATCAAGGAGGTATCACACACTTTCATCAGATGAATTGTGTGCATTTGGACAATGAGGGCACTAGGTGAAATCAGTCTGTTGGCCACAAAAGATTATCATGAAATTCAGATGAAAACACAGGACTGACAAGTGCACAGATGGCCTGCCTTATGTAAATTTACATGTACACTTGTAGCTCAACATTTAGCAGTAGCTGGTATTCTGTTCTTCAAAGCATATTGTGGACACTTGCACACCTTGTGCGTCTTACACGTTAAGATATGTACACACTGCACACACACACACACACACACACACACGTCATGTAATTATGCAGAGATCATGTACGAGATAATTTAATGAAGACCAGTAGTACTGGTATTCATTAAATTATCTCAAGATCAGGGTTGAAGTAGACCAAAATAAACAGTAAGAGGCTCATTCACATCTAAAAATAATGTAACTTGCTGGTAACTGCTTGGCCTTAGCATAAGAGTGGGCTGCTACTAAATAGACTTTAGATGTAAAGCCAAGTGTCTACAGCTAGAGTTCTATTGATGTCCTACTGATAGTCACATAGGGTCAATAAGAAAACGAAGACCTTTGAATACCGAGAGGTCCACACCATACACATGCAGGGCACGAAATAAGATTTCTGAAGGTCAAGGCCATTTTTGATGGCAATTTCAGCTTGGGGCAAAGAGGCCTTGGATACCCCAAAATTATCCCAGAATTATTTCTAATTCTACTAGGGAATTCTAGAAATTGTGTAGAAATCTAGTCTTAGGCTGCATTTATACAAACTTGAGAGAGAGAATGACGTTTCAAATGAGTTTGGAATGGTGTTGGGGAACATGATGGTTTGAAACGCGATTCTCAGGGTGCAGCGTTTAAAATCGCGATTAAAGTGTTGTCATTGTGCAGCTGCTTTGCGCCGTTCGACCCAGGAAGTAAAGGTCAACTGTGCTGTGTACCACCAAACATGCCTCATCATCATTAACACACACAAATAATGGGTAGAAAACACAACTGGAAACAGGTGGAGTTGACTTTGAGATATGTTGTTAGAGTATAAGACATCTAACGTTAGGCCCCTAAACACGTTTCAAAACAGCATTGCATTTATTTGACCGAAAGATCGGTCTGTGTCTACTGGTCGTCAGGGAAATGTTCTGTGGAGACTGCGTCTGGCTTCACGGATCCCCTGGAGGAAAGCGATAATGTCCTAAGAGTAAAAGACTCCTCCGGACAGACTGACAGACAGATCTTTCTGTCTAACAATATGCCTTTAGGCTTTATCTACTTTCAGAAAGGCGATCATGGTCTCAACAAACTAGATTAGAGAAGTACATCCATCTCGGAGAATGTAGATGTCTACAGCTATACAGTCTAACGTTAAAATTCTAAACACTATTTACCGGTACACACCTTTATAAGACTGTTTTGCCAGCAGTAGCACAAACGATGACTGCCGATATCACGTCACTGACTACGCTACCTTGTCCTTGACTCGAGTAGTGCCTGGAATGAGATGAGAGCTGGCGTTTCGCGTCTGCTGTATCTAAACGTTACTCCTACGCCTACGGTCAGTCTTCTGAGTAAAATCACACAGTTTGATACGCTTCCTGAGTGGGATCTTTTTTTAAGTGATCTGTTCACTTTCTTTCACTGAAAGGGAAGTAGGTCCTACAGCAACAATCCGAATCGTGGTAGGGCTCGTGTGGTTCTCTGCTTCACGCACCGCACTTTCTACGACCAAACGCCGCTCAATTCTGCAGGCCGCCGCCCGCCCGCTCTGCAGCATGCATCGATATCGGACCACCGTCTTCTAAAATCCTCCCGCCAGCTGCTGTACTACGGTCGGCAGTTCTCACCGGTGAATCGACTTCGGCATTCAACAATAAAATAGGACGAGTCCAGGCAAGATGCAGCAGGCTCCGTAGTAAAACGTCAAATCTGAGTGACAAATCAAATGTTAACTCTCGAATGACCTGAAAATGAGTCCAATGAAGATAGGCACACGCTGGTAGTCTTTTTCAACTCTTCGACTTCGTAAGCATCAACGTTAGGTCGCCTTTTGAGCTCTACTCAGCCATCTTGTTTGAAGGCCACGACTACAACCACAGCTAGCTTCCATCACTCGTTTCAGCGTGTAATAACTGGATCAGCTGATGACCGTTGCGTTTGGATCGATATCCCTGAGCGATTATCATCAGTGCGTAAATTCTCAACAGCTAAGATGAGATTTGAATCCAATATTACCTTTGGCTTTATCAGACATTGAAACAAAGGAAGTCCTTGGAATGCGATCCATCGGGTATTCGCAAAAGACAACAACACATTTCACTGTACTGGGATTGTTTGCAGTTCTTCTAAAATTTTCTGAATTACACAGTCAGTGAAACACATTTTATGTCAAGCTCAAGGACATGAAATGCAAAAAATGGCTTTCAGCATAAAATAGGGCCTAACATATCTAAGTTTCTGTGTATTGGGAGTCAATTTTGACCAATTCAAAAGTAAGCTCACAGGATAGTTTATGAGGTTAAAAAAACAAACAAACAAAAAACATAATTTGATGCCAAGCTTATCAAGATGGTATTATTGGTTGAGATGGTGATTCAGATTCTAACTTTTTGCGAGATAATAGAAATCACTTAAAGGAAATACGGTATTTGAAAGCATGCAATTCTAAGAGGAGTTCAAAGTTTATTTGATGAAAACTGGTTTTGAAATGGCTGAGTCTTAAAAAAAAGAAGAAAGCAGAACAAAGTGGTAATGAAAGGCGGGTCCCTATACAGCCTTTTATTAGAACCCCGTTGAGTTTTCAAGATATCACAGTCATTTCAATAATTTTCATCAAATAAACTTTAAATCCTCTTAGAATTGTATGCTGTATAAATGGTTTCTAATTACTTATCTGAATCACAATATCAACCAAATCCCTTTAAATGAACTAGCGATATACAATATCATTATGGAAGAAAAATTTATTTTATAGTCCTAGGCTCTACTATTAGGTCGACCCAAAAACTTGTCCACATCTACGGTGCTCTGCGCGAGTAGCTATAATAGGGCGAAAACGAAATCTTGTTCATTTGAATTGATTTTAATAAAACATAAAAAACTATGTTCATATCATTTTTTCGAATTTTATAAATCAAAGCAGTCAGAATATTACACATTTTTCTGACTTTTATTTTGGAGCCGAGTGAGAGAGAGAGAGAGAGAGAGAGAGAAAGAGATGGAGGAAGAGGGAGAGAGAGCCAATAAGTCTTTGTGTAAATTTTGATGTGTTATTTCATTTCTTTATTGTGTTCAGTGTCTGAGTGCGTCTGGGTCCGCGGATATATATAAATAAATAAATAAATAAATAAATAAATATAAATAATATATATATATATATATATATATATATATATATATATATATACATATATATATATATATATATATATTTATATAATATTATATACACTTCTGGGTTTTCTTTTTTCGGGGGGGGGGGGGGGGGGGCTGTAGGCCGATGGGGCCGGGGGCGGGTCATTGGTCTATTCCCACCAGTGCTTCCATAGGCCATAATTAGTCTGTACGGAAAGAATCCCTGGGAGCCAAAGGGGTTCAAGACAGTGTTGTCATTCTGAATCCCCGTGTATTTTCCCCCCAAGTTTCCCGGTTCTTTTTTTTTTTTTTTCTATAAGACTCCTGAGTGTGTGTGTGTGCGTGGGGGGGGGGGGGGAGTACAGCCCCCAGTCCCCCCCCCCCCCCCAGTTTAGTCTCATTACCACAAATTACTCAAGATGAATATGAACAAATTTTTGCTTTCTGCTTTATGTTTTCTTTTGTGTTTCTTCTTCTATGATTGATTTCCCCTGTCTTTCCTCCCCCCCCCTTTTTTTTTGGGGGGGGGGGGGAGGGGCGGGGTTATGCATTTTACGCTCACCTTCAATGGGGGGGGGGGGGGGGGTGGTGGGGAGGGAGCACTTACCCTACCTCAGGCGGCGGTTATTCCACATCTACAAGTGCGCACACATGAATGTGACTACAAATTGTACTGTTGTAAAAGTCTTGGTTTTTGTTTGTCATACGGGCTATAGCTGGCGAGAAGAGAGCAAACCGTCACTCGCCACCCCAAGTGGCTGTGACCCCCGTCGGAGTAAAATTGTGATTGCAAACCAAAGTTATGATTAAAACTGTATATCCAAAGCTTATCTCATAATCTCGAACAATTTAGATAGATAGATTGATTGATTTTTATTGATTGATTAAGTGTGATTGATTGTTTGTTTCTACATGAAGGTTTTTTTTTTTTTCGTAAATAAATGTAGCCCAAAGTCAATTTACAAAGTATAACTGAGTAAATATTATTTGAATCTAAAAGTTAAAACAGGTAGGTATAGATGATTAAAGCATACAACATCATTTTGATGAAATTACAAGACGAGCAGGCCTTTATTTCATCAAATGCATATAATCACATGTATTTGCCTTTCAAAAGACAAATGCAGCAACTCTAAACGACACTGACAAGTTTTTCTTTTAGCGGAAACTGAGATACATATGAGTGACGTGCATGGGTGGCAAAACGGAAAATAGATACGTAAATTAGTTTTTCATACATTAGAATTATTTTTTATTTACACATTAGGCCCTATATAATATATTTTCTTCCCTCTTTGTTCTATAATAATTTGATACTCATGCAGTTTGCCACTGCCCACTTTGGGGATACGGGTGTGGGAGGCAGTTTGTGGGGGCAGACCTCTCACCCTCCCGCAGGTGGCATCGTAAAGCGTACGTAACGACGTAACGCCGCGCACCACGTACTACGCACGCCCGTACGCTCCGTGCGTGCGCGTGCGTGACCTTTAGCCCGACGTATTCCTAGCAACGAGAAGCCCATCCTGCTGGACAATTGTCCATTATTTTGAAGCGAAAACCTTTTAATTTCTCAGTGTGTACTATGTTTACAGTCGCATTTGAACTCTAGAATCATTAATCAAACACCATGGACTCAATTGGATCACTGGATTTAACGTAAGTACAACTCAAAGGGGTTGTGTATCGTCACTTTTCATGAAAGTTGTATCTAGATCGCGCTCGCTCATCATAGTTTCCCACGTATCGCCACGCACACATACGTGCCCAGCAGTGCAGTGTTTTTGGAATGGTGATATGCTTGTAGGCCTAGTCTAGAGTTTTCTAATTAATGAATGTAGGAAAGTTGTAATAAATTTACTGTGCAGCAACTAGCTGGAGCAGTTTCAGTAGACGAGTGTGAAGCAAGTCACATCTATCGCTGTGCTGCTGGGCCGGCCAGGCTATGCCAGTTTCTCTTCTTTCTTTCTTTCCTTCCATTATCTTTTCTTTTTATTTGAAGTGAATTTTCTATTTTGTAAATTTAAACCTTTTTTTTTTTGTTCATTTTTCCAGGTTTACCTTTTCAGTATCTTTTCATTCATTTTCTTTTGTATTCCCCCCTTTCATATCATATCCTATTACCAACTAACATTAGAACCTAACGTTAGACCTCTAGATATTTTTTCACCTGTGACGCTGTGTCTTATTTAGAATTTAATAGAAAGGCTCTTTTTCACCATTTTCTTTCATTCACACACACACCCTCACGCACATATAACACAACAAAGAACAACCCCAAACCTCAATCAATCGCTACCACAAGACTTGGTACAAGCTAACCTGTCGCTAATTACTAAGGGAAAGGTGAAAACCGGGTTTATCTTTTAAAGGATACCATAGAAGAACTTGCTGTAATTGCTATGAGATTGCTACCAATCACTGCGCTCGCTGCAGTGCCATGAATATGTTTAATATACTGTACGAGCTGAAATTTTCGCGGTGGTGCCTTCGAACCGTGAAAATAACAATGCGCGATTAACTAAGTTCAGTTAGACCCTCGTAACCGCGAAATAACATGCGAAAATGTCCTCCAAGTAGCAATTCGCGAAAATATCTGTACGCGAAGATTTCAGCTCGTACAGTTCTGTGTATGGTAAGGGTGCCACCTTACACCTGTCGGCAGGGTACCTTGTAATCGGCACCCTGCGTATCATGGCTGTTTGCGTATAGAACAAAAAGGTACGCGCGGGACTAAGTGCCATTAGCTATGAAAACAATAAAAACGAAACGAAAATGAAACTCACAAACTAACAAACCAAACTAAACACGTTTCAATCGCGCATTCGCTCAGTAACGACGCATGGCTGTGAAATTCATGTGTATTACCTATTGAGGGAGGGGGTGCCGATCTAGCGATCGTAAGGAACCCTTTTAAGCTGTGCGAAGAAAATGGAACGCATGCACTAAAATTGCGTTATTTTAAAACGGAGATTCAGAATCAACAAGATGGTCACGACATTCAAAACTGTAGTACTTATGGCATGTTTGAGATGAGAATTAGGCGAATTTGTTTTATACTTTTGTAATAAACAAGCTACAGATCCTTAGGGTGACTATACATGTAGGTGGTACCCTCAATCATACCATGCTGCGTTGTCTGCTCCTGTACAATAGCAAACTAGTTGCAATTGTTGTAAGTATTCCATCAAGTGTAGAAGTGTCATGGAACAACAACAATTCCATTACTACTGTACTTGGGTCTCAGACACAAATATTTGTGGTTGTTGGATATTTAGAGTGAGTTTGTGCATGTTTGGAGATCAATTGACGAGGAATTGCAATAGTACACTAGCGCCCTAACACAGAAATTTTTGTAAAACATAAAAAATAATGTCTGTTAAATTTTAATTGAAGATATAGTCTAGAGTACCATACTGTAAAGGTAGAAATTTTTGTGGTGTTGAAATTTTTGCACATTTTGCACAACCAGAAACTAGAGCGAAAATAAGAGCATGCGAATATTTTTGCTTGCCGTATGTTCCAGTACTTACTGTCTTGATTCTGCGAAATTAAAAACATGCGAAACTCTTCTAACCGGGCCGAGAGTGAAAAATTAGTCGCGCGAAAAAATATCCACTTTTACAATATAGCTTTAGTACAAAATTTATAATTGCATTCTTTAGATTTAAATTTTTGATCGTGGCATATTATACAGACAATTGTTGATGTGGGCATGCACATTCATTTTGATGTAGACACAATTGTTGACCTATCATATTCATGCTTCATGTACTACAGATGGACCCAGGGGTACAATGGCTCAGCAGCCAGCTTCATCAACAAGAGCACACTTTGCCATGGGTGTGGAAACAACATCAAGTTCATTGACACAACCAACAAGCGAGAAGTTGTCTTCCCCTCCCCTGGTGAAGGCGTTGGTGTCCTTGCCGTGAGTGGCTCCCAGCATCTCTTTGCCTTCTCAGAGCTGTGCTTGAATCCCAGGATTTTTGTATATTCCTACCCGAGTATGGCTAAGCGAGCAGAATGCCAAGGTATGTATATTCTGAACCATTCCAAATCCCTTTGATATTGTTTTTACTTCGTTGCTATAATACACTCAGCTAAATTAGCATAGATAGCTTACTATGACATCATACAATGTATTTTCTTTTGCTTTGAAGTTTTATGTAACAACTTTATTACAGGTGCTAAGATCTGTTACTGGAAGCACAGAATTGTTAAATTGGCAAGCAATGTTGAATTAATTATTACTGCTTTGCATTATGTTGTAGAGGCAATTCAAACATTTTGATGTTCTATGATGATGTATCAATGCTATCACATATTGGTTAATAGGCATTTTTGTAAAACTCAATTGCTTGTATGTTTTGATTGTTTTGTGTTTATTTGTTTGCGAAGGTGGTGCAAAGTTGGAGTATTCTGCATTGGCACTCTCTTACACTCACCCGTACATGGTCAGCTGTTCAGGCATTCCAGAGTTCTCTGTCTATCTGTGGTAAGATACTGTAACTCATTTCCTACTTCTATCCCCACCTGTACCATATCAGTTTTTTCATGCAAACATTATTTTTTGGTTCAAGAGACACACCCCTTTCATTATGTTCAGCTGTGATGAGGAATGAATATTTGCAAGCTATAGGACTGATAAACTAGGGCTGTTTTCATGTAGCACATCATACCTTTGGCAAGGTTTCTCTGCTCTTGAAATGAGAGAATAAGACAGTAGCATATTTTAGTGAAGAAAGACTGAGCACTGCTTTAGCATGGTGATAGTAGATACTACTGAGATCAGGGTATTCCATTCCCTAGATAACTGCCTGTGTAGGTCAGTGAGCCTCATATGCCAAGCAAATTCAAATTTCATTTTAATTTCTCAGCAGTATGGGCTTGGGCCTTTGTATCTAGGCAAGATGTATTTGAAACACAAATTTATCACAAAAATAGACCCCCCCCCAAAAAAAAAGAAAGAAAGAAAGAAAAAAAGAAGGCAAATCAAAGAAACCAAAACACAAAATTCTAGCAGCACAGTCCGCAGTTGGTTTCTTTTCATATCATACAGTATTATTAGAGCAGTTCAAAAATGCTAATTCTGAGAGGGTTTGAAGAATGTTTTAATAGTCAGTTTGGTCATGCAGTTTTTGTCTACTGAAGTTAGCAAGCTTTAGATCAGCAACATGAACACAAAAGACAATGCTGTTAAGCAAAAAATGGTGTTCTGCATATAATGTGCAAGACAGCTGTTTGCATTGTCCAACCTAGGAGGAGGCGTCCTCTTAGCCTTCGCGTTGCAGATCTAAAGTTTGCTATTTTAAAACTGAGAGGGGATTTAAGTATTTTATATCCATGTTATACTATGAACAGACTTTAGGTCCATTGCTCCTTTGTTGGTGACATAACTTATTGCTTTCTCTGTGCGTTTGAGTACATTTTACTTAATTCAAATAATGCTATGTTACTCCAGCAGAAGCATACTTTAAGCTTGATGAGAATTTATTATCATCGTCATCATTATTGTCAATATCATTGTCACTTCATGCTGTTCTTGTGATATAGGAATTGGGAGACTGGAGCTCTCCTCTGCACAGAGAGTATGGATGGTGTGCCGGCAGCCCAGGTTTCTTTCAACCCCACTGACTGGCACAAGATGTGTGTGATCGGCCCCAAGCAGCTCACTGTGTGGACTGTCGAGCAGGCGGACAAGTTGTATCACTTGACTTCAAGGTATCTATTTACTCCAGTATTGGATGGAAGTATAAAAGAGGTTCCAATGATGTCATCAAGCCATGCTGAGGGGCAATACTGTGTGTTGGGGCCCCTGTACATGTTGGCCAGGGGGTCAGCATTACATTGCACATCCCATCATCATGTGCGATTTTATCAGGATAGCTAGGCAGGCACGTATGCAGTACGCATACTGCATTGATACAGATGAATTGTTTTCGCCCCTCAGGCAATGTGTCATTTGACGTCACAGAACCTTGTCTTTACTGGGAAGGTAATGCATTGCACTAATCTTTCTGAAAGCACCCTTGTAGTTGGCTTATCTCTTACTGTAGAGTGAGCTTTTCAACCTTCATTGCCTGATATGCGCAATACAAATTTTTAATTTATAAGGTTTTGGATATATGTAACATGTTTGTATGCATGTGTGTAAAAGACACAGTGGAATGAATGCATGTTAGAATGCCTTGACCAATGTGGCTAACATGGAAGGGAAATATGGCCCATGACGAGCTGCTAACTGGTGTCGTTGTCACTGACAAAATTTTGTTTTCATAGTTCATTCACTCTGCCGTATGAGAACGGGCCAGACGCTACCACACCCCACCCCCGCCTGCCGAGCAGGGCAGCCTCTCACTACTCGGCCATTCCCTACGACGTTGAGCTGGATGATGCTGCTGTGGCTGGTTTGGTTGGTGACCTGGCCGAAGACTTTGATGCCGGCAGGTTTGATGAGAATAACAAGAAGGTGAGCAGCATCCCTGCAAATCACAGTTTCAAAAGTTTCTTGGAGTGAAAGAACCATAATCAAATTAGAAAAGCACTTAGAATGTGCAGACCTTTGCCAAGCAGCCCATTTCCACCTGTATTCATAGTATGCTGAATTCGGCCCTATTTCCCAATGATAAGAATCCTTTCAGTGTCTCTACCTTAGCTTCCTGCATGCAGCTTGAATTCCCTTGTTTGTTGGTCCTATTTACCATTGATAAAGCAGGGCTCGACATTAACGGTGGCCCGGGCCACCAAAAATGCCCCATCGGGCCACCAAAAAAAAATTAGTGTGGAGCCCTGGATAAAGAATCCTTCAATATATTCAAAAAGATTTCTGGATCTAGACGGTTATCCAGATCACTACCAATATGTTATCATATGTTTCTTTTGCCATTATCAACTTTTCTTGAAAATTTCAAAATTTCATTCAATTCTCTATTCAAATTTTGTAGTTATTGTGCATACAGACTGACAAAAAGACAAGCAAACCATTGCTGTCAAAGACATAACCTTGGCAGAGACAATAAGAACAGCTCTTTCAGAAGGTTTATCTGCAGTGTTTATGTGTGTGAGGCACAAAAACAAATAAGAACAAAACAAAACAGAGGAAGTGGCTAGCTGAATCAAAGGAGAGTCAGAGAGAAAGTAATGTCGATTGGTATTTTCCCCCACTATATCCACACTGTTATTAACCCTAAAAAGGCCGGGGGGGGGGTTGAATCAACCCCCCCTCGACATTTTTCGTGACTACTCCGCCGCGCGAAATTTTTTGACCGCGCCGTTCGCTGACTTTTTACTTTCAAGTCTCGCGCATCTTTCGACACCATTTTCGCGAAAATCGCGCATACCGTTACGACGCTGCATAACATTTTATATATGCCTGTCAGACCGAAAATGGCTCAAAAACGTGATTTTGTGTATAAAGTCTATGCAAATGGAGTTTTCTCTTCTTATTCATAAAGATATGATTATTTTCACTTTTTTCAGCTGAAACTAATTAATTTTAGCACAATTATGCTCGAAATAGGTTCTGTCATAAATTTTATGGAAAAAAATAACAAAACAAAAGGTCGAAAAAACAACGAAATACATAAGAAATTCATAAAACAAGAAAATACATAAGGAATTGATTTTGATACCAATTTTTTTTCTCAAGTACATTGTTAGGAATGCTACAAAGAATGTTTTCACCAAAAATTAGGATTCTAGGAGCTTTAATTTCTGATTTAGAGCAAAATGTATGATTTTATGCATATATTAGCATAATTAATTATAATTACGAAAATTTCCATTTCTTTAAGTATAGCTTGGTAGATTACGCCACAGGTAATGCACGTGCCAAATTTTATGGCGATTGCGCGATCGACGGCCGAGATCTCAGGGGGGGGTTTAATCAACCCCTCCCCGGCCACAGAACACCCAAAAAAGCCCGGCCTGGTTAGGGTTAAGCCATAGCTGTGACATTCTAAAATTCTGTATGGCATAGTACCTTAACAAAACTGGGCCTGTCACATTATTCTCTCTCTTTCTTTCTGTTCATTTTGCCCCCTTCCACCCAGGTTGTGCCAGCATCGCACTGCTGGACGCCCACCGGAGACCTGTTCTGTGGCTGCCTGCAGGGGCAGCTCCTCAAGGTGGACACAGAGATCAACCACATCAAGACCGTTGTCCGCCCCACTGGCATCAAGCGAGAGATCTCCATGCTGACCACCTCGGGCAGTGTCCTGCCCTCAATGCCTGAAGGTACGTGCAAGCAGCTGGCCTTGCAAGGTCCCTTTCGTTCCACTGCAGGTGGATGAGACACCAAGTCTAGCATTAGAAATCACTGAATTTAAACTGCAATTGAAATACTTTGGAAAAGTGATGCACTATTCTACCATATGAAAGTGAAATACAAAACATGTCTTACTTACGTCCAGATAAACTGGCAAAAATTCAGATTGTGAAATTGTGGAGATTGCTTTCCGATGCCCCCCCCCCCCAAAAAAAAAAATGTTGTATGAGAAAGGATGTTCTTTGTTGATACTGAATATCAAGATGTAGATGATAACACACATGATAGGCAAATAAGATTATCAGTACTCACAGTTTTTGATACTACTGTTGTGTTACTTGGAGATTCTTGTACGTAATCTTGGAAATATACAGCACTGCATGTTGGGAGTTGAACACTTATTTGTCCTCGTGTCCTAATATCAAGGATTATGCCTACTATGTACAATGTTGCAATGGATGCATGATAGCACACAATAAAATACGGATGTGAGGATGTCAGTATTTGTTTTAGCTTATAAGGTTGGAACCAAGTTCGTGTAGAGATACTCGGGGCCAGATGAGGTTGTTTAGAACCAGTGTCTGTGGCAATGAATGGCAATGATTTCACGCTTTGGTACTGTTTGTGCTTTCTTCACAGATGGAGAAGTCAGGAGCCCCTCTGTGAATCCCGGCTCTGTGGTGACTGAGGGGAGCATGTCGGCCCTTGCCCTGCATCGGGACGGTCTGTTCTGTGGTGGGGAGGACGGGATACTCCGCTGTCTGGACATCACTAAGAACGTCGTCCAGATCCGTGACAGCTTCAATGTGGGCTCCCCGATCACCTCGCTTGGCTGGTCAACCACCTACTCCAAACTTGCCATTGGGAGCTCCAAGGTGAGCCCCCTTCCTTGTACTCATGTCTTTTGGGCACCGTTTCATGAAAGTTGTCAGTCTCTGACAATTGCAGTAGTAACAGTCAGTGACCAGAGCTTCTCAGCCAATCAAAACCAAAGATTTCACTGAACTTGTCAGAGACTGACACCTTGTCAGGGCTGACAACTTTCTTGAAACAGTGCCCAGACCCCCCCCCCCCCACTAGGTATTATCGGAGTTTGAATCATCAATGAAAACAGAGTCTCTATACACGTGTAGTTCTCTGTAAATCGGGGCACCATATTGACCATCATGTTTATCTTTGTCTGCTTTTTTTTCTTGCTTGCTTCATTTTGTTTTATCCTTTATACTGAGTGATTGAATCAGATAACTCCTTGTGAATGGGACAACAGCCCTTTGCCAGATGGCACGAAGCATGAAAAAGAGAAGCTGTGATTATAGATATGGAATCCTGTGACTAGTCATATGCAGTGTTAGTTAGCAGCTGCTATTACACACTTGGAAACGTAACTAATTATTTCACCCATATTTCCTCTCCCGTGTACCTAAGAGACCCAGTGTGTAACTGGAAGAAATCCTTGGGTACTATGACCTTGAGTATTTTTGTTTCAAAGGCCAATGGATGCATTCTGGTCTCAGAAATGCTGCAAAGTACCCCAGATATGGTTTTGTTAATGATTGATGACAGTGTCAGCAGCATAGGAGAGACAGAATAGAGTGGTTTGGTTTAGATAGCAAAAATGAAATGCTACCTTGATACTACATTAAAGGACAAGTTCACCTTCACAATAATAAGGATTGAGAGAATGCAGCAATATTAGTAGAACACTTAGTGAAAGTTTGACGAACATTGGACAATCGATGCAAAAGTTATGAATTTTAAAGATTTTTGTGTTGGAACCGCTGGATGAGGAGACTACTAAGGCTCGTGATGTCATATGAGTACAACAGTATAAAGAAAATATAAAGAATATTCAACATATTTTCACTTTTTTCGCATAATAAAAGACCACTTGACTTGCCTCTTTCCAAAGGCAATGGGAATAATATTACCCATAACATATGTCAGTAACGAGTCAAGGGAATTTGTACTTTTTTCAAAAGATGAAATTTTGTGAAATTCTCTTTATATTTTCCTTATATTGTTGTACGCATGTGACATCATACACTGTAGTAGTCTTCTCATCCAGCGGTGACTGCACAAAAACTTCAAAAATTCATAACTTTTGAACGGATTGTCCGAATTTCCTCAAACTTGCAATGATGTGTTCTACAAATATTGCTACATTCTCTCAATCCTTATGTTAATGATGGTGAACTTGTCCTTTAATAACACATTGTTATGGTGTGTGATAATCAACCACTACTTTCTCAAAGCTTCACTATCCCCTTTGATGACATGTTCTTTCAAATATTTAGACCACCTTCAAGAAAAGTGTGGTCACATTAGAATGTCAGTTAGCAGGAGAAATAGTTTATAGCATTGAATGTAGTTAAAATCATATCGTGTAGAAAATTTTCATGTGCAGCAGAAACTATGAACAAGATTTTTTTTTTTTACCCCAACAGGGTATTTATTGTCTTCATAGTTCAACATTTTATATCATATGATGAAAAAAGTGGAAAAAAGAAGATAAACTGAACTTTGAAAGACATTCTTGAGATAAAAAAGTCACAAATTATGTACACAATATACATTGTTTGTTTTGGTAAATTATGATGTCTTTTCTTACTATTCAAATCTTCCTCAATTCTTTCACAAATTTCTCTTTCAAACAGACATTGCAAATTAGTTTCATGATGTTCTTTTCCAGTTTTATTTCTCAACAGTATATATTTATAGATAAACCAAAAGGCAGTTGTCAAAAGCAAGTCTAATTCGGTCTCCTTATGGGCTTTTATCAATTACATGCAAGATAATTGCTAGAACTTTGTTGCATTTACAATCAGTTGTACAGTAAATACAGTTTTTAATATCATACATCTCCCTTTGATTTCTTTCACAGGGTTCTGTGTACACCTATGATCACCTCAACCAAGATACTCCACAACCACTAGTGGATACGCATCATGGAAACTTCCTTGGAATAGCAATAATGGCACCTGGCACCACACACTGTGTTGTGAGTATCAAACACATATTTATGTTTTAGTCTGTCATTCATGTGTGAGCTGAATTTAAGTTGTTCATTGCTGCTGAAAGTGTGTGTGAACACATATGGCAGATACCACATTAGTGATAAAAACCAGAAAGAAAATGTAATTGTGAAAATGTACAGTGATTTCAAGATTCTCTGTGTAGCCATTGCTGTTGCTGTCTTACTGATGTCTCTATACTGTAAAACACAATATTTTTGTGGCATAAAATTTTCGTAAATTGGAGCTGACGGCCTTTTTTGCGCCGTGAAATGTTTGTGGCCTCTAACATTCAATACATATAGTGTAGACAAGAACTTTCACATGCATTTTAATGTTGCAAATCTTGGCTCTCGCGAAATTCTCGAAATTAGAATAAATGTGTATCTTCCTCGCTTTACAGTAGATGCTTGGGTGTGTTTTTTTCCTCTAAATGTATTATCACAAATCACCATGTCATTGGAAAATGTAGTGTAGACTTTGACAATTGTTGTTGTTGTTGGTTTTTTTTTCTGTGATTGATTTTGGTTACAGACGGTGAGGGAGAATGGAGAAGTTCAGATTTGGAGTCTACAGGATAATCAACTGATTGGAAGCATGTCCATTGGCACACCGGTAAGTCACTTCTCTACCACTATGCAGCTGCCTAACTGATAAAACCATTCTACATATGGGATTTTGTTTTTCTAAACTCAGTAATGATTTATGTGTGCTTCCCCCCCCCCCCCCCCAAAGTTCCTGCCAGAAAAATATCACTCTGATCTAAGATATTGAAGACTGATGCAAATTTGTTGTTATCTAAGTGGTTTATTAACTTCAGGTTGTTTGAGTGTCTGATACTTGTTAGGTGTGGAATCAAACAAAATGAAGTAGTCTAATTCAAGATGGAGATTGAAACCTGCTTCATTGCAAGGAGCATATTCATTTAGTCTTTTAATCAGGAGACCATTATGATTACATAACAGATGTAATCTCTAGATATGGTGTGGATTCAATGAAGTAATGAACTGCTAAGTGTGAGGTAAATTGCAAGTATCTAAGACTCTTTATAGGAGAGACTTCAATCTAAGTACATTAGTCCTGGGAATTTTTTTGTTCTTCTTCTTCGTTTTCTTCTTCAGTGCATGTCAAACAAATAATTTCATTCTGTTATGTCATTGGTTTCATTTGGAAATGTGCGTTTTGTGGCATAGCATAAGAAGAAAGGACAGAAGATAGAGGTAAGATGTCAGGAAGATTTGAAAGTGGTGACAGGTGTCTTTTCACATAATTGTCATTGAAGCTGGAGATTGTAAGTGGTGTTGATGCACAGGCTTTCGGGATTCTGTCACTCTGCACAATATTCCTGGTATATGTAAAGACTTTTTGCGCTATATCTCATTCTCTCCACAAGCCAGTGGCCAGACAAAACCGTGGCCTGCGAGCCGTGAATCCTGGAAATTTAGTCTGGTTTAGTTGGGGGGACATTACACATTGGTTTGATGAAGTGTTTGATAAAGAAATGATGTATGCATAGTGAAACAAGCGTATTGCTTATTGTTTACCATTTTGTAAGATTTTGTTGTTGTTGTTGTTGTTACAGTAATGAAGAACTCAGAAAGCTAGAAATCATGCAGCATCAAAACCCATTCTAATTTTAGAGGTGCGCCTCACTTGGTGGTCTTAGAAAAATTGACCTCTTTGCCACAAGAAAATATATGAAGAGCATGGGACGGTAGATCTGTAATTACTTTGTGATTGGTGTGTTTATTGAGGGAGGCTTGCAAAAAAATTCTTAACATTGGTTAATATTTTAAAGGGGCTATTTGACATCAAAGCTAACCGATCTGTTTAGGAAAATGCAAGTACATCCCATGAGCAGTCAAAACATAAGTGAAGATACACTTGCACTGTACAGGACCACAGTCATGTGAGACTGAAATAAATTATGATATACTCTAGAAGTGATAAGTTTCGAGGTGTTGAGATTTTTGCACATTTTGTGCAACCAGGAACTAATACAAAAATAAAAGCATGCAAATATTTTTACTTGCTGCATGTTCCAGTAATTCATGTCTTGATTCCTCAGAATTAAAGACATGTGAAACTCACCTTATCCAGCCGACTGTGAAAAAAAAAATACTCACATGAACATATCTACTTTTACAGTACATGGTACATGTGGGCACTTGTGAAATACTGCGTTGTCAAGTGTTTATTTTGTTGTTTGTATTTGATTTCTATCTTGGACAGCCTATGAGTTTCATGAATGGTGTCTTGGAATGAATATTATTGAGTGTGATGCCCAAACATTTTGTCAGAATTGAGTACAGAATTGAATGAGTACTCTGTGTACACACACACACACACACACACACACAGAGTTCTCCTTGCACATGCATGCTTTGGATTCTGGGATTAGGGGATAAAATGCACTCTGGTTTGTGATCTGAAGCACTTGCCATTTTATTGTGGTAGTATTGCCTACAGAATGTGATGACCTCATGCACTTGTGTCATGTTGCCATGGTTACATACCCTTGAAAGATTCATGAAGGAAACATGACACCCTCACTGTGATACATTTGAAAATATCCCCTCTGATTACTTGTGCAATTTATTCATTTTTCTTAATTTCTGTGTCCAAGTGCTTGAAGATGGTCAACTTTCTTTCTTTTTTTCCACAACCAAGTTATACACATTGCATGCTTTTGCTTGTAGCATGTATGGAGTACAAGAATGTATGATGCCCGTACTGCGGATACTGTGTTCTTTAATGAATGAAATTCAGATGGACTGGATATTGAGTTTGATTAGAGTGAGAACAGGTTTGAAATTGGATCCAGAGTCAGCACCATGCATATAGTGTTTTTCAGGACGGTACATCTATGTACTGTAAAAGTGGAAAGTTTCGCAGTGTTGAAATTTTCGTGCATTTAGCGCAACCAGAAGCTAACGTGAAAATAAAAGCGCGCGAATATCTTTGCGTGCCATATATTTCAGTAGTTGATGTCTTGATTCTGCAGAATTAAAAACACGTGAAACTCTTCTTACCTGGCCAAGCCCACTTTTACAGTATGTGACATTTTATATTATTAAATAACAAAGGGCATGCTTTGGAATCCACAAAAATTGATGTGAAAGAATGTAATTTCTGCAAAGCACTTATGGGGTGACGGATATGATCAAAAGGGTGTATTCCACAGTGCAGTTGGTCAGTTTCGTCCTGTAAGACTGATTTCAATTTGTATTTACTTCTTGGAGGTAGTTGAGTAAGAATTCAAGCAGCCTGCTCTCTGCATTGCATGTATCAATTGGGGTAGCAATGCCAACTTAATACTGTTTCATAATGTTGTCACAGTGATGTTTTTTTTTTTTTTTTTTGAACCAGAGAGAAGACAACAGCATCTCTCACAACAGCAACAACAAAAATGATACTAATGACATGCATGTTACATTATGCTAAGTATCTTCATTTGAGCAAGTACAACTCCATTTAATTTTTGTTGTTTCAACAAAAGGAGCACAACAAAAGTAATTTGCTTCAAGCATTGTCTGCTGCCCTCCTACTACAGAGTGAAGACAGTGGTAGACACCCCGTGATGTGGAGATTGATACTGTTTATGCTTGTCTCATTCTTCCCAGGCATCCTGCATTGCTGCCAGCCCCTCCTCCAGTACAATTGCAGTCGGGACATTGTCTGGTCACATTTGCTATGTGGATGCCTCCCGCTTGGAGCAGCCGCGGCTGGTCAAGAAGAGCCACGTCCACCGCATGCCGGTCAACCACCTGACCTATGACACCGAGGGGCGCTTCCTCTTCTCGGCAGGGGAAGACGGGCACGTGATCATCAGCGATTCACGGCCTTCCACCGACTTCAAGACCCTGGCTCAGACCCGTAAGCTAAAAGGAATAAACATATTTTAAGTGTTGTTAGACTACAGTAATAAACTTAGTTGTCTCGTTAGAGAAGTAGTTAATCAAGCAATAGGGTATTTCATTGTACTATTGATCGTAAGACTGTAACCTTTCATCACAGTTACACATATCTGACACTGTGAGATGAACCGGCAGCCACTAATTTCACGTCAATAGTATATTTCAAGACCACGCATCAAACCACTTTCTTCAATAATATTATGATATATTGATTACTCTTTAGATGTTAGTAGTAAATGAGGGTAGCACTAATTATGTGCTCTATATTTGTTTGTCCCCAGCTGTGTCCGGTCCTGTTCTGAGCATCTCCTGCAATGTGGAGGGCAAGCATGGTCCAGCCCGAGTGGTTGTGACGGTCAACACTGACCCTTCAGAGAGTCCTGGTGCAGACAAGCTGGTGGCCTTTGATGTTCCTGGAAATTTGGCAGAAGGTGAGAAATTAGCCTGGCTCGCACCAACTGAAATTTGAAGTGACGGAACCAGAGTTTAGAATCAAGTTCATATGCAGAAGCATCCTGGTTGATATCTAAACAGTAATTTCAAAATGTGATCCTTTGTTTAAGAATTCAATGTCAGTGCAGTTAAGTCATGGTCCACCCATGCTCCATGTGCATTTATGGCAAGAAATGCACATAACAAGCCTGAGCTAATATTCTAAGCTTGCCGAATGTGTTATCTGTCTTTGGTGTCACCTGTAGATCTGCCCAACGTACTGGCCAGTCCTAAGTGCGACCTCAAAGAGGACGTTGTCCGTAAGATGGTCCTGACTCTGCCCACGGAAGCTCTGTGTGCAGCTGTGGGCTTGGATGGTGATGTCTACACTCTGGCTATCAACAAGCACCTCCAGAAGATGACACTGCCCAGAGAACCCCCAAAGCAGGTAATATCACCCGGCCCTGCATCTTTGCTGACAGGTGTTGTACAAGATAACATGCTCAAGAGTGTCAGTATTCACCGTCAGCAATATCTGACCAGTTGGAAACAACAATACAATAGCCAAATCATGCTCTTTCTCATCAAAGCTGTACGATATAATAACAAAGATGATTTCTATCATAATGAGCCACATTTTTTTTGTAACAACCATTCCTGTAAGCTCCCTCCCGAGGACTACTAAATATGTCTTCTTTTTCATCAGCCTCTTATTTCTGTTTTTTTGTATCTACTCAAGAACAATCAGCAAGCCTGTCAGCTGCACTGTGAAGAGGACATACCACTCAGTGAGCTTGCTGGGGGCACCCTGCTCCTGTCCTACCACCGCCGCTGGCTGGTGACCGGCACCCCGGACGGTGTGATGACCATCCGCAGCACAGACGATCTGGAGCAGCCCCTAACCATGCACTGCCACAGCTTCCAGACGGGGGGTGTCCACAGGGTGTGTCTGACTCAGGATGCCACCCAGGTCCTCACAGTGGGGGCACAGGATGGCACTGTGGCCTGCTACACCTGGAAGTGAGTCTTCCCCATTGATATATACACTGGATAAAGCATGCTGTGCCTAACTGCATGTATGGCTTTGAAGCCACCAGATGAAGCTAGACGCTTTATTGGATGTCTGTTGGTGGACGCAATCTGTCATGCACGTTCACACATCTGAACTTTGCACAATCCATTAATTAAAGACTGTCTGTATAATTTTTTTTCCAATGTTTTCTTTGTTGATTACATATACAATTACATGAGAGCAATAACATCAGAGCAAATTCTGTACTACTGGATTGATATCAAGTTTTGGACAATTTTTCTGTGAATCATTTGGCAAGCACAGTAACTATTAAACCTGACGTAGCTTATTTTTGTATCCTGCAAAATAGATATCAAACAGGTGGTATCAATCTTTGCTGACAATTAAGGAAATAGTTGCTCACCACCATGTTATCTTTTATTTTCCCGTATAGTTTCAATTCGATGGGAAAGACCAAGGCCAATTCTTCCATCGAGGCTGCCCGCTCACACAAGTCCATGCTTCAGGCTATCAGGAAGCGAGAGGACGAGGTGCTCTCTGCCATGAAGGAATGGAGCCCTCACTCCCTTGGTGGCTCCCGTTCCGCCTCTCATGAACTCCTCTCTACTTCAAATGAGGTATGTTCCTTGCATATATTTTTAGTCTGACTGTGTTTGTATGCTTTTGTTTTCTTCATCTGACAGTAATTTGAGCCAGAGACCGCCAAATCTAAGTAGATGATGGCTGTCATTTTTTTTTTCTTTTTTACTGAATCTTCATATATTCAAGTTTATAAACGGTGATCAAGGTACAAATATTTACCTTGCCCACAAGAAAATGTCTTTCATCACTCACCGTTTGAAGGCAGTCCAGCAACATCTGTAATGAGGTTATTGGCATATTCAATATTGCCTAATCATTCTTGCATATGTAAAGATAATATGTGAACCTAAATAGTAAAGGTGTTTTCATCTCTTCTTTGCTTTTGTTTGTGTGAATAAAGCTTATCAATCAGTATCTAGACTAGGTACATTTTTTTTTTAAATCAATGATTTCAGAGTTTGTACGTCTGCAAAGTCTCTTTATTATTATTGAAAAAGAGATCAGGATATTCTCTTCAACCGGTTTATGAAGGATGCCTCAGAGTTTTAATGATAGATTGATTTCCTTGCTCAAGAAACCAGTTTGGAATGATGGCATTTGGTATCAAATCTTGTTTCTTTTCCTTAGAAGTTACTCTGAAGTATGACTGCCTTATATTTTCAGGCACTGACTGTGGAGAAAGCCATAGAGAGTGATCAGATCTATGTGACCCCAACACCCACCCTTACTGGTGACCCTGCCTGGATGGATGTCAAGGAATTGGAGGTGAGAAAAGCCACAGTAGATATCCATCACCATCATCATGCTATGACGAGAGATCAGCCGGTTCTTCTGTAGTCATCGATCTTCTGGTTACTGCACAACCAGAAATATTTGCAGCAAGAAACTTTTGCAAATGGACCCGATGGCCTTTTTTGAGGCATGAAATTTTTGCCAGTTGTCACTGTCATTCAATGCATTGACATGAACTTTCGTGTGATTTTCAATTGTGCAAATCTTGGCTCACGAATTTGTAAAAATTTCATGCATGAGAAAATTTCTGGTTTTACAGTATTCTGTTTTTATCTGTTAGCACAATTTGTTTTTAAAAAGATGAATGTAATGCAGAATTTTTCCTCAGAAATGTATTCAATATTCTAATCATATAATTATAAATCTACCATTTTCTTGTGTGATGTTCTAATGAAGCAAAGTTTTACTAGTATGGAAAAGATACTCTTTGTGTATCATCATGTCTACGACATATTGTATGTTGTGTAGCGTGTACACTGAGTGCATGTTGGATGAACTAAATGCACGGTCATGAGACGTGGTCATGCATTCGCCATTGACTGTACATCAGTCTTGAACCTGTCTTAGAATACACCATGCTATATTGATCACTTACCGTGATACTGTGTCTACTCGCAGGCCTTGCACGAGGAAGACAAACAGTATGCCGATGTCAAGATGGAGCTCAGGGGAGAGATTCGTGATCTGAGAAGGACGGTGAGTGCACTGCCACCAAAATGTTATGACTATGACGTAGTTTCTCACCATGACCCCATATTTGATGCCCCTGTTTAGAGGAAAGTATCTGAAGTAATCACATTGTGACCAAGCCGATTTCTTTCCTTCCTACTTCTGTTCTTCTAGTTGTAATTGGCATACCAATGGATCTTTAACATACTGTTTAGTCTGATTAAGTAAAGAGTTTGTAAAATTAGGTACACCCATATTTCAGCTTTCTATTTGCTTGAACATGCTCTATGCCAAGTTCTAGGTATCAGTATCAGGTCAGTATTAACATTTTTTCCAAAAGCAGTTTTCATCCCACCTTCAATGCTGTTGATATTCTGAAAGGTTAAATTTACTCACAAACAGATAGTGATAGTCAATAAACAGCTAGAAACCCAATATAATGAACACATTTAGTGTTGTTCATATTCATTAAAGGCAACTTTACCAATGAGGAGCTAGTAAATGATGTATTGCGCTCATTTCTGGTTAATGCTCATAGACTTTTTGTAGAATATTGAAGTAATTAACTGAAGCAATCTGTAATCGGGCAAGTCTTGTTGCTCTTCTTCCTCAGATCCAAGACATGATGAAACTGAACGAAACCCTACCAGACATTGAAAAGCTGGGACATCATGAATTCAACCTTGACACAGAGGAGCAGCAGCGACTGCAGGCTGAGGGAGAGGCTGAAGTACAACAGGTATGTCAATATGTGGGACTACGTATATCGTCAATTCAACACAGACACTTGATGAAAAACTATATACTTTTCAAAATTCTTTCCATAGTGTTGCTTTTGTCGTGTTGTTGTTATTATCATTATTATTGCCATTATCATCTATCATCATTAGCTGCCCCCCATAACTACGAGTGGGTCCCACTCGATGTTAAAACCACAAAACCGGAAGTTTCAGCCCACACTGCTAACAAGGCGTCTATTATTTTATTGTTTAGTCCAACCCTGTCGGACTTGCTTACAGGTACTCTTTTTCCCTGTCATTGTATGCAGAGATAGCACTGCACTGATGACTTTATGCCTTTATGAAGATATTCGTCGAAAACATTTTTTTTTTTTGCGTCAGAGAAGAAAATAGAATACAGTAGCGAGTTCGACGTGTTCAGTTTCAGAGATCAAGCGCATGGGAAGAAAAGATGATGTTGTGTCGTGCGTCATAGGTTTTTCACGTGTAGCGTATTTGTGGTGTACGTTTGGGAGGTTGACCCGGAAGCAGAGGGAAATTGTGGGGGCTGGAGATTACGGCGAGGTCACTCTTAACTTCGAGTTCGTTGTTTTTTGTGTCCACACGGTGCTTAACTACAAGTGGGGACCCCCCGCGGTTCGTGGTTAGAGCGCTAACCGTAAGATTTCTCGTGGCTCGAAACATCGAGCAAACCTCGAGGTTTGCTAACTACGAGTGCGTCTTCACGGTCCCTAACTACAAGCTCTAACCTCGAAGTTTCCTAACTTCGAGGTTAAGGGCTCCCGTCTGAACGTAACTATTGTTATAATGGTGACACAACATATTTGGTCCTGCGACAGTTGCTCCAGTCTTATTTTCTACAAGGACCACCAAATTAACTGATTTTCTACATTTCTTCAACGTGCCTGTGTAGATCCGCGAAGAGATGGAAATGGAAGACCTGGCCAAAATGTACATGAGGGAGATCATCAAGAACGAATGTTGGGACTCTATGATCAACAAGGGACGTAGCATCAAGGTAAGGAAGACCTCATATCCCTACCAGCCAAGGAGGAAGAGTGTGTGCTTCATCCATGGAGATGAGCACACATTCATTTTTACATACACCTTGTATGTACATATGAACATTTTTTTTTTTTTTCACAGATCGAGCTGAATCTATTGTCAAGTTGAGATATTTGTGATTGAAGCTGCTAAAAAACAAAGAAAATAATAAGAAAATACGGGATATTTTAAATCATAACTTCTAGGATATTCCTCGTTATGTTACAAGTGAGGTATTACTGAAAAGGTTTAATTTTGCTCTATCTGATGATGGACTCACTTTAAAATGTTTAAATTGGCACTTAGCTCATTTTGCAATAAAACTCTTCTCATGTTTTGGGACGTAAAGTGTATCAGTGTGTGAATGACTGAAGAAAAAGGTTTGTGCCATAAGGTACGGGTGCGTGAATACTTTTATATCATTCATGGATAATAGGAATAGATCGTGAAGGGATGGGATTACTGCACTTCATTCTGTAGAGCATAGGAATGAAATGCAACCAGATAAATGCAATCGCAGAGCTCTGTGTGATATATGATATTTGATATTTGACACTTGGCATTAAGTGTTTGTCAATCTTTGTCACTGCAACAATTTTGAGCAAGGTTAGGAAATTTTTATTGTTTTTTTTTTTTCTTTAAGACTCTGGTAGTCATATCCAGTAATGTGGATAAGTGTTTGTCCTTTTCACCTTACCTTGCAAATCACCAGAAGTTCAAGTTCAGGTCAAATTTATTTTGCTTCAAGATTTTATTGATGTTTTAGGATAGACTCATCATCTGTAAATTGTTGCCAGGAAGATTGATGTATGGTACCATAATCCATCATAAAAAGTAAGCCCTATGGTCTTCAACCATTAAAAGTCTGTACCAAATGATTGTTCCTCATTCCCCTCAGGCCTTTCACCTGAACCTTGAGGTCAGCAACTACCCAATGAGGGAGAGGAGCAAGGAGGAGATGGAGGAGCTGGGGTTTGTCACCAACGTCCGGCGCATCGAGGTGGCAGAGATGGCTGTGAGTTCATAGCTCGCTAATCAGGGCCCTATTTCATTAAAACGTTGCTCTGATAGCAACTCTTACTGGAATGGTAATCGTCATGGCAATGACAAGATTCCAGCATCCTGATTGGCTGTTGCCGTGGGAAGTTGCTATTCTAACAAGAGTTGCTATCCTAATATTGTTTATGAAACGGGGCCGTAGTAGAAACTTTGAGGTAGGGATTGGGAGAAGGAGTGGAAGAATCAAGTGGACTATTTGATTAAAAAAACAGTATTTCAAAGCAAAGAGAAACAAAACAAACAAGAACAAAACTGAAATGCTATTTATTCAAATTGCTGATTCTTGTGTCAAATTGTTTTTATTGCTGCCAATTGACAAATTGCCCTTCATTGACATAAATACTAATTTTTCAGTGTTTCGAGTAAGAGGCATGACAAAAAAGATTATCATGGGCATACCCATTCCACACGAGTATGTATACCCATGACTTTTTTATCATGGCTATTACTCAAAACACTGAATAATCTTTATGTATTTGCGTCAATGAAGGGTAATTTGTCAATCGGTTGCAATAAAAAACCGCAATACCTCAAGACAGTGGAAGGTGGTGAGTTTCATTTCATGATTTGGCTGTCATATGTACTTACAATTCTTCAAGCCTTTATTTTGAATATTTAAATTTATGCAACTAGGTATGACATGTAGAGGGAGACAAATTGAAGATTCAAGAAATGCACACCTGAATCTTCACCCCTCTGAGTAATATCTTGCTTTCATAGGTATGACATATGTGGAAAGCTATAGTGCATTTGAATGTAACAGGAAGTGTGTGATGTGTGGAAGATTTAAAGAAGAATGAATCAGATGTCAGCAAACACTATTGATGCACACCTAAATATGATTGTGTCATTTTATCCTGCCGCTACATGTCATCAAACATCTTTTGTACGGCACATTCTGTTATTTGAAGTGATAATGTAGTGTATTCCCAATGATCAAACTTTTGACTTTTCTTTCACAGGCCAGGAAAGAGATTGTGGAACTGCAGAATGCTCAGGGCGGGGTAAGGTCATCTTTCTTGTAACTTTTCTCATCTCAAGCCAAAGAAGACTTTCACATGTGATGAAACCTCTCTTCTCTCCTTTCTTTAAGTTATTCTGGATAGATTTTCGTACTCATAACATATTTTTCTTTTTCCCCCCAGTATTCACTTCTGAGTTACCTGATGAGAGAAACCCCATTATCAAAAAAGACAAGAGTGTCATATTTTTTCCTTCATGACAGCAAATTGACAAATGCACACCAAATTTAAACTATCTGAAGCTAGTAGCTGCTCACTGATTTTGCTTATGTGTAAATGCAATTCTTTTCACTTTCATAGCAGATCATGGAAAGGTTACTTACTCAAAGACTTTCCAAGTTATATGACTATGAAAAAACACTTTGATTTTCAGTGAAACTTTTATCTGTGGACAATGCTGTATTTGTATCATTTGTGAAGAGCAGTAGGAGATTAAGATCAAGTTCTGAAAATGCATCTGTATGGAAGCTGTAGCTGCTAGCATGAGATTCTTTGGCATTTTGTTTTACTGATTCAGAGAGCACAGCAGCTGTGTGCTCTTTTATTTTCACTTTTGCAAATGGTTATCGATCAGACATTTACGCAAGTTGTTAGTGTCACACTTTGTATTATTCTCATTATGATTAAATATTGAAAAAAAAGTAGTTCAGTGAAAAGTGTGACTTCTCAAACAAACCATTTTGTTATGTATATATGATGCATCACACGTTACCCTGGGGTACTGTAGTACCCCGGGTTACCACGTTGTGTAGCCGCAGCCGCAGAGAAATGCACGCACTGTGTGTGCCTGTACATAGTCATTCCCATGATACTGCATGTCATACTATGCATACATGGTACGGTGTGCTAGCATAGCGTGTACTTCAGTGCAGTGCAGTGCAGTGCAGTGGCTAGTTTGCGCTAGCTCCAACACCAAAATTATTTCCACTTTTTGGCAACCCAGGGTACATCCTGTTAAAAAAAAAAAAAATAATTCAACAAAATGGCTGATTTTTATTTGGTACACCGGGATACCATTTATGTCATCATATATTGAAATACTCGTATTGCTAGTATTTAGACTGCCAGGGACCACTATGAGTATACATGTCTGTTACATTAGGGCTGTATCACTAGTAGTCACTTGATAGTGCAACATTGGCAGTACTAGCCTGGGATAGTGCATACGAAGCAGATATTTGTTTTCTTTTTTTTTTTCTTTTTTTCATGGTCGAAAGCTTATTAGCAAAATTTGTGAAATATAACCTCTATAAAAATTTCAGCATGTACACGTGACAGCATATAATTCAATACCGACAGTGAGAAGAGGAATATAGCCTATAGATATTACTGGTAAGGTAAATTGCAATTGTTCAATCCTCAGTACTACTGAAAAAGTTCTTGGTTCTTGGTTCTTGGGGTTTATCTTCCCTTTAAATTCACTGTCCAATAGTGATTCAAAAATTCATGAAAATTAAACCCATACAAAAATAATAACTCTTACAGTATCTCTGAATGCAAACTTATCCTGATTTAGTTATTTTTCCCCTTCAATTTGTGACAGGCTGGTGAGAATGAGGAAGGCGATGAGGAGTCAGAGGAAGGGGATGGAGCAGGGGACCAGTGTGTCACCATCGGGTCACTCGGTGCCCAGTACGGAGGGGCCAATGAACTCTTCTACAGTCAGTTTGAGCTGCACACACGTCAGCAGAAACACAACCAGATTGTGCTGCTTCAGGTGAGGCTACCATTTTAAGATCCACTTCACATTAATTACAAAACCTTTCTATGAAGTGAAACCATGATTTCGTTCTTTTTAAGTTTCGCCGTCATCACCTCCATCTTCATCAGTCTTTTGTATACTTAATGGAGTGGTCCTCCTCGGTAAGCCTGCGATGCACTTCATCCATGGCTTGTGGTTGTTATGAGTTTAGTCTGTGTTGGATTTAGGTTTTAGGTCTATATGTCTCTGGATTGGTACATTTGCCATTGTCCCTTTGATTTTTTTCCCATTTCATTGATGTGCTGGAGGAAGGACTAGGGAGGGAAGGACTGGCAGTCAACTTTAATTGGGCAACTAACTGAATGAAGGTCAACTGTGTGAATGACATTACCACCATTATTTCAAATTTTTAAGGTGTGTGCACCAGTAGAATTGATACATTCCTTAATGGGCCCCAGTGAGACCTACCAAAACATTTTCTCCCTTCTAATATTTTGTCTTAAGGGCTACCTCCTTACAGAATTACTCTAAAAAGAATGACATTAAATCAGAAGTGACATAGGTGTAAGGCTGAAGCATCTGTGAGAATTGTCCATGCAGCCCTCTCAGATGTTTTTCATGTTCAGTGACAAGATAACTAAGTAGCGCATGTCTTATAAAATTCTGTTTTTTTTGTTCAAATTCTTTGTAGGACTGTATTTACCGCATCAAGCAGGCCTTCAACAAGAGTTTCGACGAGGTCTTCAAGCAGCGTGAGCAGGAAATAGCCCGCATCGAGGAGAAGAACATCCGCATCACCAAGATCCTGGAGGACCTGTCCAGCTCGGAGGAGATTTGGCAGCCAGTGATGGATGCTGATGAGAGGCCTGAGAAGCTGCTGACCGTTGAGGATTCTGAAGTGAGTTCTTCCATCTTTCATGCTTCACTCACCTAGGATGGAATTATGCAATCAAAACTTACAGGACAAAACAAAGCAGGACAAAATATATCACTCATTCATTTTGGTTTGTGAGCGTACTGTCTTAGATGCTATATGTAGTGCTAAAAGCTTCTCAATTTATCAGCTCCTTCAAGTATAATTTCTATACCAGTATGCAATATTCTCTTGCATAAATTGCCTCTGGCGATTTTAATGTAAACACTTCCGTTTAGCAGTATTCCCTTTGTTAACCCTTTGAAAACTAATCCTGAGTATACTCAGGCAGGTATCTATGGGAAATTTGTGTTGTAGCAAAATGAGCCTGTCCTCAGCGGGTTAAGGACATACGCAGTTAATCTGAGTAGCCTTGTCATAGCTAGGCCCAAGAAGCAAAACTCTTTGCTCAAATCAGGATTGAAATAGGATATAAATCAAGGATCTTTTTTTTTTCTTTTTTTTTTTTTTTTGCAAGTTATAATTGCTGATGAGATCCCCAGTCAGGTCCCATTTAACTTGAGCTCTTAAGTGCAATTATGCAAAGTGGTACAAAATTTTAAAAAGCAGAGGCTTGTCAGGAATACTGCTGGATGGCCTCGATTCAAGTGCAGGATACTGTTGCTCAAAGTCAAGTATCCTGCAGTCCGTTTCATCTATCATAATCTTTAGCCTTTTGCTTTCAACCTTTCTCGACCAAGGTGACGGTGGAAAAGTTTGTCAGCGCCGAGCAGAAGGCCAAGATGGAGGAGGAGGCCCAGCTGGAAGAGGAGCGTAAACGACTGGCCAAGGGAGACAATGCCAGGGAGAGGGCGCTAGACATGATGATGGGCGGTGTCCTGGAGATCAAGAAGGAAGATGAGCTGAAGAAGGTGAGTACTGTATGTGCCGAATATTTCGCGACGTTTTTATTTTCGCGAATTTCGCGAGTCAGCTGCTATTCGCAAAATTAAAGACATGCGAAAATATTGACTCTAATGCCGATATGAATGTGACGTACGCGTATACATTTCTCCATTCAGTACAGGACTCCATAATCGCAAATTTAACCACTCCCGAAATTGTCGGGAAGTCCCTATTCACGAAAATTTAGACTCGCGAAATATATGGCGTATACAGCAATTGACTTTGGGAAGGTATGACACTATTCCAGAGCTGCCAACCAGTGTGCATCTGTTGACATCATTCTATGCATGCATTTTGAAAAGAGTGGCAAACTGCTTTTAGGTACGATGAGACTTTGCAGGTTGAGTTTGGAAGAATTAACAATATCCCCCACTTAGGAGAAAACAGAATAGATATATGTTATGATATGCAACTACAGGTGACAGTTCACACAAAATGAATGCAATTTCATTGGTGGTGATTAGCATACCTTAAATTTCTTGCAGTCCATACTTTAATTTTTTAATCCTTTAAGTGCAATCATAAAGTCCAGATTCTGTTTCATGATATGTGTAACTCATGTACAATTTAATCTTTGGTTGCCATGCATGTGATTTCAGTAACAACAATCTTATATGCCTTTCATCTTTTATCAAAGTTCAGATGATATGATCAGACAGGTCTAGGGTAATTACCCTGGACCCTTCCCCTGACCCTAACCCTAACCCAAATCCTAATCCTGAGCCTAATCCTAACCCTAACCTTAACCCTTGTCTTTACTCTAACCTTTAATATCACTAACCAGTATTTAGCTGGGGGGTAATTGCCCTCGGGGGATAGTTGCCCTGATACAGATCAAACATTAGCAAAATTTCTTGGATTGCTGAGTTTGTGTAACCCTTGATATCTTGTCTTTACAGGACATCCCCGTACCCATCTTCATGGCAGTGAAGGGAATGGATGAATGGAGTGATGAGGAGAAGAAACAGGCAGCAGAGTACGAGAGAAAGGTCAAGGAACTTAACGAGGAGAGAGAAAAGTACAAGAAGGTCAGTCAGATTCACAGTCCATTTGATATTCTTCTTTTTAGCTGTTTTACTGTCTTAACCCTATTCTAACTGGGCTATTTGAGACCAAGTTTTTACTGGGGGGGGGTCAATTTGACCCCCCCTTCAGATCTCGGCCGCCGATCGCGCGATCGCCGCAAAATTTTGCCTGAACATAGAGCCGGATGTCAACTACAAGATTACATGTTCATACAATAGAAAAATTTTGATTTCATATTTTTTAATAAATTAATTATGCAAATTAACGCATGAAATCATATTTTCACCTATAACTCCATCAAAAAGACTGAAGGATTATTAAATTTTTGTGTCAGAGTTCCTCAAGACACATCAAACAATTTTCTAGTAAAAAAATAGCGCAATCAAAATCATTTTCTTTTGTTTTTTATTGTTTTGTTAATTTCTTATGTATTTTATTGTTTTTTCGATCTTTTGTTTTCTATTGTTTTTTTGCCAAAATTTGTTGGAGGCACTTTTTCAAGCTTATCTACATTAGAATTGATTTATTTCAATGGTTAAAAGTTGAAATAATCTAATCTATATCAATTAAACAAAAAAACACAGTTTGCATTGGATTTGCACACGAAATCATGAATTCGAGCGTTTTTCGGGTTGACATGCATATGCAAAACATTGCATAACTTCAGAACGGTGTACCCGGACGTCGCAAATTTGGTCTCAAAATATGCGGGAGACTCGAATGAAAAAAGTCATGAAACGACGCGGCAAAATCTTTGCGCGTTGCGGAATCATGGCGCGAAACGTCGAGGGGGGGGTCAATTTGACCCCCCCCCAGTTAGAATAGGGTTAAAACCCTGCTCTGTATGTGAAGATTATTCAAGTCACTTCACTAATTTGTTGATGTAGGTAAATAAGTATAACACTTTCCAGTTATTTCAATGATCAATCTGTGAACGAAGTGTAACTTCTAGGATCATAGTATATTTGGTATTGCATACATAATGTGAAATTCACATTGAAGAGAGAGAGAGACAGAAATTCAGAAAAAAACAACAACATAAAGATAACCATGCAACATTAAAACCTATAGCATACCACCAAACATGGCATGAACTGTGCTTGATTGTTGCTTAATTTCTTTAATTTATCAACAGACTCTGAAAGTGGAATTAAAAAGCATTTACATAAAAATCACTCTCTGGTACGAACTTACTTACTGAGGAAAGTAAAGAGCCAAACTAAACAGGTTCTGTTTTTGTTTTGCTATCAAGCACATAAAGTAAAAACTTACATCCTCACTTGTAATAATCTTCAGCAATGAGGGATATAGGACTATGTTCAGGAGGATAAAAAAGAAAAGAGGCATGGGGTTCAGTACTGGTAAACTTAGTTGCCTTTGTCTGAGGGAGCACTCGCAAGACAAGAGTCTTAATGCTTTTCTCTTAGAGAGTAAGAGATTGTAAAGGGAGGTCCTGTGCACTGAGCAAGTCTTGTGTTCTTTTATATCCCACCAGACCTTGGAGGCAGAGCTAAAGAAGCTCCAAACCATCATTGCCGACACCACGTCCAACTTTGACGAGAAACTCATGGCTCTGTTCGCTAAGAAGGTCAAGACAGAGATTGCACTCTTCCAGGTACGTGTAGCTTGTCTCTACTAGAGCTGGCTCCATGACATTTTGCTCCTGCGACAATTGCTCCCATGAATTATCTGCACGCTAAAGCCAAACATAAATTCTACCCACAGACATAATCCTACCCCAAATCTTCACATCAAATTGAACCTAAACCCCTATCACAATCCTAACCTGAACCCTAAGTCCTTGGAGAAAATGAGACCACAGCAATTGTCATAGGATCAAATGTCATGTCACTACTAGAGCCATAGTACTGGTTTTAGGCTTTTCACTTTCACTATCTAGACACTGAATGAATCGAATTTGAACACACAAGTTACAGTAGATGAGCAACTCGTGGCTCTCAAGCGACAGACGTATTTTGATAGTTGCTGGACAATTATGTTGATATATTGACGTAAGTCTTCCTTTGATTTTCTCACACTCAATATATCACTCAGAACTGGCTCATTGTTATTGTTTTACGATGAATAGTGCTTGCGTTAAAGAGCAGCTGGTACCCTGTTTTGTGGCTTCCTTTTCTTTTTCTTTTCCCATGTGGAAAATGTCACTCAGAACCAGCTCATCGTTGATTTTCAGCAAAAGGTGATCCTGTTTAATAAAGAACAGCTGGTACTAGGTTTTGTGGCAAGGTGTGAAAAAGTTGCTCCTGTATGTATTCCTGTGCAATTAGCCCAAAAGTCAATGATGAGGCAGCTCGTGATACCAGCATGTTATGTATTGAATTTGGAAGCAAAATATCTTTCACTTTTGCAATAAGAAAGAGATACTATTAATGAGGTTTCTTGAAATGTCCATGAACGCCTTTTGGTATTTATTAAAGTGCTTTCCCATTGGTAATGCATTTGGATTCCTTGATGATTTTAAATGTCTAGAGGGTCTTTTAATTGCCTTTAGTCAAAGGTAGGAGTGTTTGACTTCTCACAATGGTGTGATAGCAAGAGACCACAAATCTATTGCAGCGCGATGTTTACCACATGAGTTTTCAAAGCGACAATTCATTTCAACTCACCTTAAATCTTCTGTTACCATTGATCAACTACAAACCATAATGCATTTCTTATTCGAGTATATGATAAATAACACAGTGATATTGGTTACTACTCATTTGGTTCTCATCATGAAGGCTTTCTGTGTATGATTGCGAGTAATTAGGTTAGCAAAGATGCATTCATCTAGTGATAATTCATTGTTTGATATTTCCAGTGTTGATGTATGGAAGTGAAGGATGGTCAATAGCATCAGACCTAAAGGGTTTGGAAGGATATGAAATATAGTTCCTTAGACGAATGATAAGGATCCCGTGGATGAACAGAATGACTAATAAGGAGGTTCTACAAAGACCTGGAGTAGAGAGAAAAAAGATTGGGGAGAAAAGAACTGGACAAATGAGATTTGTAGGGCATGTGATTAGAAAATACAGTCTGGAAAACCTGGCAGTGGTAGAAAAAATAGAGGAAAATAGGGGCAGGGGAAGGAAACATGTCTTGGATGACAAGTCTAAATGCAGGGGTAACAGACAGAGGTGTGGGACATCAAGGTGTGAAGCTGATTGAAAGGCTACAAACAGATTTATGGCACACCGTGATTGCATATGTCTCTGGATATAGCACATAGAGTGATGATTACAAATCACAGAGAAGCGTTGATTCTGATTGTGATCATTACAATACCTCACAAATGAAGAAAACGGTGACACGCTCCTGCGACAATTTGCTCTGGTCTTTTTTCCTTCAAGGACTTAGGGTTAGGGTTGGGATTGTGAGAGGGTTTCAGATTTATTTTGATGTGAGGATTTAAATTAGGGTTAGGTTTGTTATGTTTGTGGGTACATGTAGGTTTTATGTTTGGCTTTGCATGCAGAAATTTCATGGGAGCAATTGTCACAGGAGCAAATGTCATGGAACCCTCCAGATATGGTACCTAGAGTGAGAGAGTGAGAGTGATAACATGATGCTGAATGAAATAGTTACAGTTTCTGGCAAATGAAGAAATCCAACTCTACAGGGTTTAGGAATTGAGATGTGTGTATCACCTCTGTTTTTCCCTGCCCCGCCCTGCCCTATCCTGCCCTGTCTTGGGTACACCTTGTAGGAGGAGCTGAAGATCCAGCGACTGAGCCGTGTCCTCATGATTGAAGACGAGTTGGATGCCAGGGAGGAGGAGCTCACCAGACTACTCAACGTCAAGAAGGCACTCAAAGTAAGACATGGACTGACATCATATCTATCTATCTATCTACTTATCTATCTATCTGTCTGTCCATATATTCATATATCTTTATATACATGTATGTAAGGAGAAAGAGAGAGACTGAATGCCAAGAAGGCACTCAAAGTAAGACAAAGACTCTGTGTATCAAACTCTCAATCTATCTATCTATCTGTATATCCAAGGCTGCACACTTACACTGGTTCGATTGTCCCTGACCAGTAAAAATCCCTCTCGGACCAGTAACTTTTTCAGGAATGGACCTGTATAATATGGAAAAACTGGGCACCATGCAAACACAACAAACTGGTCTGACAGACAGGTTGGACCAGTAAAAAAAAATGGGTTAGTGTGCAGCCCTAACTGGTATATCATTATATAATGTATTCATGTCAGAAGGAAAAGAGAGACAGAGAGAAGGAAAAAATTATACTCGGGATAGACCAACAGAGGGAGTCCTATCAAGAACAAATGGATAAATACAGATAGTGAAAGAAATGAATTAAACAAGAAGGATGGAGAGAGACAGTGTCAGAAAATTATGTGTACCACCACAGCCAGATTTATCAGTGTTACGTATCAGTGTACTATGACTTAGTCAAGAGAAGCAGCAAATCAAAAACAAAAGAGAAGAAAAAACAACTATTTGTTATTTTCCCATGTAGAAAGCCACCTCTGCAGGGTTCGGAATTGAGATACACTTTCAATCTTTGTTTTTCATAAATTGCTATGTACTCCCTGGCTTAGAGAACAAAGAGTGTAACTAGCAATGTTTTTAGGAGTATAGAACTGTTCTTCTGTGTAAAGTGAAATTCATATATCCATTCTGAGACGAAAACTGAGACCAGCTGAATACTTTCTGTTGTGTATAATTCTAATTTCAAGTGAATTGAAACAAATAAGTTGAAATGCACCTCTCTTCCTAGGCAAAGAGTGTAACTTCCATGGCACAGGCCAAGAAAATGGTGGATCAGTATCGAGACACCTACGACATCCGGGTGGCTGAGGATAAGGTCATGGAGAAGAACTTTCGCAAGGAGTTCCCAGACGTCCACCCGGTGCTGGTTGACCAGCTCTTCAAGCTGTACCGCCGCAGACCGAGGTCAGTTCACACTCACATGTGATCTGTCATGTGATCTGTCACATGGTCCATCATGTGATCTAGCCTGTTTGGTGTAATGAAGTATGTCTTGTGCACAAGCTATTACAGGGAATACTACCTTGTTTCATCGGATGTGCTACTCTGTCAGGGTTCATTAAAAATTCCAAGAGTCGGGACCTACAAAGTCACCTTGTCATAAGAGGGTTTTTGTCCCCGCCGAACGAGTTCGAGCAGGGGACTATGAAACGGGCTCCGTACGTGTGTGTGTCTGTGTGTCCGTGTGTCCGTGTGTCCGTGTGTCCGTGTGTCCGTCCGTGCGTCCGTGTGTGATCAAAATGTTCAAAATGCTACTCCTTCGCCATTTCTAACCCGATTTTGATTCTGTTTGCTTTATATGATAGCACTACATGGGAGCTTTGAAACTTCTATACAGAATTTCAGTTGTGACCTTTGACCTTGACCTTTGACCTATATTGTACATTTTGCTTCAAAATGCTACTCCTTCGCCATTTTTAACCCGATTTTGATTCCGTTTGCTTTATATGATGGCACTAGGTGAGGGCTTCAAAACTTCTACACAGAATTTTGACCTTTGACTTCTTTGACCTTTGACCTTGATTTTTGACCTATATTGTACATTGCCTACAAAATGCTACTCCTTCGCCATTTGTAACCCGATTTCGATTCCGTTTGCTTTATGTGATGGCACTAGGTGAGGGCTTCAAAACTTCTACACAGAATTTTGACCTTTGACTTCTTTGACCTTTGACCTTGATTTTTGACCTGTATTGTACATTTTGCTACCAAATGTTAGTACTCCTTCACCATTTCTAACCCGATTTCGATTCCGTTTGCTTTATGTGATGGCACTACTTGAGGGCTTCAAAACTTCTACACAGAATTTTGACCTTTGACTTCTTTGACCTTTGACCTTGATTTTTTTACCTATATTGTACATTGGCTACAAAATGCTACTCCTTCGTCATTTCTAACCCGATTTCAATTCCGTTTGCTTTATGTGATGGCACTAGGTGAGGGCTTCAAAACTTCTACATAGAATTTTGACCCTTGACCTCTTTCACCTTTGACCTTGATCTTTTTACCTATATTGTACATTTTGCTACTAAATGCTACTTCCGGCGGGGACATATTTTACGCACCGCGTAATTTCTACTATTCCTTGTTTTTTTTTTTTTTTATATTTAACCTCTTTATAAGGAGGTTCCACTGTAGTGACAAATTATGTGTGTATTGTATCACAGTTCTTGTGATCCCTTTTGAGAATGGCTGCGAAAGGTTGTGGTAAAACATTATGTAGTGATTAATCATTCAAATATGTTCCAAGTTTTGAAGGGAACATGGCAAATATTTCTAATCAGTGATATTAGATATTATACAAGTTGTTCCAAATCATGTCATATGCAGTAATTTTTTGACAGCAACTTGATATCATCTCCCTTTACAAATGTTCTCCCAGAGGGCAGAAGCATCCACGCAAGGGTTCAGCCGGGGGTGAAACGCCAGTTCAGGTAGCTGGAAACCCGTACGGAGAGCGCCCTCTCTCGGCCCGCCAGCCCAGCACCATTACAGCCATGGTGAAAGCTCTGGACGAACTGAATGATGAGTCCCACATGCCGGAAGGCATCGAGCCCCACGTCTGGGCACACATGTGCGACCTCCGCAAGGCCAAGGTCATCAGCGAGCAGGAGGTACGTGCCTGTGTAGTTTTCCTCATTTTATGTCAGTGCTGCAGAGTATATACACACACCAAGCACTGAACGATACCCAATATTACTCCTGCAGGACCTTCTTTCACTAACACAGGAACTATATCTAGCCAAATAAACCCAAAGTTGAGACTGATTCAGATCAGAGCTAGTTGGGAAGGATACAGACATTCAAAATGTATTTAACTACATGTATGCAGCAAGATGGGCACAAGATATTGCTTCCAAATGGCTAAGCTAAACAGTTTCTAACTTCTGAGGACTAATTGACTCCCAAAAGTGTCCCAGAAAATTGAATTGTCCTAAGTTGAATTGAACTTAGGATTGATTTCAGAGTTTAGTGAGGAGAGGCTTTCAGTGTTTCATTGAGCTGTGAATAGCAAAAGAAGAAATTGGCATAATCTTGCTAATAAAAAATCTTCTTCAAGACAACTATAGTAATTGTGTTTTATATGGATTTCAGTTTCCTGTTTGTAATGATGGAGATCATTCTCTCGTTTCCACTGTCACCACTTTAGAAAACACAAGGGTACGAATGTATATGAGCATAATGCAGAGTGTATTACACATGTATAATAGTGATAAGAATAAGCAAGAAGGAAGATTACTCCATGAAATCCTAAATTATGCTGAGCTTTTCGTAAGGCATGTTATTTTCCATGTAGGGCTAATGTAATACCACTAATATCGACTCTTCTTTTCAATCTCATTGTTATTATACACAGTTCATGGTCAAGCTATCAAAGATGGATTTAATAATTTGTTATTCTTTGTGTACCATAAAGAAACACAATCACTTCCAGATTAACTATTTCTGGCACCAGTGATTTCTGTGTACTTCCATTTTCACCATAAGGTGAGTGTTGGGCATATGGCATTTTGTCTCCAGAACATGAACACACACATTACCCTGTTTTGTTCAACTTTTTATTTTGTTGTTGCTGTAGTTGAAGTTTATTTTTTGAGATATGATCAAATCATTCACTGTGTGCATTGCATAGTGAGCATTTATCAAGGTTTGCAGTCGGAACTGACCAAGTAATATCTCCCTCTATGTCCACTCTAGGTCAAGGCCCATGCACTGACGCTAGCCGACATGAATGGCTTCTTACAGCGTCGACAGGAGGAGGATGAAAGACTAAAGAGTGACATTGAAGATCTCATTGATGCACTCAACAGGTGAAGACAATATCATTCTAATAATACCCATCAGCAAGGACATTAGTAAAAAATAACCCACACAAGGTACCTTTGGAACAGTCTGGCATGCTTGAGGTGGTAGCAGAGGGTATTTGGACTGTTTCAAAGGTACCAAGTGTGGGTGATTAAACTAATACCTAAACAAAATGATTTGTAACATTTGATGTATAAAATGATGAAGCAGATCCTTGTCGTTAGATTAATCACCCCCTCGCAAGTACATAAAGCAATGAAATCTCGCCCGGTCACCATAGCAACATGAAAGTGTTAATGACTGTTAGAATAACTGGTCATTATACTTTACTAATAACCATTAAGTCATATTAAGAAAAATTATGTGTCTGGCAAAATGAATGTCTGGTCACATGTGTGCCCTCAACCAATCATTTGATTAGAATCCGCTCCATCAAAGCAAACTAAAACACAGAGCCATCCATCTATCCGTACAGTGAATTTCTATGCCTCGTGATGTTTACGCACATTCTGAGTTGCCATGGATGCCACATCCTGATCATTATTGCATCCTTTTTCTCTTGTCATGAACAGAAAGCAAATTTTCAGTCTTTTAGGTGTTGACACCTTCAAGTATGTCTTGCCAGTTAGTCCAAATGTCAGTAGATACAAAGAAAAACTACTGACTGGTACTAACAATTGTTTGGCTGCGCTCAGCTGCATTGCCTGTGTATGACAAATGCATTGCGATTATAGTCTGTGTGTGCAGTTCAAATAGCTAGGAGCTTGTGTTAGCCTGAAGTCTTATGAAGATGGCTTCTGTGAAACTTATACCATGTCACAATTTTATAAAAACAAATAATGCATATTACCTGGATGGGCATTATTATTAAAAGTATCCAACCTCCATAACTTTTGAACATTGCAAAACACATTCTACTTCACCTTGTGTGTTTCCAACTGTTCCAAAGTTACTATCGGTTGGATAATTCTTATTAATGCCTTGTGTAATGTGCATTATTGGTATAAAGCAACATCTCTAACTCTAGTCCTGCCGGTCCCTAACCTGAGTGATTTGTTGTCACAACAGATTGCGAGAGGAGCGGCTGAGGTTCACCTGTAACCTGGAGGTGCAGCTGGTGCTTAAGCAGGGCCAGGTGGAGATAGACTGTGGCTCCTTCATCCCAGAGTATGGAGACAGCGTACTCTTGCATCGCAGCGTAGTGGAGGATCTCAATGCTAGCATCAGGGTGAGTGCCACAGACACACACTGGTCTGACAGTTAGAAGACAGCAATGCTTGCTACATCATTGAGCCATTGGTGTAGACAAGGCCTAACTGCAAACTACTCAAATTCTACTATGATACTGCAAAGGGAGAAATTTTCGTGTAACTAATTTTTCAAGCTTGGCCAGATAAGATGAGTTTCGCGTGTTTTTTATTCCACGAAATCAAGACAACTACTGGAACATATGGCAAGCAAAAATATTTGCGTGTTTTTATTTTTGCGCTAGTTTCTGGTTGCGCAAAATAGGTGAAAATTTCAACACCAAGAAAATTTGCACTGTCACAGTACTTTTATATATCAAAGCTGAGTGTGAACCCATGTCTTGCCCTATTTTAGCATTCTATAATTATTAGTGTTTTCATGCAATGTGATTTTCTGAATGTTTCTGCTTTTCTTAGTATTTCAATACAAATCACTTGCATCATAAGGTCATAATATGTCTGCTTCTCCTAGTTGTTCTCTTTAATATCAAATGTATTTTTTTTTTGTTCATCTTTTAATCATAGCAACTTGGTGAACTGAAAATTACGGCAATGAAAGAGAGCAAGGACTTCCGTAAAGGCATCCATGTCTTAGAATGGTGAGTGCTCTTCAAATAGTCTCAATCAAGACCAGTGTAGACTTAATGTTTCATTTATTATTGCGAGAGTTGTTATGTTGCATAATGCATCTGCCTACTTGCAATCAAATTGCTAGGGTTTGAATTTGTATTAGTCCAGCTGAGCAATGTTCTGTATAACTATGCTGCCCCGTCTAGTAAGAGGCCAAAACACTCTGTCCCTTGTCTAGGACATTACCTGGTAAGCTGAGGACCCACATGTGCGAGACAGTAACAATTCATGCACCTAAAAGATCCCACTTTACTTTCTCTCAAAGAGCAGGGTCCTTACATAGTGACCCCACATACCCACTCCAGAAAAAGGGCAAATGATGCTGACCTCTTGTGGATTGCCTCAGGTGACTAGCAATAGTCATCAAACTGTATCAACCAGGCACATTGTGCCATATGAAGAAGATGATGATTCATAATTGCCTATTCTCTCTCTTGGGGGAAAATATAACTCCAGGGGGAATATAGTTTCATATTACACCTCTAAAAAGGCAATATCTGTGTAACAATGGGATTCGTGATCCTTGATTCCATGTGTTTGGGCATTAGCGATGTGTCTATGTGTGTATGTGTGTGAGATAAGTGAGACCTTTGTTTCATCTTCCTCTTTTCTCCAGGGAGCACAAGAAGATGATTATGCAAATTGAGGATCTCCTGGACAAGGCGAAGACCATTCAGATACTGAAGGTTTCCAGAGAGCTCCAAGGGGTGAGTAATGCGTAATGGGGTGGTTAGGGGATACCGAGGGTCTCCAAAGAGCTCCAAGGGGTGAGAATGTGGTGGGATGGTTAGGGGATATTGAAGGTTTCCAGAGAGCTCCAAGGGGCAAGTTATGTTTGATGGGTGGTTAGGGGATATTGATAGCTCCAAGGGGTGAGCTATGATTGGTGGGATGGTCAGGGGATACTATGATATGCCACTCCTTTGCTGGACTCATCTCTGGTCTGTTCATGGCCTATATTGGTAGGGCATTTTCAACTAGTTTCAGCCAGGTAGAATTATTTCTTCCTTTCATACTTAAGACAAATCATGTGACCTCTGCAATTTTTATGGCCTACTAGTGTATGACTTTGGTGTGTAAATATTCTTGGGATGCTATGATCGTTTGAATATATATCAATCAATCAATCACAGACACCCAACGACAAAACATGTACAACATGTAACAAGCACAAATTGATCTCAGATTTACCATTTCCAGATGCCGAAGAAGTCTTTTTTTACATTCAAAATAAATGTCATGGACAATTAATCATTAGGGCCTGAATTAAGCTGTGATTGTGATGTCGTCATGTAACCATAGCAACAGCTTCTCAGAGTTCATATCTTCTGGAGCTGTCCGAGATAAAAACAGAAATCTGGGTGAAATCCTACATGTAAGATTTTCAGGAATTCTAGTTTATTCGTTGATAATTTAATGATCAAAACAGTTTAGTTTTTGTCTAAGGTGATAGTCCATATTGTAAAACAATGATATGCTTGTGCAATGCTAATTTCTTTTTGAACATTGAACCGTTTGGACGGATGTGTAATCTAATTATTTTTCATGACGTATATTCTGTACTAGATTATTTTGAAGCCAAAAAACAGAAGAACAAAATGTACATTACATCTGTGTGGATGTTTACAACTCCTGATAATGCACAGTAGGCTAAGGCATGCAGGAGATACTGCTACAAAATTTTTTGGTTGTTTTTTATACCGAAAGGTTTGCATATATACATGACATGTGGTCTCAATCAGTCAATGAATTATTTGATTAAGCAGTTTGTTCAATTTTTCTTTCCTTTGAATTTATCGATAGGTGTATTAATTCACATATTTATTTATTTATTGGTTTACTTGTTTAAACTTACGCAGTGATAAATGAATAAGCCAGTTCGGGGTTAGCTCATAGGAACATGGGTACACATGACCTTTATTCTTTCTCAGTTTGCCAGGCACTCAACTAGTTTTCAAGCGACAGAAGGCGTAAGCTTGCCCGACATAACAATTAATGGAATTCATCAGTCATGTTCAAACAAAGGATGAAGTTGCGAAGAGCAGGCGACCAGAATGATACACAATAATTATAGCACTCTGGAAAGCATCCATTTCATTATTTTGCATCGAATGTATTAACAATCTTTTTCTGTTGATATTGTTAAATACCGCTTTTGCTGTCAGGTGGATGTACTGCACAAGCACCACTTATAAGGATCATTTGAATAACCATTACATCACAGATGCTTATCTCAGTGAATTTAACAACAACACACTCTGCTGGTACAGATGACCTTTTTCTGCTCATGCTCAAAGTGGAACCCCGAACTGGCTTATTGATGTGCATTATTATGAAGTGGTTGGGAGTGATTCTTCATGTCTTTTCATGTCCTTGTCAGGAGGCTGTTTGTAGTTTGTTGTTGTGCTTTTCAGGTTTCGGCAAATTCCTCTAAACAGCTACTAGAGTGTATAATGTGGACATAATACTGTGGTTTTCACAGTGAAATGTACCTTGGTTGGGTCATTTATTATGTGTGTATAATTATTAAGGTTAGTTGATTTGTACGTGGAAAGCAGTTTCCAGTCTCCAGCTGTGTGTGTTTTTGGAAGTGTGTTACCTTGTACAGACACTGTGGTTATCACAGTGACAATGTACCTCAGTTGGCGCTCATGGATCATTATGTGTGTATAATTGGTTTCATTATTACAGTGAGTTGATTTGTACATGGAATGCAGCTGCCAGTCAACGAAAAAGTGTGTTTTTGGAAGTGTGTTACCTTGTACAGACACTGTGGTTATCACAGTGACAATGTACCTTTCCTGGTGGGCTTGGATGTATGTGTGTGTGTGTGTGTGTCTGTGTGTAAGTGTGCTTTTTATTGTCACATTTTGTTTGCATATATGTACTTCTTAACGGCTTTCCTGCCGACAACCAAGAGTGTTACTGTGTTCATGATGCTGTGGTTATATAAGGGAAGCATGCTGAAAGTGTTAACCTGGTCTGCATTTCTCCAAGAAGCTTCAAGGCTCCCAAACAAGATTATTTTTGCCCTTCGAAAAAGAATGGCCAGGTTGGCAATCCGCCTGTGCAAGAACAGTCAAGCACAACATGTATCCCCTTTTCTCGGTCAACTGCATGTGCCATCAAACAATAGAAAATATCGATCGGACGTGAAATTATGATTAGAGCATGCGCTAATGATGGGCTTGCAAACTCTTTTGTAGTACACTATAAGGACACCCAAATTGGGTTAGAGAAAGTCAAAGTCTGGTGAGCTCAGCATTGATTCCTATATGTACATCTTCATATGAATTTTATAAGGCAAATCAAGTGCACTACTACGTTGAAAAATGTAAATCAGGCAAAAGTACACAGTTTTGATACAGAAAAAGAACAGATATTGATAGAGGAAAATCCGTCTTTCTATCAAAGTTATTTGTCTGGTCTTCATTACACAAATAATTTAAGCCCAAAGTGCAGACATTCCTGTCTACATTTTGTGAACCTGGTATACCAGGTTCCTGTAAGGAACAGATTAATTGTATACGTATCATTTGAATATTAGTGTATATTTGTAATATTTACACAATTCTTTTTGAACCAAAACTCATTAAAAAAGAAATGCAGAACTGCTAGACTTCAACCAACAGAAAAATGTTGGTGATCAACAATGTTTTGATTTGTATCAAATACTATCCCTTTTATCTTGTGGATGATAATCGCTTTTGGTAGAGCTTCCAGCTACGGCACGTTGCTTACATTTTTAGAGGGGAAGTCGGGTCTGAAATCTACAGTGAAGAATTGCTTGATAAGCATGATTACTTACAACAGAAAAAAAAAAAAAAACTCTAATGGTATAGTACATTAGACAGAGTAGGATAGAATGTAAATTCCATTCATAAAATCATCAATTTGGTATATCTGTGAAATGTATGGTACAAGTAGTAGTGCTGTGTGGTCCTAAAGATGATCAGTACATGTTAGCCTGTCTGTTTATTCTTCTTGGTGTTGGGTGTCTTTTATCTTTTTTTTCCTCCATACTACTCTCTTTAAGTCAATTGTATGGTTGAACAAGGTTTTTAACTCAGGCATACAGTCGACTGTGGCATGTGTGTGTGAGTTTGTGTGTCTTCTTCTTCTTCCTTTTTTTAAACAACATGTTCCGTAAAAGGATGCTCCCAAATTAGGGGCTTGGATTGTTCACCGGCTGAATGTGCTTGAAGTCTGTTACCATTGTTTTTTTTTTTATTTTTGTCTTTTTTCCCCTCCAAAATGCGTTCTTTGTTTTAAGCAGCATGTGACTTCCAATAAGAAAGGTGTAAGTACAAGTGGTGTGAAAAAAAAGAAATGTTGAAATGTGACTTCTGCAAGTGATCACAAGTGAGGAGTTCTTTGTTGTTGTTGATGTTTCAACGAGCACTTTTTTTTTTGACAAAGAAGAAACGAATTCATGACTTCCTTTTTGAGAAGTACTGTACTTTTTTTGTGTTGTCACCATATAAAATGAATAGGAAGATAATTCTCTAAGTTTGTGGCAAGCATGCATAACTTTAGGTTAGATTCATATTCACTCAGTGAACAGTCAGCATGATAGAGATAAGGTTTAATACTGGATTATGTCATTCAAAGGCTGATATTCAGTTGATAGTCCATGAAATATACCAATATATGTATACTTCTGAGTAAACATGGAGAATTTGAATGGAACAGTAGCGTGAGGGGTTGTAGTCCTGAGATAAAACAAAGGACAGGCCTGTTGTATTTTGCAAATTCCTGGTTTGCTGATGAGTGAATACTTTGATTGTGTCAGACACACCTGTTTCATTTTTGTGTTGAAGTGTGTAATTGTAAAGTATTGAAATATCAAATGCATTTTTATGTTGCAAGAATGTTGTGAATTTTTATTCAGTTTTATTCCTGATGCCCCCTTTGCAATCACTCTTTCATGAGAACGATCACAAAAGAGCTACGCACCACACACACTGCTGTGTTACTATCCACACAAAGTTTCTTATAATTGCGTCTTCAAATCGAATGTGTACTTAAGCAACAATGAATAGATGTAACATCTTCACCAGCTGCCAGTGGCTGGCCCAACATTGTAATAACTGACTTACTCAGTCAGAACAGAAAGCCATCTTCAGCAGAGAATAATTGATGAACAGATGGTGGGTGGCAAAAGGATTGCTCGAGTGTATTGTTTGTTGATTTCAATGCATTATTGCATTCCTTGAGCCCATAGTTCTGGTCTCATAATTATAACCTTGAATTAAAAGAAGACCCAGTCAGCCATGATAATTCAATTAAGTCTCTTTGGTTATTTTACTTCTTCTAGTTCCTCCACAATGAAGACCAGGAAGGCAAGAAGCAGCAACAGATCCAGACTCTAGAACACACACTGGAAAACCAACGAGCAGTGAGTGTACAACCCTCTTTTACCCTGTGTGTGCTTTGAGGGTTGATTGGCACAGAACACCCCATAGCACTGTACATGCTGTCTAATGTCCCTGGCATAGAAAGGGCTAACTTTGCTCTTCCTTACGTAGTAGAACAGATCAAATTAAATGTACTGGACTCGATATGTGAAATGGAACTGTGCTGGTTGGAAAACAGTTTGTATCATGCACTTTTCCTCTGACCTTTGACCTATCATTGTGTGTAGATGGCAAAGGAAATGTTTTATTGGAAGTGGAAGTTAATGCCTCTTAACTAAAAATATGGACATGGACATAAATTGCCTGCAAAAGACTTGCCCTTTGACATTTACATGGCTTTGAATTAACTCAAGTTTTCCTCCCTTTCCTGTACTTCCCAGTATTTTTTTTCCTCTTTTCCTGCTTTGTCATGTGCCCCCAATTTTCTATATATAAATTCTTACTTCTATCTTCTTCCTACATCAATGTATATCTGTATATCATGATTATCCTAGTATTTCTTCACTGCTAGCCTGTCATGCACTCTTTTTTTATCATTCTTTGTTTATCTGTGTGTCTATTTTGTTCTCTTTGTTTTGATGTCTGTCACTTTGTTTTCTTGAGTTTCATCTTTTTGTGATCTGTGGTTTAGTATTTCATACCATGGAGCTACGTAGCTCCATGTTCATACCATCATCATTCCTGGATATTATTTTTTTTTCTCTCTCTAATACTTCTGTTGCGCTTGGTATCAAATTAGCATCATGTATTGGTATTGCTTTTGTATTTCTGTGTGTATCTCTCAAAGAAATTGAGTATAAAGATGATTCTCTAGGAGTATGGCAAGCTTGCATGAATTTAGTTAATTCATAGTCAGTCACTGAGCAGTCAGGGTGATATAAATAGGGTTTAATGAAGGCCCTGTCACACTGCCCAAAAATTGCGTAAACGCATGAATCACGCAAAAAATTTGGTTGTGCGTGCTTGTCTGATGAGAATTTTCGCTGATTTGCGTGATGAAAATCATCAATGAATTGCGCAAGAACTACAGAAAGATCACACAAAAATTACTTACAAACCATGCACTTTCAGCGCATAGGCACGCAAAGGTCCCAAATGGGGCGAATACGTGGTTGTGCGCGACTGAGGTCCACGGAAAACCACGCATAATCTGCGCATTATCACTAAAGAACCGAGTATGAATCGCGCATGATTTGCACATGAACGCGATAGCAGCAACATTTTCGCAAACGATCACTGATTTTTCACGCATTGTTCGCGTAAGAACTACGCAAACTACGCAAAAATTATGTAAAACAGCGCAATACTGCGTAAACTTTTACGCAAAGCAGAGTTTTGAGCTGCTCAAAACCTGAAATTGCGTAAAAGCGCCCATCCAGCGCACATCGGCAGACAACTACGAACTAGGTTCAACATCAGACAAATTAATGAAATGCGCAAATCGCATGTGTATCATGTAGGGCTCCAATTTCTTACGTGATTCATGCGTTTACGCAACTTTTGGGCAGTGTGACCGGGCCTTAATATGGGTTATGTCATTCAAGTCTTCTTTGAGTAAGATTTATGGTAGTGTATGCAGTTTTCAATGTGTAAAATATTGAGTTTGTTTTGCCTCTCCCAAGCATCATGAGAAGACGGTGGAAGAGCGTCAGCAGAGCTTGACCAAGCTGAAACACACCATTCGACAGAAGCAGCTGGACAACGCGACCCTTGACCGCGAGCTCGAGGAGATGACCGTCATGGTGTCGGAGAGGAAGCACATCAACAACGTCAATGGTAAGAAGTGTGACAAGTACGCTGTGATGGTGGGATTAAAGGTAAAACATAGTTCTGGTATGCCTGCAGAATTGTTGAATTTCGCTCCAAAATACACACACGTATGCCTATAGATAAGAAATGTGTAGAATAACACTGTACTGACAAGATATTCATTGGGTAACAATGAAAATGCAAAATATTACCCAAAAAGGTTATCCAGAGCTGCAATCTCAGAATGGGGTCAGGCTAACTCGGACTAGGGGACAACTCGGCCTCGCTTTGATGGCGGGGGCCAAGTTGTCCCTCCAGATTGTACAGTGTTGTACTATGGGAGCACTTTGTGCTCTGGCTGGTCGCAGTTATTGGCCAAGGTGATACAACGTGCGCATCAAAGAATCTCTCTGGCGTGCATACAAAATGAACATGCGCCTATGATGTATATAATTGCTGCTTGTAAATGCATGTCAATTTCTTTGCTACGTGTAAATTGTCTGAAATAGGGCTGAGTTGTCCATGAGACTGAGTTAGTCTGGCTCCTTCTGGAATAAAAGTCTGTATACCTACTTTTATTTTTGATCTCAAAATACTCCAAAACAACTCGTGATCGCGGCAAATCGCGTCAGCCAGGTAAGTTTCTTAGTAGACTCTTTCAATATATTTCAGGCAAATAAGAAATGGCGCATGGCGGGTTCTCAAACCCTTACCAGAACTATGTTTTCACTTTAATTGTTGTAGTCTCAAATGTGTATTCCTTGGGGTTAGGTGGCCAAATTCTTGAATTTACAAGATGACTCTACTATCATGCCTAAGGAGGTTGCTTACAGCCCATGTTCAGTGATATAAAGTGACAAAAAAATATTTGGTTGATCTTGGAAATGACATCAGTGCAATTGTGCAATATACTCTTTGCATCACATGGGGAACATTTCATGAAAGGGGTATGATGGCTTCAGCAACAACAAAGAAGCGTTGATCCCATATGGAGTACACCTCACTTCAAAATCAGAACTGCTGCATAATACGTGTACTGTAAAACATTGTATCTTTGCGGTGTGAAATTTTTGCAAATTGGAGCGGTGGCCATTTTTAGGGCATGAAATTTTTGCAAAGTGCCTGTGGCAATCAGTCCATATAGTGTAGACATGAACTTCATGTGCGTAATTTTGTGAATTTTGGCTCTGTCCAGATTTGCGAAATTAAAATGCATGCGAACATTCCTCGTTTTACAGCATGTTGAATATAAAATGGTATTCAAAGCTTTGCCAATTGATGGTGTTATGGATGGCATTACTTCAGACTCAGAAATTTTTTATGCCTCCGCAACGAAGTGGCCGGAGGCATTATGTTTTCGGGTCGTCCGTCCGTCCGTACGTCCGTCCGTCCGTCCGTACGTCCGTCCGTCCCGTTTTGTTTTTGTCGATATCTCAAGAACCGTGTGGTGGTTTTACATCAAACTTGGTATGAGGGTATATCCTTGGGGGATAATACTTTGTGTGAATTTTAGGGTCACAGGGTCAAAGGTCAAAGGTCACAGGTTATTTTGTGGAAAAAAAATTGAAATTTCATGTTTTTCTCCATATCTCGCAAATGGTTCAAGGTATCTTCATGGAACTTAGTATATATGCTTGTACCGACGGGCAGTGATTATCTAGGGAAGTTGGGGGTCATGGGTCAAAGGTCAAGGGGGTCAAAGGTCAAGGTCAACTCCTCAAAATAGCACTACTTTCTTTAAAATGCAATATGCCTGAAGGGTTGTTTTTTTTAAACTTGATGTATGGCATGTATTACCCAATATATATTTTTGGGGAATTGCCAAAAGGTCAAAGGTCAAAAGGTAAAAGGTCAAGTGAAAGTGCTAAATTGCACTTTTTCCTCCATATCTCGAAAGTAACTCAAGGTATCATCATGAAACTTACATATTTATGCATGTTCTACCTTACAGTGATTCTCTATGGAACTGTGAGGTCAAAGGTCAAATGAAAGGTTTAGATAATGCTATTTTCCCATTTGATACTGAAATTATACTTTTTCTCAATACCTTGAAAATTACTCAATGCATAAATTTATAAAAGGGTCAAAAATCAAGTAAAAATCATCAGTTCCCCAAATACCTGCTCTCTGACATTTTAATCATTCATCCAATTGAACCTAGTTCTAGGAAAGTGAACATTCAGCACATTTGTGTCAAACCTGTCATTTCAATATTTTGCCAATTGTGTGAAACTGTCATCACACATTGTCAAGACATTGTCAAGACATTGTACTATACTATATTAGGAGAACCATGCATTATGGCGGAGGCATATCAGTCGCCGTAGCGATATATCTAGTTTATTTCATACAAGGTGATTAAAGCGTTTAGTGACAGGCAACATAGACTGTAGTGTCTGTCTTTTGTCACACTTGTTGTATTTCTTTTTTGTTCTCGCTGTTTTACTCTCTCCAGCGGCAGCTAAAGCCAGCAGCAGCGGTTCCGAGAAACGCATGCAGGACATCGTACAGCGACGCAAGCTGGTAGACCTGGCCAAGGCTCAGGCCCAAGAAGTAGCCGTGCTTCGGGCCGAGGTGGAGCGGCTCCGCATGCGGACCTTCCCGGCCCTGGTGCAAGTGGAACGGTAGACAGAAGAAGCAGAAGCAGAAGAGAAGTGCTTACCAATCAGCTCACGTACCTCTTCTTTCTCTTCATTTGGTCCACTCATCATCCAAATTTCCTGATTTGCTGAAAGTCTGTGCGATAGTCTTGTGTCAGACAAAGCCTCCAGTTATATAAGACTTTTGAGTATACCCATCAGAACACCGAACTGTATTCAAAACCTTGATTTCTATCACAAATGATCTCATGCCGAGATGAAGAAACAAAGATATGAAGTCGTGAAGAAAGTCATAAGTCACACCTTTTAGTCCCCAAACACATCTGATATACAATATGACATAACAGCCCCATTTTATCAAAAGATAAAATTAATTTTAAAAGTACAATTTGTAATAAGTCACACCTTTTAGTCCCCAAACACATCAGGGGGGTGTTTCATCAACGTTTGTCGGCGCTAACAAATTGAATCACCATAGTAACAGTCAGTGACCAGAGCATCTCAGCCAATCAAAACCAAGGATTTTGCTGAAATCCCCCCTGAAATACAATATGACACAATGGCCCCATTTTATCAAAAGATAAAATTGATTTTAAATGCCTGTCACTAAACACTTTAATCTGGAGGAAACCACCTTGTATGAAATAAAAAATTACATTTCCGAAGTACACAGGCTGCCATATTCTTATAATAGAAATCAACTTTGTAATCAATTTTAACTCTTCATAAAACAGGGCCCTGGTACATATGGAGGAATAATTTGCACATCTGGTACAGTACCTACCAGAATATGTATGATAGGAAACAGTATTAATGTCATGTAGTGATATCACTAATGATATTAGCTATGATGCAAATAGTGTACAATGTATGTTTAATTGATTGACTGTGAAACACAATTTTGTTTGGTTTACACCACAAGAACTACGGCAAGAAGAGACACTTTTGATAAAAGGTCCAATATTGTTGTTAATTTTTTGGTGAAATTGCGGTGATACTTGGGTTTGTACAGAACCACTCACTTGCAGGAAATGAAGAAAACGGCAAGAGACCCATACGATATATATCTGTACCTACTGCTTTGCCACTGTTTCCGTTCCATGGCAGAAGTTCAACAATTTTATTCTTTCATTCAGTCTTTCTTGATGGATAACTGCTTGCTCTGTTCCTTGCACATTTTTCAAACCTTTCATGGCATCAAGGGATTGACATACCCACAATGATACACAGCTCACATGAATTCTTTGCTGATTCAACTACATGTAGGCCTACCAGTGACAATCCACTGGCACTACCAATACATATCTAGGTGCAGTATTAATTTGTGATGGAAATACTCGTTAGGGGAATAGTTTGATTTCATCATTACATACATCACTCCAAAGACACCTTGACAACTTTGCACATTCAACCTGATTTACTGATGATCCGTCCCAGTAGTGATTTCTTGATATGTTCATACTGTATAATTATGATATACATGTATACTATGTTGTACCTGTATATATATACAAGTTGTATATTGTGGTGGAGAGAGATCTATTGGCCTATGTTTTCCAATATGCTTGTAGGAACATTTCTGAATGTTTCATGATGTGTGACTAAGAATACATCTATTATGAATAGCTGTACAGTGTTTTATTTTATATGAAGTGAAATCTAAGAATATAAGATGGGTTCCGTTTTGTTTATGATTACCTTTATTCTTGGAATAAATGGATCATTTTCCATAGCATCCATCCATGAAGAGTAGCAGTGACCATTTTCTTTGTAAAAGTGCACACAAGATGTTTGAATGATTGTCAACCTAAATAGCATGTGTGTGTGTTGTTGGTTTGTTTGTGTGTGTATACAATATATCTTGAGGCACACTCTATGGGTAGTAATTTTACATGTATATGTGCAAGGAGTTAGAATGGCGTGTTTGTAGGAGAGCATGTTCATAATGGATGGTTATGTCTCAATTTGTGTCTGTGTTCACAAGATGCTTATAGAAAAGATGAAAGAACACAGGTCGTTCATAGACAAGGTACGGGTGTGTGTGTGTTTTTGTTGAAAACTAAGGAAGAAAACAGACACAGCTGCTATACATTTTCAAACTTTTTCATGTTCAAAATTAAGTAGCATACAACATATGTGAGGACTTCACTTTTTTACATCTTTGCATACTACACAGACAAATCATATAACAAGCATTCTACATTCATCTAGTTCATCTAGAATGGTGACAAAAATTCAACATCAAAGTCAACTTTTGTCAAAATGCTTACACATTTCTTGTTTCTTTGAGCTCTACACGATGCTAATTAATTGTGCACTTAAATGATTTCTGATGTAAACATTTTGAGTCATGAGCACTCGAACATTGAAACAGCATCTCAAGAACTTTAGACATTGTACATTGTATATAATAGACAATTTTTTATTATTATTATTATTTATTTTTTTTTTTTTACCTCTGACTGAATGCCCCACTGAATAGTAATGGGAGCTTTTCAGGGGAAATTTGTTTTTTTTTTTCGGCCTGTTTTGTTGTTGTATGTGATATGATTTGATTTATGAGTTGGTTCAGGATAATGATCATACTAAAATATTGCAAGCTCTGATACATAAATGATAAGGCAATGGTGCTACATGAAATCAAAATGATTACAAAACTACAGATGATAACTTTCCTTTGTAAAAAACTGATAACAATGGTAATACATGTAAAACATGGCAAGCTCTGATACATAAATGATCAGGAAATGATGCTACATGAAATCAAAATGATTACAAAACTACAGATGATAACTTTCCTTTGTAAAAAACTGATAACAATGATAATACATGTAAAACATGGCAAGCTCTGATACATAAATGATCAGGAAATGATGCTACATAAATTCAAAATGATTACAAAACTACAAATGATAACTTTGTAAAAAACTGATAACAATGATAATACATGTCAAACATGGCAAGCTCTGATACATAAATGGTAAGTGGACAACATAAAATACAAATGATTGTTAAAGCATATAATAACTTTGTAAAACACATACAGTATTTCATAATTGCGTAGAAAAGAAGGTGGGATTGTTATAATTCATCTAGATTTCACAAACCAACAAAAAAGCCTATAGCACATGCCTCTTTAGCGATGGCTTGCATATTTGTTTGTATGCGTGTGCCTGCTTACAGGTGCATGTTGCCTGTAGTTGATAGAATCTAGGGAGTGTTGTAGGACAATGGATGGAGGTGCAATGGGGAATTTGCACCTCAGACCGAGATTAACAAAAAGGTGAAAATATAAACAAACGGCTGGATAAAATTGCATTTCAAGGAATGTGTTGCCTGTGGACACACTTAGCATGCCTGTATCATTGGTGTAAGAACCTCGGGGAATTTTTTAGGAGTATGGATTTTGGGGAATTCCCACCTCAATGTTCTGATAGAGACAAAAAAAAATTACATGTAGAAACAACATGTACAAACAAACTGCTAAATAATGGTGTATAATATGCAAAGTACAAGGGAACGTGCATGATATAAAATTGGAACAATGTCTTATGATACAAAAATGAATGACAAAAAGATACACAGTCTGATCAATGCGTCAGACAAAAATACACTAGTTAGTAGCCTTACAATAACACACATGTACATAACCCATTACATGAAATCTATGGAAAATAGTGTCAGTCATGGGTTTTATTTTATTTTGTTTTGTTTTTGTCCTAGTCACATGAAACAGAGTGACATGCAATATGACACAAACCCAATGTTTTCAAAATTATTGTCTCCATCAAAATTGATCTAAAATTTGTTGCAAGTTACATTTTCCAGTCAACTGATATCGACCAAATGACAAAATCTCAGGTCAACACACAGTCACTCAAGAGGTCCCTTCACTTTCAGTGACTTCTAATACTCTATACTTCGGCAGATTTCCTTTCTACATGGCAAAATATGTTACAACTACAACTACATCAGTATATACAGTCTCAAAGAATATACCAAATACAATGCCAAGTCAATTGGCTGTGACAGCTGCTGATTGGCTGTTCCATAGCTGATGCCCTAGTTACTGCAATTACTGAAACTTACAGTATGGAAAGCTAGGCACCTTATTAATGAATTGGACACCAAAACTCTGAAACATATAGGGGCAATTCCACGGTAACTCGCGTTACAAATAATGGGTACATTTATGGGATAATGTGCCAATATCTTTGTAATTGGAAGGATCCACAAGTTACTTTTTTCATCATTGGTTAAGTAGACATACACCAACTAAATGAATCCAAAAAGAAAAATAAAGGACAAACATGTTGGGATTCTTGAATCATTTAATTTTGGTAACTCGCGTTACACAAAAAGGACATGGTCAATTCTGTAAAGGCCTCTTTTTGGAAAGTCTCCTCATACTAGACAATCCTGATAAAAGTTTTCCTACCATGAATTGATAGTGGGTTAGGACTCATGAATTAACACTATCAAAGTTGAGTAACAATGACCTGGTAAAATGTAGGGAGCCTTTATATCGGTAACTCGCGTTACGGTAACTCGCGTTACATTATGTCCACTAAACACAGGGTGACACAAATTGATGACATACAACTATTCTGATGGCACTGAATCTTATGTTGAATATTTTGAGAGATGCTTAGTACATAGTAAAATGAATAAATGTTAAACAAATATTTTACTAATCAACCCAATTGATAAAGAAGAATGTGTTTAAGACTAAAAAGAGCTTCACTCCTCATAGAGACCCTGAATATGTTTCAATATATACCCAGATGATTTAGGTGTATAAGTACATAATTTTCAGAGTGTAAAAATGAAAGATGTTGACATTTTTTTAAAACAAAACATTAAAGTATCAGACCCTATCAACAAGTTTACAAAAAAGCCTACAATCTTTCAAAAATTAAAATCCTGTCTTTTTGAAAACTCTAATTTCTTTGCAACTGATTGACAAATAAACCAGTTCGTAATTCCACTTTGCGCATGAGCAGAAAAAGGTCATTTGTACCAACAGGCATTTTGGTTTGTAAATTCACTGATATAAGCATCTGTGATGCGATGATTATTCATGTGATCCTTATCTAAATGATGCTTGCCAGCACATCCACCTGACAGCAAGAATGGTATTTTGCAATATAAAAGGAAATAAGCTGTTACTGCATTCAATACAAAACAATGAAATGGATGCTTGCTGAATTATAAACTGATGGGAGTATTCTGATCCCCCGATCCAAATGCAAGTTCATTCTTTTTTTGAACATGAATTCCGTAAATTATGTCGGGCAAGTTTTGTGCATTATGCCGCTTTGAAAAAGAGTGAAGTGCCGACCAACTGAGAGAAAAGAAAAGTCATTTGTACCAATGTGTACATGAGCTACAGTGTAATTACAAATTGGCTTATTACCCTACATCAACTTAAATTTATTAAGCACTCAATTGATCAGTGTTTTAGTAGTAGCCATGATAAAAAAGTCATGGGCGTGCATACATTGTACTCAAGCAGTATTCGAACTAAGAACTCCTGATCTCCGGGCGGGCATCATCTCGGAACTAGACCACTAAACTTCCGCACGACAGGAAGTGTTGGTTCTAATCCTTATATCATGCAGCGGATACTGCGTAATTATTCAAATTCATGAAATTCTTTCGTTGAGATGTTATTATTGCAACTAATTGACAAATTGCCCTACATCACCATAATAAAGACTGAATTGATCAGTACTTTATTAGTAGCCATGATAAAAAAATCATGGGCACACATACTTGAGCAGGCCGGATGCGAACCCACAACCTCCTGATCTCCGGACAGGCGTCATTTTCAATAGACCACCGAATAAGGATTAGAACCAACACTTGCTGCTTTATAGCATTCTGTAATAAAAATTCTGTAATACTAATGCAGGAATTTCAGAAGATAAATTTTAGGTTAACCTCGTTCACTGCTGGATGTACATGTACACATGCAGTGAAAGCCTGGCTAGACTCCTCAATGTGGCATGTGATCAGTGGCCTTGATGCTAGTATTATACACAGTTTATTAGGCTACTCTCCTTTGTTTCAGTCCAGCATAGTGTGCATAACACTGGATTTGATTGTTTTCACCATAATATAGCTCAATTAAGTGTTAAAATTTGCTTACGTTGGTGGAAACTTGTGTTTATAGTCGGTAACTCGCGTTACATACCGGTAACTCGCGTTACATGGTAACTCGCGTTACACTTTTCATTGACATTTTTTAATGTGATGACAGTGTTTATTCAAGTCAACATCCTGTGTACAGTATCAGGGTGTGATGAATTTAGAAAATTATGATTCCCAACAAATTACCTCCACTGCTTCCTTCAGAATGAAAAATATTTCTTGTTTCGGTAACTCGCGTTACATGGCTCAAGGGCTTGACTTTCAGGTGGTGATAAAAAATTTTCGAAGGTGGCATAGAAATTTTCTCATGGGAGACTGAAGTAGAACCAATTTGCTTCTTTAAAATGAATTAACTGAAGTGCTAGCAGAATTTTTCTTTTAAAAAAATGTATGTCAAGTTAAGCATGCATTTTAGCAATTTGGATGACTGAAAAATTGTCTTGAACATTTGTAGCTGTTTCTTGGGAAATATTTGACCGATTGATATAATTCTTTGAGTTTCTTCAACTTCAATATATGGGTAATACATAATGAGTAATTCTTTTGCAATATAATAAACTTGAAATTTTAGTGCCATGTCCACATTCCCATGGAATTGCCCATGTACAATGAATACAAAAACTCACAAATCAGATCCAGTCAATTTTAATTCTGATCCATAACGCTACTATCAACTGCACTCAAATTGTATCCAATTGTCGCCAATATGGAAATATAATGAGCAAACTACCAGTATCCTACTGGGATTTGGTGACCGACTAACAAGGTGGTTTTGACTGCATTATGATGTTTTCGAACATTTAAAACAATTATGAGTCTTCACACGATAAGTCATGCAGTTACTCTGAACAAAAAATGTTTGAAAAAAATTTATCTCTTTTTGTAGGCACTCGTTTTAAACAGAATTTATCAGTGAAAAATTGAGCAAAGGATATGGGATTCGATTAGAGCATAGAGCATGCCAGGTTATGACAAGCAGTAAATCTTGGTGCTAAAATGCCAGCTGTCAGGTCTGAAGTTAGGCAACTATCAGTGCTTTGTTAAAGTTGCTTCTGACGAGTATCTCATTTCTTTTAAGTAGTGCCATGATTTATTCACCTCTAAAATGGTAATTAATTAACATTATTATAATACATTGTACTTTAAATTTCTTCATTTCGTAGTTCAATACAGTAACTGTGAATACCTGGAATGAAAAAGTTTTCAAGTAGGCCCCAGTTGTTTCCAAAGTAACATGTATACTATTCCTCTGTACAGTATATTCATTTTCCCTGCTGTTTAGACTGTATGTTAATGCCTATTAATTTTCTTTGTCACTTTTAATCGTCAAAGTTGATAACTGTATACAATTCTCATCTGAAATGTATTTGAATGTATTGTACTTACCATTTTTCCTCATCTAACTGTAGAACCTATAAAAGCATACTGCTTCTCTATACATTGTACCATCTCTTCTACAGCGTAAGGAACCCAATCTGTAAAACAGCACTGTTGTAACAGCACTGAGTGGAGTCATCCCTCCGCTTAAGTATCCATTTGTATGTATCTTTGTTTGTACAAGAAGGAAAATGCAGTACAGTTCAACACAATGTAACGCAATCAAGGGGCCGATACATGTGTACATTAAGTAAAAGCCTACATGCACTTCTTCTCAAGAAAGTAAGCATGCTACGTATTTGATACAACAACCAACGGTGTAGACCTACGTATCAAACAAAATAGGGTTTCAAATACATGTACTACTATGCATGTCATATTTGCATAAAATCAAACCAGTTTTGGATACAGGTGTCAGTTGTTGAGGAAAAGACACCTAGAAATACTATCATGACATGAAAAAGAACATAAATGTAGGAATCTACAGCTGCTCTTGCTATGTTTTGGTGTAAGATAAGCAACTCTGTGTGACTGAAGCAGAGTTGTTTAAGGGGAAGAAGACTCATCGCAATCTTTCTCAGAGAAGACACAAATCTCTCGAGGTGTGCACATGATGAGGCAGGTTGGATCTGGAGCAGACATAATGATTGATTCGTCTTCACCGACTTCCATCTCCAGATCGGTAGCAATCTCTTCACAGTACAAGAAGGAATTGGTCTCGTACTTCTTGATTGTGACGGAACCTTTATTGTGAAGGTTGGCGATGAAACAGTGTCCTTCCCGATCAAGGGTACCGAATCGCCGAGTGTCAGGTTGGTGACATGGCAGGTGTCGTTCCTCGACGATCTTTTTCTTAGAGAGATCCAGATGAAGCAGTCGCAGAGTCTCTCCGTCTCTCAGCAGGACCACTGTCGTTTCTCCGCCTGGCGATTGTCCAACCCGTAGTTGAGATGGCTGGTGCTTGAGGTCAAGGGAGATGGTGCCAAGAGGAGACCCATCCTTTGACAGACAATCAAGGTGGCTGCGGTATAATAGCAAAATGTTTCCATTGTGATCAATCGCCACTGAATTTGGTGCAGCAGTATTTGCATCATGTGTTTTCAGTACTCTCTTGGTACATTTGCTTTGGTTGAACTGCTGAGCTGCAAAATCTCCTCTGTTGTTCAGAACAATGATGGTATCTTTCGTCAGAAGGGCCATGTCTTTGATTGGTTCGTGTCCGACACTGTGACTGAATTTTCCGCTCCTCTCGTAGACATCTCCTTGCGGCTTATTCTGGAAGCCAATAGCAATTTTCTTATCCTCCCCCAGGGTGATTACACTGGATGGTTTGCCCGTTCCCCCATTCCCTTTCAGTGGAAACTGTTGCAAGGGCCACTCTCTGACAAATTTGATCATTCCCACCTGGACATCAGTTTCTTGGGTGCTTTCGTACACGACTTTGCTCTCGAGTTTGGTGATACATGACTCAGTTTTAACGGGCATGTTTGACAACGCTTCCTTGTGGCACAAATAATCTTTGCATATGGTTTGACACTGTTCAAATAGCCTTTGTTCACTGCCGTGATCAAGGCATTTTGAAGCCATTCTATTCAGTCTAATAATCGATCGCCTTGCTTCCATACTTCTTTTGGATTCACTATTCAATGCTGACAGAAATTCATCTTTAACATCCTGCAGTTGTGTTTTCATCTTCATTTCCTTTCGTTCCAGCTCTCTCCTGATCCTATTGAAGGTCATGTTCATCTCACCCTCTACATCATCAAAGCATTTGTCGAGTGTTTGCATTTGCGCTGTCTCTTCAGCCTGAAGACTTGTCTCAGTGCTCCTGCCCCATTCAAGAAGTTCACGCAAAACGGCCCTCTCCTTTGTTACAGCTTCATGAACTGGAAGCATGCTGTGTTTCTGAGGATCCCGATGATGTCTCATTGAACAAGTGCCACAGATTGCAACCGTACAAGTTTCACAGTAAGAGGTAGCCTTCTGTACGTATTGCGAATCCTGACTGCAGTCTCCTCCCTGGCATGATAGCTTCTTCTTCCTATCATCTTCGATTTCCAGAATTCTGACAACCATATCGTTGGCTAATTTGTTACTTTTTAGATTTTCAGGTCTACCTCCTATCACTTCCGTACTGACTTTACACAACGGACATCTTAGACGATACGTTGACGCACGGTTTGCCATTCCTGTTGATAATTGTCTTATACATTCCAGGCAGAAGTAGTGCTGGCAAGACAGAAACTTAGCATCTACGTAAATGTCTTTGCAAATGGCGCATTCAAGTTCTTCTCGGATCAGTGCTAGCGGATCAACCATGCTGGCAGCCATACTGGAAACACTGTGAAAAATTATCCTTCAATGACTCTTTCACGTTAGATTTCAACGAACATGGGGCTCACATCCCTGCATGCATGAAGTCGGTGGGCCAAGATCTCAACGCTCAAAAGGTCAGGAACTCGGAGTACACGTACAGCAAAATCGAGATAAATCAGCGAATCGTCTGTTCTGTTTTATGAGAGCGAAATCTCCACCATCTATCTCCCTGGATATGGAAGCACAGAGTACATTGCAGATACGACGTACCGTATAGTACTACACGTGTACACACTGAAAAAGTGCTGCGCATTGTCGTTACATAACACATTCCCCCATCCGATCCCTACCACAAACAGCACTGTACACGTGTTGGATTGCTGACCGCGCACCAGCTGACTGGCGGGCGGGCAGGCACACCAGGGAGCTAGCATAGCAGCATGCACAGCACTAGATCGTACACGCACGTGCACTGTTATGTAATGTATGATGGTAACACACATACACGTGTTCACGAGATCCAGGGAGCGGAGGTGGCTTTGCGTGAGAGGCTCACCTCCCTGGTAGCGTTTTTTTTTTTTTTTAAAGACGGCACAGATTGGGGCATGGCGCGTGTTAAACCTATGGGAAAAACGTTGGGTTAGGGTTTATGGTTAGTGTTAGGGTTAGGGTTAGGGTTGGGGTCAGGGTTAGGGTTAGGGTCAGGGTTAGGGTTGATGGTTAGGGTTAGGATTAGGGTTAGGGTTAGGTTTAGGGATAGGGTCCCCAATCTGTGCCGTCTAAAAAAAAACACGCTCCCTGGTAGATCTCACTACGGGGCGCCAAATTTCGCAAAGGTGATTTTGTCATGAAGTCAAAAATTTTCAAAATACAGTTTCCCGGTCAATTTTATTAGATAAATTTGCTTTCGTTTTTCAAGTTCATATTCTGAGTATTCAATTTGGCGCATTTGCACCACTGAAACAAACGATCAATCGTATTGAATTGATCAGTGTTTATTCGAATCCTGCTTGAGTATGTACGCCCATGATTTTTATCATGGCTATACTACTAAAACACTAATTAATTCGGTGCTTATTTACGTCGATGTAGGGCAATTTGTCAATCAGTTGCAATCTAATTGGTTGTTGTTTATTGATATCTGAATTTTTCTGAATTCATTTTCTGGACTTTACGGTGAGATCATTTGTGTCAGTCTGTTGCATTTCGTGGTTAGTGTTGGGGCGTTGTCCTCAGTAGGATATAGTGCATGCGATTTTATCATGAAATGTTATGACGGCGTCACGTTTTCAAAACTTAAAGGCCCGAATTCACGAAGGTTGTACAAATGAAACCATGGTTTAAACCATGGACAAAAACCATGGAGCACCAAGTGTCGCATGGAATATTTCGTTACGAAATTGGTCATTTCGTTGACAATATTACCATTTCGTTAACGAAATTATTTCGTGGACGAAATGTTCATTTAGTTGCAAAATGTCATTTCGTTACAAAATAATCATTTCATCGACGAAATGACTGATTTCGTAACTAAATGAACATTTCGTCCACGAAATGATAATTTCGTTAACGAAACGGTAATATTGTCGACGAAATGACCAATTTCGTAACGAAATATTCCGTGCGACACTTGGTGCTCCATGGTTTTTGTCCATGGTTTAAACCATGGTTTCATTTGTACAACCTTCGTGAATTCGGGCCAAAGTGTGTTAAAGGGGGGGGGGGGGGGGGGTATATTTCTGGTGCCACGTCTGGGTTTCTTCACCTGAAAAAAAAAAAAAAAAATGAATGGCCTTCCCGTCCTCGGCAAAAGCTTAAAGGTCCAGTTTACCTTTGGGAGCAGTGATTTCAAAAATTTTCAAGATATCATATTTGATGCATATGTGTAGGTCTGTTGTATCATAAAACATCCTACCATATGAAATATTTGCAATAAAACCTAAAATATAAGGAGATATGAGGGTTTTTCTCAATAAACCGTAACTGTATACGGTTTAGTCTGGAATTTTTTTTATTATAACTATTGTTCACATTTTGTGTATTTAACAACACTTAACATCGATTATACGGATTCAAATTTTGACAGCGGTTGTTTCTATCCCTAACTCACATTTTAGAACTATTTTATAGCACTAATGCTTTCATCTGCAAATGGTAAATTATGCCTTTAACCACATTTTATTTTTTCGAGTGATCCTTGAGGTGACTCTAATGAGTCAAGAGTGAAAAGGAACATTTTCACTCAAAATTCATTCCATTTTCACACTCATTTTTAATTCACTCCTTCAATCGATTTTTAAAGAGATTATATGTTTGAATTATTTGAAAAACATGAAAATAGAACAATCAATACAGACCTTTTAACCATATGCATAACAATTAAAACCTTTCTGGGTTGTGTATACCTGCGTGCTTCCCCCCCCCCCCCCTCTCTCTCTCTCTTTCTATATATATATATATATATATATATATATATATATATATATATTATATATGAAGAGTTTGTGTGCAAAAACCGATAAGTCCATATTTGCCAAATGGAGATATTTGCGATTAAAGGTCAAGAAAAATAAAGAGAATAATAAGAAAATTTTATCTTCTTTTGACCATAACTTCAAAAATATACCTTTACATGTAGTGACCAATATCATTTAAAAGGTATTATTTTGTACTTTATGACAGAGATCGTACTTCAAAATCTTCAAAAATGGACTTTCGGTTTTTGCAAACAAACCCTTCATATATGTATATATATATATATATATATATATATATATATATTATATAATTGTATTTATAAACACACACATATAAACTTTCGTCCCTCTCTCCCCCTATCCTCACCCCTCCCCCCGCATTATAGGCCTACCCCTTTCTTCACAGAGTTGTATTCTCTTTTCTTAATGAGATTTCTTGCATGAAGTATAAGAGAGTGTTTTCCGACGATGAATGAAAGGGAATTCTCACCTCCAGGTTATTACACAGACAAGAAAAAGCAAATACTGTATAAACAAGCGGTTGGACGATATTTCGTATTTAGAGAGCACTAGTACATGTGGTTCCCAGTGATAATTTGTGTGTGTGTGTGTGTGTGTGTGTGTGTTTGTCTGTAATGTATTATTCCTATACTCTCATCTTCTGTCAGTTTCCTATATATTTTGGGAAAATATAGCACATGTACTTCGTCTGAATATTCATAAACAGTATTATATACCAAAATTTGATACCATGTCAGGTCTTGACTATATCACGTCTACGTAAAGACTAGGATTATGTCTGAAAATATAGTCTGAAAATATATACTTTATTTTCTTTTTTTTTTTAAACAACATTTAGCATAGTAGGACTATATTACGCCTAAGCACTACGACCACATTGTGACTATACGACTACTGAACCTCTCAATATTCAGTCTTAAAGAATATACCAGATATAAATGGAAATTCTTGGCCGTGTCAGACAACTACATCACGACTACATACCACTACGACTATCTGTTCTTCTGAATATACAGCTGTAAAGGAAATACAATGTACCACATACAAGCTGTACAATACAAATTCCCGGCTGAGACAGACGACTACATTACGATCATGTTACGATTACGTTACGACTACCTCTAGACTATGACTACGTCTGAATATTATACAGTCTTTAAAAACATACCATTTTTTTATAACAATGTCGAGTCTTGTATATAGTTGTAAAAGAGGGCTAGTCATTACGAGTACATATTACGACAACATAAAGTTATGATTACGACTTCCTCTAAATTTATACAGTTTTACAGAGTTTAAAATACGAATTCTTGGCTGCGATAGTTGTCACATAGAGCAACAATTTTTAAGGCTCAAGCTGATTGGTTGTTTCATGGCTGATGCCATGGTAACTGCAATCACTGAAACTTAGAACAATTGGAAAGCTAGGCGCACTATTTACGAAATGGACCCAAGAACTCAGAAGTGTAGGCCTCTGTACAATACAAAAACTCACAAAACAGACCCAGTTAATTCAAATCATGTTCCATATAACACCAACTAAACTCAAACCGTATCCAAGCCTTTGAATCTAATGAACAAACTATTTGGCGATATCTCGAGGCAATCTACTTGACTACCAAGTTGCCCATCGTACATGATGATATGATTTTGTGAACAATCAAATAGACAGTTACGGGTTTTCACGTGACAAGACATGCAATTGGTTGCCATCGAACAAACCAATTTCTGTTTGTTGGCACCTATCGCCAAAATGTAAATTATGATACCAAAATGTAACATTCAATGAACACAGAAAATGTAAGATTTTGACAGATATTTAACTCTTTCAGTACGGAAATACATAACGCACAGGTGAGAATGCGTTAGTGGAAATGCAGCGCACTCGAAGGTATTTACAACGTCGCAAAAAAATGTACGAGGGGCAGCCGAGTTTGAAGCTTGAAGTTTGAAGTTCATTAACACGGTTACCCCATTGATGATTGCGGTATATGTACACTCAAAATAAAAACAAAATAATATGAAACAAGGTAAGAACAAAATGGCAGTGGCAAGATCAGCCTGCCAGAATTTAAGAGATAATTTTACAATACAAAGTTTGGTACATGTAACAGTATATATAAATAAAGCTAATACCATCTGTAGGTCTTCGTACATGCATGCTGCTTAAAACTGTTATTCATTTATTGTTCTTTACATTATCCTGCAGAGTTGGCCAATTCAGTATTGCAAAAGTCCTTCGCAAAGGCGCTCTGCAGTTTTATATGGATCTATACATCATGAAAATACATGGTACATTATGTAGGCCTACATGAGTTACACAAATGAAGTTTGGTACATCTATGAGAGTGATTCAAACAAAACTATAATATATTAATCATGCAGATACAAAGTCAGCTAGAATATCATGTAGTTGAAGTGGAAAGTAACCCAGACATCTGCACGTATTCAACAAAGAAAAAAGGTTAAAGAAGATAAACCCATCTAGATTTATTGAATGCACACAACAGTTACTGTTCGTCGAGTCGAATTCTACAGTTTTGCAATGTTTTTGAAAGCGTGGAGGGACATGCATGCAATTCTGAACATCACAAGGCAGTACAATGCACAAAATATAGCGGCAACAAATGCATAATATGAGTTTATTATTTTTATATTCCTCTGACAGGGTACTTGGAGGGAACTCTATATTGAATAGTTCATGCTGAATTTGTTTATCAATGGTTACAAATCAGTTGGTACATAGCGAATTCCCGGGTGTACACTGCATCTCAACTGTAACATCACGAGCTATGATATGAACCTGTACATTATTTGGGTGTTTTTTTTTTTTAATTTGGTCTATATCAATTGCTAAAACTCGGAAGTTAATACTGAAATAATATAGTTCAAGACAACGGGCCCCTCTCAGATTTGTCTTGCAGACGACCATGTAATCCAAATTTATTATTTGGGTTTGTGCCATCCATGCTCACATCTAACTGCAAATGCACAAAGCTGTACGGTAATTTACCATCATAGTTTAACACGCAATGCAGTTAGGTATGCTTTTTGGTAATAATTACTGCACACTTTTTTAACTTCCGTGCATTTGCGAAAACTAAAGGGAGCACACATGATTTATTTCAGTTCCTCTTATTGGCTACATTCTTATTCCGATTTTATGATACATGTGTACTATCTAAACATGTCAAAAGTGAGGCAACTGTCAGTGCTCTGGAAAGCTAGGGGCCCTGTTTATGAAATGGACCCATGAATTCCAAAATGTTTTACAATAAAAAAGAGCTCACATAAGAGACCAAGTCAATTTAGATTACGTTCCATAACACTAACTGAACTCAAAGTGTATCCACTTACTGGAAACATCACGAATGTGAAAATATTACGATGTTGATCTTTAGAGGTAAATCCACTTGACGAACAAGTTGGCCGTCGTACATTATTATATGAGCATTACAAAGTGCAAAAGCTACATGTTTGCACATGGCAAGACATGCAGTTGATTATGACAAAACAAATTGATGTCTGTTTGTAGGTACACACTAAGAAATCAGGGTTCAATTTGGGGTTGAGTTTGACCCAATGCACCCTTGCGTGGACTAGGGTTGAGTATTTAACTTCTATGGGTGCTATTTACTCCGAAAGGGGTTCACTTTTGAGAAAGATAAATTTTTGAACCTCCAAATAGAAGAGTTAGTCTGCTACAAAAATCTAGATCATACTGTTGCGTTCAAACATGTTAAGATTTGTAATGCAGTATCAGTAGTGATTTGAATTGTGGATGATGTTCATCTTTAAGATTGCAAATCAATCAATATAAAGATGTTTGTTGGTGTTTGATAAAATGATATAGCATTTTTTGTTCGTGCCAGTTTCATAAACAGTACGTGAGCAAAGACTAACACGCCAATCCCGGAAATTAACCGATCACATCAGAGTAGAAGACGATCGAGGCTCCGTTTTTCTGTAAGCTCGCATCGCCACCGCATACAGCGAGCTAGGTATGTGTATACGTGTCACAAAGCAAAGCGTCGCGACAGTTCACTTCCATTCGTTCTAGAACTCCCATGCAATTGCATTGAAGCGGGGCTTTCTCGTTGCAAGACTTGCTGATTTATACAAGATTAAGGTGAGTAAATGATCACAAATCATGACTTATTTGGGTTGCGCTTCTGTGCGGCTAGATCTTTCATTTCTTCGGTAATAATTTCAGTCGTTTGTCGTGCCGTTCTTTGGTTACCACGTTCACGCTTGTATTAATACACTGTATGTAAAATCACATGACCTAATGCAGTAATGGGGAGTAATACGGGCCTTTTTACGGTTACTATACTACTGCCATTTAGGGATCGACAAAAAATAAGGCAAACCAGTTTGCATTGTTTAATCTAATGGTAGTTTAATGTATAGTGATTTGTGATACTGTTTTGTCTTCTATTGCATGTGCTCATGAGACAGTCGAGAATGACTTACTGTACAGTCTACAGAGTCAGTAAGCTAACTGTTGCGACCTGCCCGAACTCGAAGCGTTCGGGCTCCCACAATTGTGTATGGGACTAAGACTCGATCGCGCACTGTCACTAGTCATATCTGCATGCCCCTGTACCCTGATACAGTCTGCATGATAAGCTGTGTGAGAGTCGCGGTCCGCGGTGACATGATACGGAGGGATACCGGTGATTGAAACACTGAATGAGAGAATGTGCATCAAACTGTACTAAGGCAGAGGAGGTACAGGTAGTAATCATCAGTGTGAAAGAAATTCCTTCTTACTTGGGTTTGGTTGTACAGCTAGTGTAGTGGTAAATTTGAGGTTACAATTGGTACAACAAATGTACGTTACTCAGACCCTTGTGCTTTGTATTGCATTGACGGCACTGTTACCTGCAGATTTGTTATAGGGCCTACTGCACATGAACAGTTCAATATAAATTCAAATTTCTTGGTTGTCATTGCAAGTTTCTTTCTTTTTCCCCTTTCTTTCTTTCTTCAGGTCAAAGGTGTTTGAAGCATCCTTGTCCTTACAGCAAATGAAGGATGTTGTTTGTTTCATTATGGACTATGCTGCGCTGAATTGCATCCTACTCCCTGGGAGTATTCTCGGTATGAAACCTGATGTCAAAGCTTCTTCTCTACTTGTGACACCAAGGCAAAGGTGAGTTTTCTCTGCAGGCCAGGAAAATGCACATTTGCTCCCTTTGATATAAAAACTGTTTTCTTATGAATGTTGCAAATGCAGCATTAATTATCTGTAAGAGTTGCAAAGATGGAATGGTTAATCTTGTAAGATTAATTGCAGTATGCCATGCAGAGTCTTTGTGTCACTGTTGGCGGAAGGTTTTCAAAAGGGGGGGGGGACTTCCTAGTTTCATGAGCTAACAAGCAAAAAAAAAAAAAAAAAAAGGCCGCGAATGCAACTTCTGGTGCCACTTCCAGGTTTCAGCTTACAAGCAAAAAAAAAAAAAAAAAAACACACCAACAAAACAAAACAAAAAAAGTATTCAGCGCAAAAACAGATCCTTATGGTGCTCACACTTCGAGGTTTTTATCTACATGTATTTCTTTCTAGTGCCACTTACACACTTTCGGGTAAAGAAAGTTGGGGGGGGGGGGGATTGGGACCCGAAGTGGGGACACCTTATAATGTTTTCCTTTGTATGGTGCCGAAAAAGTAGGGGCCCGAGTCTCCCTGGTTCCTGTGGCCATATGTATAGCATCCAATTCTTTCTTGCACAGCTCTACATTACTGTTGTTTTTTAGTTGGATTATCAAAGATGACATAACATGTATTTGGTTTACTTTTGTACTTAATAGATTTAACGCAGGAATCGCAACACTACAACGCCAAGGAAGAAATAAACCTTGCCAACATTTCGCAAATTCCAGAAAGGTCTGCTGCCATATGTCGCTGCCACCTAACCTGCAACTGACCTGTAATGGATCTGCCAAAGAACAATACTGTGAGTTGATCACGAAACTGCTGTGCCTCATTTTTTTTTTTTTTTGCATTGTATGTTCAGATGTATTATTTATGGAACTCTTTAATGCATCAATCTTTATACATACACACAGTGCACTCATGTTCTAATAAATAACGTTACAACAAAATTGAAATTGAGGCCATAATGTTATTGGCTCTACATTTGTTGCTCCATTGTTTACTTGTTTGGTTGTAACAAAACTTTGATAAAACGAAAGAAAACTGTAGGCCCTGAGGACCTCATTATAACAGGAGTCCAGTGTATACTGGGCCAAATACGCTGTACCGAATTGCTGATGCAGTCACTGCATCAACATAAAAGGAGGATGATCCTGGACAAGACATTTGTCCCAGTATACGACTGGACTGGTCATCTCTCTTCTCTCAATCAACAGTTGTTCCCAGTTCAAGGTTAATCTGCATTTTTGCATTGAATGTGAAAACTCTGTACATGATCAGTATGGCCTTTTTCATGGAGAGGGTTGATGGCCCCCACAAGTAATTTTGACTTCACCTGTTCTTCATTGGCATATATTTCATCCAGATGGCAGAACATTTTCAAATTTTCAGTGTAGAGTGTATGGTCTATTAAAGTTCTAGAATTACATTGTACATGTAGTATAGCATTGTTTTGAGATTGTTACCCTACAATCAAATTTAAGCTTAAGAGGGTGTGTAGAGTGTGTTGTGCTTGTGATTTGTCAGGAAAGTGCAACCCATAGAAATGTTCAATTTGGTGTTTTCCTTCTTCCCAGAAATTAATCTTCTCAATAAATGTATGATATATTGTACATTTTTGTATCACTATACAGAGGAGAGTGTAACACTTTTGTTGTTGTTGTTGTTTTCCCCCAGGTATTCGGCATGACTGAGGCACCTTCTTCAGCTATCTTCGTGGAATGAATCGCTACCACTTCACTCAGTTCTACAGATGCATCCATGATGAAACCTTTGTCCAGGGCAATCAACTACAGTCTGAAACAGTCTTCATAAAATCAATGTAGAATACTGGCAGGTAATATTGTGAAGAACACTTCATGGAATGATTTTAAAGAAATCACTGTAGATTTACAACCCTGTGGCTACTTGTATGATGATGAGTTAATACTTGTATCTGCTTTGCATTGTGTATCATCCTCTGCCTAAATGACTAAAACACTAAAAAAAAAAAATGTATTGTTTTGTATGCTGACACTTTGTACAGTACTATCATCCTCGAGGTTGTTATAGAAATTCTTGCAGCTATAACAGAGTAGTTTGGTTTTCTTGTCATTCTCGCTTATGAATATAAGCTGCATTTTGATGTTTTGGATGGAAGATGAATTTTAGCCTTGAGCCAGCACTGAGAATTACACTGTAGTACAGTGGTATCATTCAAGCTTTCTGTATAAAGCTGGACAATTCCTGTACCTTCCTGTTTTATGCCTCTCCTATCCTACCTATGCTATCGTACTATTATCTCTGAGTGTTCCTCTGTCTTCTATCATATCTCGTACTATATACAATGTGATTCTAGTTACAAATGCCATCCCTATATCGATGGAATAGACATATCCCCATACTTTTGGTTAATTGGATGCTGTTAGAAGAAGGAGGGAGGGGGGTCCTTTTTCCTTTTTTGCTTGTCACAATTTGCATGTGTGTGTGTATTAGTGGTGTTGATTATATATTTTATTGCAGTTTCAGCAAACTTGGTATCCTTCTTTTCCATCTGTTATGTAACAGGTGAGGATACTAACCTTTACAATTATTGTATGTAAACATTAGCCATGTAAAGATGTGTTCACGGAAATCCTACTAATATTTGTGTACTGTGCTTTGATTACTTGTTAATGATCTTTATCTTTTTTGAAGGTTTCTAGATAATCTTAAATTTATGAAGTATTTTCATTCATTTGCATAGACATGTAGCTGGAAAGTATTGTGGCCATTTTGTTTCCTTCTATGCATGTGGAAACTAACCATGAAGGTTTTGTAATGTACATGTATACTTTTTATTCGACTGTTTTATTTGTTTTACCTGAATTCACTGTGTTGTAACTGCTTGCACATGCAACATCTGGAATTAACAGCTCTGATTTCTTTAGATGATAAAAGTGTACTTTTTGCACAACGCACATGGATTGCAAATGTTTCATTTTTTTCTTCTGCTTGGGGGAGATTTTTATGTTTATTTTTTGTCATAAAGAAATTCTTATAGGGAAATAAAATGATGTAATGATAATATAATGACAGACCTTTGATACATTTCTTTTTTCATCAGGGAATATTGTTTTCCCTTATTTACAAAATTTGAATATACATTGTATTTCATTACTGTATGAGTATATGCTATGTACATGTATTGTATTTAACTTTTTCTATTGTACATGTATTACATTATAATGCAAAAACTTGATTTGACTTAATCTTTGTTTTGAATGATAAAAACCTAGCCTTTAAAATCAATACATGTGCATTTTTGTGTGAATGCAGAAATGCATCCATCTTGACAAATGAAAGTGACAAGTTTGTATGTTCCAAATGATGAATTGTACTTAGATAATGTACGAAAATGGGGATTTTCTCTTTATTTAATTTTCCTCGTTTTTGATCATCCCAAGACTTTATTAAACAAACATGAAATGTAATCATCTGTGATGCAGAGATGTTTTAATTTCTCTGTACAAAGTGTGTGCCAAACATGAAGTATGAGCAGCATGTACAATGAATTGGTGGTGGCATTGTTAAGGAGTATGTGTTTGCATTGGTAAGGAGTATGTGTTTGATTGAACAACTGTGAACACTGTGCTGTACTTTAAGCTTGAACATCTCCATTATTTCAGCAGGATATATAATATATATAATATTGTATGTAATATTGTATATTATATATATGTCTATTTAATACATGTATTATATGTATATATATATATATATATATATATATATAATATATGTAACCCATTAAGGAGGAAAAATAAAAACCAGGGAGCGTACATGCACCGCAAAGGGTTCAATTTTGATATCTGAAAAGTTCAAGAATTAACCCTTTTGGGTGGAAGAATGAACCTTTTTACAACCTTGAGGTTAAACAATGTATCCTTCAGAGGTTCAATTTTTAACCTGCCTGGGTGCAAAAAATAAACCTTGAGGTTCAGTTTTGAACTCAGAGGGTTCATCTTTATGGAATTCAAAATTGAACCCTAGACAGGGGTTCAAATTTTGAGGGAAAAGGGTTCATTTTTATGGGGTTCAAAATTGAACCCTAGACAGGGGTTCAAATTTTGAGGGAAAAGGGGTGCTGCTATTGCATCACGCCTAGAGGTTCAATTTTGAACCCTGATTTCTTAGTGTGTACCTATCAGTAAAGTGTAAATTTATGCTCCTGGTATGTAACATTAGACATTTGACTAAGAACACAGAACATGTTTTGACAAGCAGTGTGTGAAAATATTATATTAATATAATGTCTGAAGTGCTTTGTTGAAGTTGCCTCTGGTAATTATCTCATTTTTTTACAGCAATACGTTGATTTATTCATGTATGATTGCAATTACGATACTAGCAGGCCCTAACTACTCTAATGATCCTTGTTCATCTCATCACAATGACTCGATATACATGTAGCTCTGCGAATATCCAAAATGAAAGAGCTAAAACAAGCAAGGATCTGCAACAATCTCCAGATCAATCCAAACGTTATGTAGGAAAATAAATGAATTGACAGACAACTCTAAGACGACTAAGAAGACTATAGTAGACTGTTTCTTTCATATGGCAATTAAAAACAACGCAATCAAGGGACAGATTTATCAAGTTCAACTCAAAGTGCACTACTTACCATGTAGACCCACAAATTAAAGTATGGTGAACGAGAAAACAGAAGGACGATATTCATAAACAAAGTGATTTATACATTTCTGGAAAGCTTAAGTCTCTAGGAATATGAATAGTTAACTTTCAGAAGGTAAAAACGTCTCCAGAACGATGGAGAGATGGTGTTTTGAGACCCTTTTTAGATCACCAGAACCCGATCTGACGGCAAAATTTTGGTGACCAAAATTATGACGTCACGAAATGTGCGCTGTGCTACCACTCCTTCCACACAGTGGGCTCCGTCTATGGAGGGCCGTTGCGGACGTGATTCGTTTGGGGCATTCGTATGGAGAGGCAGTGTGCCCGTTTCCACATGCCCCAAACGAGTTGTGTCCCGCAGCGGCCTTCCATATCCGTCGCCTCTCCCTCGCTTCTTCTACCACCTCGACTTTGCCACTGTACTCACAATCAGTGTCATTGTAACAGTCATCACTCAATTCACTCTCGATGTCAAACTCAAAGTCTGTCCGTATAAAAATTACGTAAAAATTGGACGTTTTAATGTCTCAGCCGAGAAAGCAGATGCGACTAAAGACAGGCCAGATATTGCATCCGCTCTCCAAGAAATACGTGCTTTATGAATGGCGGCCTCGATGTCCGGCTGCACTTGCAAAGGGTTTTGTTCATTTCGTGACGTCATATTTTAGGGCTCGAAAAAGACGGATGTTCCGGAGCGAATATCGGTGGAGTAAATCGGTCAGTTTTAATCCGCGATTTCTCGGTGGCGCGATTATCTTTTAACAAGTCACATCAAAAATCTGCTTTAGGAGACATTTTCCTCTGCTTTGACACCTTTTATATGATTCTCTTGATTTTAATGTCTCGTTCACCATACTTTAAGCAAAACATAGTGTTTGATTATACTGATAACCTATTGACAAATCAATCGAGCCGGCTTTGGAGGATCGTATATAGAGAATGACGATGTGTTCACAGCATCAATATGAAACGTTTGTATATCTAGGAAAGACAGAGAAAAAAAAAAACCCAACCAAACATATAAAAGAAAGGCTGCTGAGAAAAGATCTATATAAAGGAAAAGGAATAAAGAATATTTCCATTTTTGCTAGAACTTGGTGTAAGACGAAGTATATAGTGTGACTGTGACTGAGTTATTTAGGGGGAAGAAGACTCATCACCATTTTTCTCAGAGAAGACATAAATCTCTCGACGTGTGCACAGGATTAGGCATGCTGGATCCGGAGCAGATAGAATGATTGATTCGTCTTCACCGACTTTCATCTCCAGATCGATAGCAATCTCTTCACAGTACAAGAAGGAATCGGTCCAATACTTCTTGATCGTGACAGAACCTTTATTGCGAAGGTCGGCGGTGAAACAGTGTCCTTCCCGATCAAGGGTACCGAATCGCCGAGTATCAGGTTGGCGACGTGGCAAGTGTCGCTCTTTAACGATCATTTTCTTAGAGAGATCCAGATGAAGCAGTCGCAGAGTCTCTCCGTCTCTCAGCAGGACCACGGTCGTTCGTCCGTCGGGCGATTGTCCAACTCGAAGTTGAGATGGCTGGTGCTTGAGGTCAAGGGATATGGAACCAAGAGGAGACCCATCCTTCGACAGCAAATCAAGGTGGCTGCGGTACAATAGCAAAATGTTTCCATTGTGATCAATTGCTACTGAATTTGGTGTAGCAGTATTTGCGTCATGTGTTTTCAATACTGTCTTGGCACATTTGCTTTGGTTGAACAGATAAGCCGCACAATCTCTTCTGTTGTTGAGAACAATGATGGTATCTTTCGTCAAAAGGGCCATGTCTCTGATTGCTTCGTGTCCAACAGTGTGACTGTATTTTCCGCTCCTTTCGTAGACTTCTCCATTTGGCTTATTTTGGAAGCCGACGGCTATTTTCTTATCCTCCCCCAGGGTGATTACACTGGATGGTTTGGCCGTTCCCCCCTTCCCTTTCAGTGGAAACTGTTGCATGGACCATTCTCTGACATAGTTAATCATTCCCACTTGGGCATCAGTTTCTTGAATACTTTCAAAAACGACTTTGCTCTCGAGTTGAGTGATGCATGAGTCAGTGTTAATGGGCGTGTTTGACAATCTTTCCTTGTTGCCCAAATAATTTTCGCACATAGCCTGATAATGATATAATAAGTTTTGTTCATCGTCGGGATCAAGGCAACTTTGAGCCTTTTCATTCAATTTATCAATCAAACACATTGCTTCCGTATTCATTCTAGTTTCACTTTCCAACGTGGATTTAAATTCATCTTTGATGTCATGCAATTTTGTCTTCATCTCCATTTCTCTTTTTCCCAACTCTCTCCTGACCCTGGCGAAGGCCGTGCCGATATCATTCTCCACGTTATCGAAGCATTTGTCGAGTGTTCGTTCTTGCTCTTCTTTTTCTGCTTGAAGACGTGTCATAGCGCTCTTGCCCCAGTCAAGGTAATCCTGCAAAATAATCTTCCTCTTCCTTACAGCCTCTTTAATCGGAAGCACACAGTGTTTTTGGAGATCTCGATGATTCCGCATCCCACAATTGCCGCAGATTGCAACTTTACAAGATTCGCAGTAAGAAGTAGCCTTCTGCAACTGTTTTTTCGAGCAGGATGGCGAGTCTTGGATGCAGTCTGCTCCTTGGCATGAGATCATCTTCTTCCTCTCTGATTCGATTTTCTTAATTTTAGCCACCATATCGTTAGCCAATTTATTACTTTGTAGTTTGTTGTACCAACCGTCTTCAAGAGGCAAGGTTGTAACTTTCCTACAAATCGGACAAGTTAATTTTCTGCTCGATGAGAATAACAACCTATTTCCTGGTAATTTACGTATGCATTCAAGGCAGAAGCAATGCTTACATGGTAAAATTTTAGCGTCGTTATAAAGATCTTTGCAAATGGCACACTCTAGTTCTTCAATTAACATTGTCAGAGGATCCTCCACGGCAGCCATTGCGAACAGCCTGCGTGACTCGGCTTCAATGAACACGGAGAGCGAATAACCGGCTCGTCGCTGGTTTGGTTCTTCTGCAGTAGCGTCAGCGAAAATAGCGGAACAAGATACTGAAGCAGAAACGCGACCAGTTGTGTTTGGCAAACAGACCTCTATTATATGACAACAAAATTTACAGATAATTCACATTGCTTCCAACGCTGTCATTTTGTATTGGGAGTTTGGGAGTTTAGGATTCCCCCCCCCCCCGTCCATTCACGCACTTTGTACTTAAAATCATTCCAAGTTAGTGCAAAGTGCACTTAAACTTACACATGTAGGTTACATTGGCTTGCTTAGTATCTATAAGCGAATCAATGTCTTGTCATAAGCGAATCAATGCCTTGTTATCAATCAATCGATTCATATCTTCCTTATTAACTAATAAATTGCGACATTTTACGGAAATGGTATCAATGGAACTGGAATTTTTGTAAGACATCTGGGTGAATGTGTTATGCAGCGTCCTATATGAAAGCAAGGTTCATGTAACTGTGACACGATTGGTAAATGACGTTCCCCACACTATTATTCTTATAACTTCTAGTACCCTATCTAAATTCGATGCATGCAAATAAAAAATTGTCATTTCTAAAAAAAAAAAAAAGTAGTGACAGACAGAAAATGCAAATTGCTGAACTATTCATTCATGCTTTTATGACAGCTCGACTGGGCATGTGGAACTCAATTCTGACTGGTTTCAGTCAACGTCAACTGCACAGACTTCAGAAATTCCATGCTAATTATATGGCTGCACGGTTCGTCATTTTACGGAGGGGGAAGTTTTACATTTGCCCCATTTTGCAAAATCTTCATTAGCTTCATTCAAACTTTGAGTTCTTTTGATTGTTTAAAGCGCTGGATGGCAAATCTCCATCCCAAATCTCAGAGCTCCTATATACAGAGCATATAAAAAAAAACCCGTATCAGGACAACTCCCCCGGAGGACTACTCCCCCGGGGACTACTCCCACCTGACAGCTCCCCCGGAGGACCACTCCCCCGGAGGACGTCTCCCCCGGAGGACTACTCCCCCGGAGGACGTCTCCCCCGGGGGACAACTCCCCCGGGGGACAACTCCCCCGGGGGACAACTCCCCCGGGGGACAACTCCCCCGGAGGACCACTCCCCCGGAGGACAACTCCCCCGGGGGGCAACTCCCCCGGAGGACAACTCCCCCGGAGGACTACTCCCCCGAGGACAACTCCCCCGGGGGACAACTCCCCAGGAGGACAACTCCCCCGGAGGACTACTCCCCCGAGGACAATTCCCCCGGGGGACAACTCCCCGGAGGACAACTCCCCCGGAGGACAACTCCCCCGGAGGACAACTCCCCCGGAGGACAACTCCCACCTGACAACTGCCACGGGGACGTCTCCTGGGGGACAATCCAATAACTGAACAGAGATGTTTCTTTTTCGTGTCCTAGAAATTAAGATTAAATTCATCTGTGTAAAAACAGTATTCTTTTTATATAAAATTTAAATCAAAGTTAGCGTTACCTAAGACACGTCCATCTTTATAACAAAGTTTTTTTAAATCTCAGCACAAAGTTTTTACCATTGTACACGCTACATGTAATGTCGAAAAAAGTGGAAACGCAGGTCCATTTTATCACTGAAAGTTGGTCAAGAGATAAACACATTGACGGAAACACGCTTTTGAGGGGAGAGTTCATTCCTTAGCATGTACCTGTTATTCTTCATTATTTTATAATATTTCAAGAAGTCCATTCTTTGATGATTTTCTTTTTCTTTTTGCAATTCATGATTATGATAAGGAGTATGTTAAATGAAAGAAAGATATTATTCAGAGGGTTGAAGGTTCAAGTTTTTGAGTTTCTTCAGTTTGTCTCCCTCTACAAAGGAATATGTTGTTAGAAATACCCTTTTAATCTGTTTAATTCCCAATCGTGAATGAACGTGATTGTTACAATTTGAGTCGTTTTGTACATTGTATAAGTTACTGTATAAGTTACTGTATAATTTGTACATGAAGGGTTTTCTTATGTTCTGAGATTGATTTCGTTATGTATAGTAAGCATCTTGTTTTTTTGTTTGTATATCATTTGCTATTTCATATGTGAGAGCGCCATGAGCATCATTATTGATGAACTTTCAGCGCTTTATAAGAGGCCACTATTATTATTATTATCATTATTAATGGGGTTATGATTTTTATCTTAGATTCTTATGATATAGTTACTACAGTATCTTGTATGTCACTGTCAGTAATACTTTATTGTGCAATTTTCGTTTGTTATGTTCACTGAGAATTTATCTGAACATCATTACAATTCTTAATGTCGGAGAAATAATTGACAGAAAAAAATATGAATACTCTGTGCCTGAAAAGACTTGAACGTGTAAAAAGGTAATATCTTCCAACAGCCCTGGGAAAGCACACCCGCACGACCAACAGAAATCTCTCAACCACAAAGATTGGATGTTCGAGTTTCAATTAATTGAAAATTGAGTTTTGTTTCACACAATTTTATTTGATAACGTTTGAACATGAAAAACAAAAACAACAAAAAATGTCTAGCGTATAAAGAGTAATTGAAATATGCAAACAACACTTTTGCACGGAATGGTATACCGGAAATTGTGGTATCAGATAACGGTACGCAGTTTACAAGTGACCAGTTCAAAGAGTTTGCTTGTCAGTACCAATTCAAGCATGTCACGTCTTCATCACTATAATATATGTAGCAATGGGAAAGCTGAAAAGACAGTACAAATCGCAATGTCTAATGAAACAGGCAATGAGAGATGGAACAGATCCAGATTTGGCATTTCTTGACTATCGGAACACATCGATCGATGGGCTAGATGCTAGTCCTGCACAATTGTTGATGCAGAGGAGGACAAGGACCACCCTGCCAACAGCTAGCCAGCTGCTGAAACCAAAAGTAATAAAAAATGTGCAAACAAAGCTGACCAAGAAACAAAAGTGCAGTAAAATTACTTTGATCGAAGCGACAAAAAATAAAAAGCTCTCTCCACTCAAAGAAGGAGAACAAGTGAAGATGCGAATGTAAAACAATCTCTGGAAAGATACTGTTGTTAAAGTTTCCAAGAGGTTGCATAGTGGAATGTGAAGGAAAAGTGCTCCTGTCAAAACAGAATTGACATCAGAAGAGGTACAGCGGAAAACAATCCTCAATGCAACAAAGCTAGATGACTCAACATAATATCGTATCACAAGATCAGGTCAAAAATATGGACCAGTGTAAAAGCTGATCTGTTTTATAGGATAGATACCGAAATTTGACGGGAAATGAAATGACAATGATCACGGGATTGTGATAATGTTTTAGATGTTGAACTATTCATCCATGGAGAGTAACAGAGTTGGTTACATTTTGAGTGCAATAAAAGTGTTTCATCTAACTTATCCAAAGTAACAGCTCTGTTGATTATTGTAAGAGAAACAATGATTAACGTTTCTTCAAAGACAAAAATAACACATTTCTAAAAGTGAACAAAAGTACAGTTTACAAAACAATCACAAGTATTCCTCCAAGTGTGAAGAACGAGATTGAACTTACGTCGTTACAAGAGTGCGTTGTAATGTGTCATACAAAGCCGTGATATCTCAACATTGAAGTGAAGTGTTACTGACTTTACAAGTAGTAGTGTTTGTGTTTATAAGATGTGTTGCTATGATTACACATGTAGTAAAGTTGAATGTAAGATATAAGATATGGCAAGTCAAACACGCCCATACAAGTAAAGCATTTCCATTATTACTCAAATAGGACAATTATATTGTGTGAACAACGTATTGAACAATTGTCATGATAATCCTAAAAAGACACTGCCTTATTAATTAAGTTTCAGTGGTAGTTGATAAATGAAAAACTCTGTGTGAAATAGAGAAACTTTACTTTTCTAAAGAAAGGGAGATGCCAAATGTTTGAAATTAGTACAGTTTGAACTCACAGACTAGTGCCTAGCTATGCAGCACCAACCAATCCCCATAGAGATGATGCTGTTGATATGCTCTATAGTTACCCCTCTCGAGAAACCCCGGAGGTATAGTACTACCTCAGCAAACTTCCTTACTTGCACCCAAGACCTAGAAGAATAAAAACATATCAACCTATCACCTGCGTGTTAACAAAGTGTGCACATATACTTTTTGACCAGTGTCCGTTTCTTCCCTTGGGCATCCGATGCAATCGATATCGCTAAAGCATTTGAATTGTTCAAACTCGTCATGATTGTAATACAACAAATTGCTGCCAAGATCGTGTGCTTATTCTGACTGATTAAAGAAACAACTAAGGAACTCTTTAAATAACAGCCTAAATATTACGTCCTCATCCTTTGATATCTCTTAGAGATGGGCTAAAGAGGGTGACATTTTCAAAGCATGCTCATCACACCTTAGTTTGATGACCTTGTGCCTACTGACACCATTTTTGAAAAAAAAAAAAGAACGAAAAATGCTAAATCCAGGGTGCGCCGGCCGAAATCGTAAAAAATCCAAGCTGGTCGCCGTTTCGGCTTTAAAAAGACATTTCTGGTTATAACTCGGCTATTCTTTGGTCAATTTTGTTGGTTTTGGTGTCTAACCCCATGTTTTGGGGGTCACGGAAATTGATTATAATGATAATTTTAGTGTAAAACCTAATCTTCCACATGATATTAACCTTTTGCCCATATTTAGACATAAATTTTCCTTGCCCTTTGCCTTTATACCCCAACTGCCATTTTTGCACTTTTTCTGTATTTTTTTCAAGTAGTACTGACATCCATACTCTTAATAACAAGTTCTAGCTATCAAAAATTGTGTTTTCTACCAACAATAATACAGCAAGGGTTGTGTCATGCAGATACCGGTATGTGGCTGGTGCATTCAGGGTGCATGGTAACTGTGCAACCAGTGCTAATACTGTTTCTGCATTGAGTGCCCAATGCCTGTTGGAAGATGTTACCTTTTTACACGTTCAAGTCTTTTCAGGAACAGAATATTCATATGGGGGGTTTTTCTGTCAGTTATTTCTCCGACATTAAGGATTGTAATGATGTTCAGATAAATTCTCAGTCAACATAACAAACGAAAATTGCACAATGAAATTACTGACAGTGACATACAGGATAGTAACTATAAGAATCTAAGATAAAAATATAACCCCATTAAAAGGGTATTTCTAACAACATATTCCTTTGTAGAGGGAGACAAACTGAAGAAACTCAAAAACTTGAGCCTTCACCCCTCTGAATGATATCTTCCTTTCATTTAATATATTCCTTACTATGATCATGAATTGCAAAAAGAAAAAGAAAATCATCAAAGAATGGACTTCTCAAAATATTATAAAATAACGAAGAATAACAGGTACATGCTAAGGAATGAACTCTCCCCTCAAAAGCGTGTTTACGTCAATGTGTTGATCTCTTGACCAATTTTCAGTGATAAAATGGACCTGCGTTTCTACTTTTTTCGACATTACATGTAGCGTGTACAATAATAAACACTTTGTGCTGAGATTTCAAAAACTTTGTTATAAAGATGGACGTGTCTTAGATTACGCTAACTTTAATTTAAATTTTTATATAAAAAGAATACTGTTTTTACACAGATGAATTTAATCTTAATTTCTAGGACACGAAAAAGAAACATCTCTGTTCAGTTATTGGATTGTCCTCAAGGAGACGTCCCCGGGGCAGTTGTCAGGTGGGAGTTGTCCTCCGGGGGAGTTGTCCCCCGGGGGAGTAGTCCTCCGGGGGAGTTGTCCCCGGGGGAGTTGTCCTCCGGGGGAGTTGTCCTCCGGGGGAGTTGCCCCCGGGGGGGTGGTCCTCCGGGGAACTGGTCCTCCGGGGGAGTGGTCCCCCGGGGGAGTTGTCCCCCGGGGGAGTTGTCCTCCGGGGGAGTTGTCCTCCGGGGGAGTGGTCCCCCGGGGGAGTGGTCCTCCGGGGGAGTGGTCCTCCGGGGGAGTTGTCCCCCGGGGGAGTTGTCCCCCGGGGCAGTTGTCCCCCGGGGGAGTCGTCCTCCGGGGGAGTTGTCCTCCGGGGGAGACATCCTCCGGGGGAGTGGTCCTTCGGGGGAGACGTCCTCCGGGGGAGTTGTCAGGTGGGAGTAGTCCCCGGGGGAGTTGTCCTCCGGGGGACAAGTCCTAGACCCAAAAAAACCAACAACAACAAAAAACAACGTTACAGTTTTGAAATTGTTTTTGTAATTACATCTCAAAATGTTTCGGAGATTTTTTCATATTCATGGATGCCCAATAGTCTCATCAATCAAGTGCAATCAACAAAACATTTTTTTTCTTTCACGCTTGGCTGAACACTGACGCTCTTTGTCCAGAGTGTGAAAAATAACTTGCGCCAAATTGAAAGAAGATGAAAAATTCAGCCAGCAGTGCAAATAAGTGTTCTAATTCAAACAAATTGCTCTTTTGCTCACAGTTTTGATTATGTTATGATGGTGTCTTTTTTTCTGGCGATTTTCTGTCACATTTTAAATGATTCCATTGTGTTATGGAAGGTTGATTAACAACATCAAGATCTTTTAAGCACAGATATCACAAATCATGCACAGACATATCGAACCCACATGGCAGTCACTCAGTCAAGAAGAAAAGTACAAAATAAATGCATCCTCAGATCATTCAATCAATACAATCAATCCAATCAATCAATCAATCAAGCAATCAATAATTTAATTGATCAATCAGTCAGTCACAATTAATTGCATGTTTAAAGTAGAATCAGATCGACATAGGGAATATCACCTTTCAATCATTCAATCAATACACACTCTTAAAACATCCGTGTCAATCCAATCCAGTCCAATCAATCAATCAATCAATCAATCAATCAATCAATCAATCAATCAATCAATCAATCAATCATTCAATCAGTCAGTCAGTCAATCAATCAATCAATCAATCAATCAATCAATTAGTCAGTCACTATTGTATGTATGTGTAAAGTTGGAGGTCGACATAGGGAATATCACCTCCC